>CM031239.1:146016867-146536867 GCA_018340775.1 Taxus wallichiana var. yunnanensis | reverse complement strand
TGCTCCAATCCATAGCTATTCACATGGATGAGAAGAGGAAGATGAGCTATAACTCACCTTCACCATTATCACCTAGAAAGACATGGTGGAAGATGGTTATCAGTATAATCCTATTGGTAACAATAAAATTTTTGAAAGGAAAAGACCTTTTGGAGGGTTCTTCAACTTGTTAGGAAATATAATGTTTACATTATAGTGGGATATTTACTTGAAAGGTAAATAATAATTAGTTAGTTATATAAACGATAATATATTAGTTGGAGTTGTTTTAACAACTTGTATGATTTGAGTTGTGCATTGTTACATGAGTAACAATCACAACTAAATAGGATTATTGTTAGAGAAACTTCCTAATTTTTAGGAGTTACATATTTCTATATATTTTTTGCATCTCCGTATGTTTAAGTCGAAGAAATAATAAAATTTCATGTATTGCTTTGTTGTTGTTCTTAGATTTGGTATCGAGAGAAGGGTATAATCATGTTCATTATGTTGTTCTAATTAGTGTGCAAGGGGTGATGTACATCTCCATTGTCCATATGGATGGTGATGTTATGTTGAGAAAATTCTCTACTTAACATTGTTCAAGACCCGTACATACATGAAGATCTAAGGCATGTTCAAAATTGAGAAGACATAATCAACTATTATAGGAAGTATTTCTACATCCACATCTATATATCTTGTAGTGTTGTTTCCTTTGACCTTTTAAGAAAATTAGATCACTTTGTTGGTGCATAGGTCTGAGTGAATATGAGTGGTCTTCCATGTGGATGCCATTTTTGGTGACATAATTAATAGTTGCATTCAAATTCATTAAAATTCAATGTTTTGGGCATTGCAAGGATAAATAGCGCATTTCACCTAGCGGTAGAATAACTTTCAAGTGAAGAATATGATTGATAGCCCATATTAATCAACATCTTTATATCTAGTAACCAGTTGTGAGTTTTATCTTGCTTTGTTCACTGAGATTGCCACGTTTCATTTTTTTAATACTGTGTTTTGATCCATTCTAGATTATATCGAGCTCATTAGATCTGAACGATAGACAAACTCTCACATTTGAAAATTTTAAGACGAGTATCATTTGGAAAGAATGGTGTAGTCGCTTGTAAATCTGAGCATCTCAATAGTCAAGGAAAGGAAATATTCATAATACTAATTCATGTTGACATCTGAGTGGTCACAGAGCTGTATTCATTTTGGATCTGCCTCCTTGTTTGTTCACATTCTCTTCCGCTTTACATTTTCAAAAAATTTGTTGCATTGGATTCAAGACATCTCCTAGGCCATGTTCGACACTTCTTCAGTCAAGCTTGTTCGCAGTAACCTCTGCTCACTCAGGAAAGAGTCAGGCTCAACGTGCTTCAAACAATGACAAGGTGAATATCAAAATAAGGTTTTTGCATATATGAGTTATTAAATCAATCAGTGTTGTTAGTCGTATACATTCAGTAGGTCTTTCAAAATTAATAAACATTTCTTTTGTTCAAAGTCTTGTAGTTTATATAGTATTTTTTTATAAGTTGGTGATATATTTTTAATTGTTTGTTATAACACAAATAAAATTTGTCTATAGATCCATATAGGTTTTTGGTTAATACTTTGTTTAGTCTTTGGGTTGTCCTCTTAGTTAATTTTGTGTCATCTAAGTTGTGCTAGTTATTGTGAGTCAAGTCCATTATCAAGTTTATGTCAAGTTTTTGTGGGTCTATTTTTAAAAAGTCAAATAGTCAAATATTGTAATGATTATCCATAGAGTCAAACAAAAGTCATTTGTCTGTGTCGTTAAATTCAGTAGTCTTATGAATGTCAAAAATAAAATGAGTCAAGAATCTAGAGTATTTTTATGTTGAGTCCTTCAATTGTCAATTAGTGTTTAGAGTCATTATCTAAAGTCATCAAAAGATGTGTCATTGTTAAAAAATGTCCTAAAAATAAATGAATAAATTTCCATACTGACGCATTTTCGGTATTACCCAACATCTAGAAAAATAAAGTGTTTCAGATTAGGAAGGAAGATATAATAAATAATGTGAAAACATTTGAGCTTCATATCCAAATCTGGATGAGTTAGCAACATGTTACTAGAGGACAGAGGCATCGATTCTAGAGGGCAACCAACAACCTCTCGTCATTCACCAATGATGGGGCTGCACAGAGATGTGGTGGAATTTTATGGTGTGAGTTTTCTTTCAGTTGTGTGCTTGAATATGAATACTTGTTTTTCAGTTTTGGAGTATTCTAGTTTCATTGTGTGGCGTGGATTTTGGTTTTTAGCTTACTAGTGTGGTGTGAAAATAATAATAGAGGTTCATTCCTATTCACATGTATATGTGAGTATTCCTACATAATTATCCAATGGAAAAACATAGTGAATAATAGATGACACAATGAAATGAAACATCATGAGTCTTGATGAGGTAGAACAGTTAGATGTGTTCCTGTTCATACCTAGGTTTGTGGTTAGCCTCTTGAAAACCATTGAAGGCTACTCAGATGTGTTCCTTCTTGAGTTCCCACACTATTAGGTTAGATGTGTTCCCTAGAGTGACTGGTTGATAAACAGATGATTCCTGAGCATGTTCCCATCCTCATCGGTCAGATGTGTTCTTGACAGTGCATGGTTGATAAGAAGTTGATGTGTTCCTTCTTCTACCTTCAGTTCAAGTGTGTGCCAAGATCATGAGCAAGCACAAAGTGAAAACTCAGCGTAGAGGAAGTGAAAATTCTTTTGCTACCATGTAAACATTAAGGGGGAATGTTATCAAATATAATGTTTACATTATAATGGGATATTTACCAAAAGGTAAATGATAATTAGTTAGTTATATTATTGTTATATAAACAATACTATATTAGTTAGAGTTGTTTTAACAAATCATATGATTTGAGTTGTGTATTGTTACGTGAGTAACAAACACAACTAAATAGGATTATTGTTAAAGCAACTTCCTAATTTTTAGGAGTTGCATATTTCTATATATTTGTTGTATCTTCGTATGTTTAATGTTGAAGCAATACAAAGAATAATTAATCAAATTGCATGTATTGATTTGTTGTTTCTCTTAGATAACTATGGTGGTGATCAAGTATGCCAAGGATTATCCCTTGAGGAATAAGGAAAATAATCCACAATAGAGAACCCAAGCTATAGTGGCCAACATGTTAGGTTGAAAAGATACAACACTTAATGAAGAAAAATGTTTTGGATCCGTAAACTATTGTGGTGAAACTAGTTAGACTACCGAAAAGTATAAAAGAAATAAAAACAACAAATTTCTTGTTAGTTTGAATGATAAAAATTCTATTTTTGAATATATAATACTGATATTTGTCAATTTATTATGACATAATTGATATTATTTTATATTCTGGATGCTGAAATGAAAAATATTTATCTTTTTTTTTTTAGACTATTTGGAAAAATTGAATGATTTAAAGGCTGTTACAACCAATAAATTTGAATTTAGATGAATTGAAATATAGAAAAATTACAAGTTTTTGGATGAAAATGTTAACTATTTTCCTTAAGCGAAATGATACATGTTTTTGTTTGATCATTTTGATTACTAGTAATGAGTTAAATCATCGAGACGATGATTCATTAAGGGGGAAGTATGTCACATCCTACTTTTCTATTATATTTTGGGTTACAAATATACTTTGTGAAGTAATAAATAAGTCACGGAAGCAAGTTGATTGGTGTCAATGTGAGGCCACGTATGCAATTATACACATGCACATATTTCCACAAGGAAATATATGCATGCGTGTAGTTGCACACCAAACACTGAATATGCACTCATCACCTTGCAACCATTGACTATTTATTGACTCGTAACTCTTTTTGCTTTACTTGTTGTATGCGATTACTTTATTTTACTTTGTGCAATGATTTTGTACCAACAATGTGCTATTTAGTTGTTGTACCCATTTATGAGATTTGTTTATCTCTTTTTGAAGTTAATGGTTTTATCGTAATTAGTAAATCTTTATAGAAATTTGTAAAAGTGTTATTTTGGTATTGAGACATAGTTATGACTACATAATGCTAAATTTCTTTTGATAAACTGATCATAGACCACAAAGCTTTATAAAGGTATTATTCAATTCTAAAAAGGGTATGAAGTGTCAGCAAGGTAAAATAACTATTTAATTATCTTGTAAAATATTAGTAATTAACGTAAGTTATTATGTTGAGTTGATTTTAATATAAATTTGGTGGTCACAAGGCAATACGAAGGGGTTAAGTTACAAGTATGTTTATAGTTATTTTCATTTAATGGTTATGAAACATGAGTTCAATGATAAAATCCTCCTTGACGCTTGTTGTAATAAAAGGAAAAATTTCATCATTTCATCCTATGAATCGAGCCATAGCAAATTGATGAAATTTGACGTTTTAGACCGATGGTCTTATAAAATTGGGAAGGTAGATACTTTGGTTATAATTTAAAACCCATGGCTTATTATAATGATGTTCAACCAAAGTTTACTTAATGTTTTATTTTGTGAGGTTGAATTTACCATAATATTCATTAAGAAGGTTATTTGATTGATAATTGAATTTTAATCTTTGACCGCTCATTAATACCCCATGAAAGGTTGAGGAATAATGGTATGTTAAAATATTGATTTTAGGTTGAGAACCGACTAATATGCAAAGTGGGAAATTGATTTTTAAGTAAATGTATTCAATCGATTGTCCACCTTTTTGGGAGGGATTTTTTAAAATTTTAATAAGGCCACAAACGTGGCACTAGGGAAGTTAATGCAATAGTTGGATTTTTAGGAGAAGCGAAGCTTGTTGAGGAAGCTAATGCATGAAAATTAGCTTCATTTTTATTTTTTGATTTTGGTTGGCTTGAGATCCTCATCTATTCATCCGAGATCCATTCTGTTAAAGCATTGCATGAGGGTTTTGCATGATATTTACAACCAAGCTATTTTAAGTTTTCCTGTTAAATGGTTCCTTTATTTTGAGTTGTACATGAGAGCTATGGAGTTGGTATGTGGAGTAATATTCAATGTTCATTTAGCTTAAAATACATGTTGATATTTTGATGCATTGGATTATAGAAAAGAGGTGTGAATAAGGATTTTTACACTATGAATATCCCGAGTTTAGCTAGGTCATCTTAGTGAAGATTTTGGGAAAGAAAAATTCTAGGTTTCATGGAAAATTTTTGCAAGAGATATTGGTGAAGATTTGTAGGATTATCTATAGACATGAAATATATTTACTCTTCTCTATTGGATCCTTATGTGATAGATAATATACATTTGTTTCCTTCTTCTCTATTTGAAATCTAAAATATGTATGTGGTAAATCAATACATTTTTATTGATAAACTTAGACAAAGCATTACCGTTTGATGGGTAGTTGTTTTCTGGTTTTATTTTGGCCTTATTCAATAAGGGAATACTTATTCTAGAATATTACATTCATCTATTCAATACTTCTGTCAAAATGAGACTTGTGAAGTTATTGTATAAATATGTGCTTAGAATGGCCAACTGAGACCAATACTATCAAGGATAATATGAATATAGCTCTCTCTATTTTTAATAGAAAATGAATGAGAGAAATGGTTAGTGATTGATGTATATTACTTCACCGTGTTTACGTCATTTCAGTTATAGGATAAATTTGAATTCATGTAGGCTTCTTGGTCGAGAGAGTCACATTACACAAATTTTCTTAGAGGTTGACTTGGGTATTTTAATATGTATACCTGCATTTGGGTGTATAAATTCTTAATTTTTTTTAGGTGATGTATCTTATAAAATCCTTATAATCACCAAGTAAATAACAATAAACCAATAACCTATCATGGCAAGGTAGTAATGTGTTGCTATAATAATATGTTTTACTATATTTTAGAGTAAGAAATACTTTACTTATGTTCAATTCTTATTATAGTAATGAAGTACATAGCTCTCACAAGATCACCATATAAACACTCCCTTAGATCGTAAGTTAAACAAATTTTGCTTTATTAAATTTGTATACTTGAATCTACTATGGTATAAGTCCTTGGTTTCATAAACTTTCCTATTTTGGTCTTGCTAGGTAGTTATAGACCTGGGCATAAAATTGAATAGAGTTGATTTATGTGGGAATAAAATGATCGTTTATTATTTTTTGAATAATATATATTTAATACTTTTGATTAAATTTTCTAAGTCCTTTTTGTCATTTGTTTTTACAAGGAAAAATTCGGTGGTGAAACATGAAAACTATACCTAGTCTCAAAATTTCTACTTGTAACACATCCAGAGCACTCCTCTAGATTAGTTCTGCTCTGTGTTAGACCTATCCAAATCCTCCAAGTTCTCATATGTGTTGTAATGAAATTTCTTATGTGTTGGAAATATGAATAAAAGTTATTGAAGTTATTCTAAGACAACACTTCTCAAGGCAAATTTTTAGTAGACTTAGAAATGGCTATTTTTATCCTTTCTAAGAAAGGTGTGCATCCTATAGAGCAAATTTAAATGTAAAATTTCATTGAGAAGTGGAATTGAGAAGATAATAACATATTTCAAGTGATTTAGTGAAATTTAGGGAATATTTGAATGTTTAGGGACAAGTTTAGTGAAATCGGGTTTTTGAAGGTGAAGGAGCTTGTAGTTCAAAAAAACATTTGAGCTTCAAAAGATAATTTTGGATGCTCCAGAATGAGTCAATAATAAATCATTGGAAAGGTAATTAAAGTCTTCAAATGGTGGTATTCTCAAATTTTCACATGACCTAGTACTTCTTCCCATAGTCATTTTTCAGCAAGAAAAACCCATGGTTCCGAGAAAAAAGGCTATTTTTGAGGGAGCTTCAGGAAGAATCTGATCATGGGATCTATCTCATTCTTATAAAAATGATTTTTGGAGTCAAGGTAATATAAATAAATTCCCAAAATGTACTCCTGCGCAGTCCAAAAATTTGTCGTCAAGTCTCTCTCTAAGGTAAGCCTTCCATACTTAGCCATTTTTTCAAGTGCCACGTGTCGGCCACGAGGTTGAGGTGTAATTTTTTTCCCCTTACCCATCCTAAGGGGATAGTGGGGACACAAAAATTTTCCCCATGCCCAATTAATCCCGTGGACCTATCACATGACCATAGGAAGTCATAGTATGCCCCTTTTCTAAGTTTCAAGAATGCCATATCCGTGTTGGACTCTTACGGGAAACATGCTTACGAAATATTGAATGATCTCTATAATTATGTTCGAGAGACTTGAGTTCCCTCTAATCAATGAGGAATCATCATTATAAGAGATTATCATTTCATTCTAAGAGTTTGTAAAAAGGAGGCAAGTGACTCTCTTTCCTTCAATGAAGATAATTTAGAGTCCCCGACCATCATCAAAATTTACATTGTTGTAATTACAATGATCATGAAGTATGGATAAATCAATGGTAGAATATCAATGATGTTACTGGAACTTGGATCAAGGTGTTGGGCTATGTTTTCATTCCATAGGAAGATAATTTGACAACTACGATAACTCAGTTCAATAAAGAATTTAAGGAACAAGAGTAGAAGCATGGATCAATGAGTTATTCATCGAGAGAGCTTCTTCATCAAATTTGAAATATTATCCCTTATTATATCTTTCTCCCTCTTCCTTCTATCCCTTTTATAATTCTTTGTTGATCTTAATCATTTTATTTTTTCCTATTCACTTAAGTGACATATTTGTAAATTGTAAAAGTATTTTCTCAAAATTATAAGAGAAATACTTAATTTGTCACTTCTAAGGGAAATTAAAAGGTCACAAGTGGAATATGAACATGAAGAGTCATGTGGGGGTAGATGAGATGTTAATTCACATTACTATAAATTGGGATGACTTCTCCATTTTAAGGGATCTGTAAAAATTTGTTTTTGTTGCAATAGTGGATTGTGATTTGAGTGTTGAGATTTGTATAACCAACACATGAAATAAAGCTACATTTCTTAAACTACCCTATGTTGAACGCTGGTGTATTACTATTGTCATTAATGTCAGTGGCATTAATGGAAATTTTGTGAGTGGCAAAGCTTGGCTCGGTAAGGGTCATGGAGGTTGATTAATAGTACCTTATCGGTGGTGTATTGAGCATTCAAGATGGTTTTAGTGTTTTGCGGCTTGGTCGGTGAGGTAGAGCCCACTTTAGGTATGAAGATGGTTGGTAATCTTGGAATAGGTATTTTACATGTCATGTATTTTCATACATGATGATTTTAGCATGAGAAAGACCTTTTGGAATGAGAAATAAGTCAAATGTTGGGAGTCACAGTTGGAGCTGGTCCATTTAGGTCTAGTTCTGGAGCCTAATGAGGTGTATGGGCACAAATCAGGTGAATAAAATACTAGGTAAGCATGGGAGGAGCCTAATAAATATTCCTAGGGTATGCATAAGCATTCAAAAGGATTAGTTTAGCTTCTAGAGGTAAAATTCAAGTTTGCACTAAAATTACCTTTAAGGACTAACAATGATGTCATGGGTAAATGAGATAGGTTTGATATGTACAGGAAAAGTTATGGAAAAAAACCTATGGAGTGTATAGAGGGATGCGTTTTAGTGCTTCGTGTCAAGTTTCATAAAGTTTTGAAGAAGATTGTGGAAGCTAGTCAAGTTTTACTAAAACTGGATTTTTGAGAAATGTAATTTGAGCACCCTATTTTCTTAGCATCTAAAAACATTATCAAGCCAAATTCAGATAAATCATAGAAGGAATTTTGTTACAGAAATCCAATCTTAAAATTTTGCAATTTTTTTAGGGAAATTGGTTGATAAACAAAGAAATTCCATGTATTTTCTAACAGGTTTCTCTCTCCTAAAGTCTCCTTCTTAAAGCGGTAGGCACAAAATGAGTTATTTTGACTTAAAATGACTTTTGAAACTATGTTAAACCTCTCAAAAGTGTAAATTAATCCCTCTATGTTAAAATTGAGCAATTTATGGTCTTTCATACTAGTCCATCTCTTCCGTACTAGTCCATCTCAACCCTTACAAGAGTGTGCTCATTCGGTCATAATGTTTGAAAGGAACCATTCTAATGGTGTTGTACAAATATAATTTTTAGATATAAAATGATCTCAATATCTCTCTACAATTCAATGATGTCTTGTTAAATCTCTTGGTTGATAGATTATGAGTTCTTAGGCTCAATGTCCTCAAATTTCCCTGTTCACTCTTACGAAGAACATTGTACTTGAGATGTGATTGCAATTATTTATCTCTACAAATCATACTTTCAAGCTTGTAAAGGAAATTTTTATCTCTTATTGAAGTGTTTTTGCTCAGAAATTAGGCTCTAAAGTGTATAAAAATGTTTCCTATTTTCTTCTGGGTAATGTTTGAAATTTTTGTCTTTAAAATTTACATTCAAGGTTGAAAAAGGTTATATGTACACCTTGTGATTATTTTGACTCCCCATCTTATCCTTAGTGTTTCCATGGTTAATCACATATTTGGAGAAATCGTGACAATAAGTATACAAGTTTAAAGTATTATTGTGGTGAAGGGAGAAACTGAGAATTATGAATCAAAAGTTTCTTCTCTCATGTCAATATTGCTCTATTTTGTGATTGGAGTAAGTGTAGAAAGGTTCATTATAAAAATTCACACTCAAATAATTTTTCTAAGCATAGTTAAAGTGTTAATTGTGTTGTAGGACATAGCCATCCTTGAAGATTAGGATTATGTCCGGGTAAAAGTCATGAAAGTCCGAAAGTATGTCTCCAAAATTTGAGTCTTTCCTCCATCATGCGCAACCGAGTCTTGGAGGTTATGGTTAGTTTAATCATGAAACTAATAATGGAATTTCATTGATGAAAAGTTTAATTTTGAGATGGATTAAGTGTTAAAATAATAAGTTAGGATTTAAATCTTAAAAATCCTCGTTATATACAAGTTTAGAAAGAACATGCTATTTATGAATCTTTGGCAATACATAAACCACTGATATGTAAGATGTAAATGTGTCTCCTCCTTCTTAAATAATGTGTCTATAACTATGGTTGACCTATAATGTAGGTGATTCATTCAAACTTCTTAATGGTTGACAAAACAATGAATTTCTTGTCCTTAATGCTACTCCATGATGAAGACTCGCGAGGTTATGTGATCTTGAGGTGTGTAGAGGATGAAATGCTTCGAGTCACACTCATCAAGATATGAAGAAGGTAAATATTCTTCCTCTATGATATTTCAAGTCCTTCCTTAGCATGTAACGTGTTCTTCATAACTAAGGGTAGTCACTTATAGTGTTCTCAAATGAAAAAGTGAAGATGAATGGTGAAGGAGTAAATGCATTTTGAAGTTACAAAGGAGTTTGGGAAATTTCTGAACATATGAATCGATTTCTAACTCCCTTCTAATGAGATATGTATACTCAAGTCGATTACATGCTCATTGTTCCTTATGAAAACTTCCAAATTAGTTATTCCTTGTGTCAACAGAGGTTAGATTTTAGAATATAAACTTACATAGAAAAGTGCAAGGGAGCTTGCAATGTACCACATGTCAACTGATGATATTTTATTATATAGATAGGCTCTTGAATGTATCCAGGGGATATCAAAGGTATAAGATTCAGATATGAAAAATAATGGGCGATTCTAAACACTGAATTCTATCTCATCCATCTTGAACCATTTTTAGTGGAAAAATGTGAAAAGTTTGAGTAGATGAAAATGAAATGTCGGAAGAGGTGTGCATAGTGGATACAAAAGCAATTTTTTTAATTTGAAGTAGTCATTGAAAAGTTCATGAGAAGGGTGTAAGCCTGTGTGAGGGTGAAAATAAGTGGGAATGAAGCTTGGAAGAGATTTATGACTTATGTTGCAGATATATATGTTTTTGAAAAGAAAAATTCATATATGAACTAGGGAAATGATTTTCTTATAGAAACTAGTGAGGTGTGAAGAAGTAAGAAAGAAAAATGAATGAAGAAAATGATATAAAGTCATTACATGATAAATAATTGCTTGTTAGGATGATGCTTATAAAGTTGATACCTTGATTAATGCATGTTAAAGACATTGGATATTTTTGATTATGAATCGATGAAGAAAGAGCTTGTGAAAAGAAGTAAGATCTAGTTAAGGAAGGAGGATTGAGATGAGAAAGAAGAGTGAGGTGACCATGTCACAACATGTGATTGAGATAAGAAAATAGTGACCTCATGGTGTTGTAGATAAAATACATGAGAAATGGTTATCTATAAAGGTCCTTGTTTATGTGATTAAATGAGTGAAATTACGACTTAAAGATGCTAGAAAATGTGAGGAATATATGACACAGATTGGATGTTTTAGGTGATTAGAAGGAAAGTAAATTGAGGAGAAAACTGATAAGAATAGTGAACTGCTTTTAGTGTCACCATCAGTTGTTTGAGACAACAAACTAAGTGTGATCAACACTATGAAAATGTCTAAGTTACAACTTATCATGTGGGGAGTTTTTGCTTCCCTGTAAGTTGAAACTTACTAAAGGTCAATGGTTATTGGACTAAAGTTGGGATTTAAAGCTTCGAGGCATGTTGCATCTTATCAAAGACTCGAGTAACAGATTTGGTTGAATCTTGGTGTTACAACTCCATGTTGAGTAGAAGCTCAACTTTGAAATCAATGTAAAAGATACATGACATTCTTGTCCTAAGCCTAGTTCTTGGTTTCAGTGGGTTTTTCCTAGTTTGGATTTCCCACATAAATCATTTCTCTCTGTGTGATATTTCTTGATTAAATTATTGTGAGTGATTGTTTGATTTTATGGTTATAATTTAAGTGAACTCGAATAGTTTATATTTTCTTAAATAGACAATGATTCACCCCCATCGTGTCATATATTCCAACACTCTTTTCCTATTTTTTCATATGTTTCTCTCATTTATGCACTTTGTAAGCATAGTGATGAAGAAATAGATGTGTATCTTTGCTAATGTAGACAAAAATCATGAACTTGGGTACATTTATAGGTCTATAAAAACATACTTGCATTCATACAATTCCTAAACATAAAACTAGTAATTGAATGTTGTCTTTGGCCTCTTTTTTTCCTTCCTTTCTTTCTCTATGGTATTACACACCATATAACCCAGTATGAGCTTTATTGCTTTATATTTTATGACTCTAGACACCAGTGCCCATCTAGAAAGCTAGCGCCTGTGCACCCTCATCCCCTTTGGGCACGCCTGACATCTTTATATCTTATTCTCTCTCTTTAGGCTTCTTTTATATTTTGAGAAAATTATTTTCTTATGATTCGGCCTTCCAGTTGTCAATTACAAAATTCAACCAAGGGAATCATATAAATATAATTCTATGTGACCAAAATAAAGGACCAAGCTCTAAACATCTATTATCATCACCTAAGGTTGCATCCAAAGGCATCTAAGAGCATCAAAATCATTCTTCTAGTATCCATTAAAGGGACAAGAGACTGAATTTTATGCATACATGCATAGGAGGGAAATTTTATTTATTGAATTCACACATCTATCTACATTTCTACATCTAGATATCACCCACTATCAAGTGAGCTTACACAAGGGATTCCTAGGGAGCAATTATTTCACACACGCAAAAGAAATACATGGATTCTGAGATGTAGTGTAGCTTAGTTGTAAGTTCACTCTGTCAGTGTGACCACCGAGGTCATTCCAACTTCCCATATTACATATTTTGTTTTTGAGATTTGATGTAGTTTGAGGATTTTACAGCCATCTTCTCTTTGTAGGTTACAGGTGAATTTGGTGATCATCTAGCGATATACATGTGAGAAACAATGAAGGATAATGACCATCTCGTGGCACAATAAAAACCAAATTCTAAGATCTTGCATAGTCACAGTGCCTAAAAAGGAATTTGGTGCCTAGGAGCCATAACCTCTTTTTATAAACTCGGTCTAGGCTTGTTTGATAGTTGCGAAATTTCCCGAGAATAATTACGAAAGTTTCCCTTAATGTTTATTAGTTTCCTATTCCAACATACTTCGGGATCAAGTACAAAATCAGCTAAGTCTTCTATTGCCTCTGTTGCACTCGGGGTTTCACATTTATTTAGCTTATTTCTTATGTCAAATATTGTTAGGCCCAAAAATATTAGCTAAGTACAAGAAGGCAGAAAAGCATGACCCTTGTGGATAAGGTGCTAGCCTGGTGACTATGGGATCAAGAATGGAATATTCCAGGCATGTGATGGAGGGTTCTAGAAGAGCATCATCATGGAAAGTGGAGAGATTGGATCTATGAAGGCATGCTCCCATGGAGGACCACTTCGACACTTGGTGACCAATCTGTAACTTCTGAAGGCATGGCAGTGGGTGCTAAGGCTATATATACAAGCACCCAATAGAAGAAAAAGAGATATTGAAAGAGAGGTGAATCCTTGTAGAAAACATAATGGAGGATGTTATGGCTAGGGATTAGGAGAGCTCTGTGAGCAATAGCATATAGAAGGGGATGGGTTCTCATTTTTCTTTGTAATATGATGAGCATAACATAACTCTGATGCATGATTTAGCTCTGCATAATATGAGGATCTGTTATGACCTCAAGGGATGTAATGTGGGTTATTACTTTGATAGTATGAATATAATGCTTCATTATCAATCATCTGTGTTTAATACTCATGCATTTCCTTTTTGTATAAATCATCTCCATATGTTTTTGCTTATTTCTCTTACCTACATAGAATGAGATGACAACTTTTTCTAAGTTCATAAGAATGTGGTTTAGTTATTTTCTATCTTGCATTTGATTGTCTATTCTAAGATGATGCATTCTCAAAAAACTCACATAAAGGAGAGACTCGGCTCCCGCGCGTGCCTCGGGTGAGTGCACCCAACACCCGCTGGGTGATAGGCCGATGTGCATGGGATTTTCCTATTCTATGAAGGGTACAAAAATGACTACATTTTGGTTCCATTTTCAGGACCTCTTTTCAAAGTTGTTGTGAGAAATGGCATGCATCTTTGTCCTTGTGATGTGTGATGACAGAGTACATGACCTTAGAAAGTGTTGAAACATGGTTCAAGAGCACGAGGATGAGTTTTCTCAAAGATTCAACACTAGATCTGAGTTCAATACACATAGATGGGTAGAAGAGAACCTATACCATGAGTTGTATGAGACATTATTTTACTTTCTTCCCAGTAGAACTATATGAATGGCTTTCAGCCTATACATCCAGATCAAGTAGTACTATAGATCACATGTGTGGGCCCAAGATGACTATCAGAGGCTGCAGGATGCAAATCTAACTTGGACGTGTGCTATTGATCATTGGTGGAAGAGGGTGTTGACTAGTTATACTTTAGAATATGCCATTTTGATGTATTCTTTCCCAAGAGATTGTTGAGTTTGAGTTTAGGGAGCCTAGAGGATCATTTTTGCATGTTATTCCTCTAGCTATGAAGATCTTGGTCATTACTTTGAGTTTAGAAGCATTCCCCATGGTGGCTAAGCTAAGCTCTCGAGCATTGGGAGAGGAAGCTAGGGTGGAGGAAGATGGCGGACATTATAGCTGAAAAGGAAAGGGAGGAAAGATGACTCAAGTATAATGAAGCTCATGAAAGGGAGATGACTAGACAATGTGAAGTTGTAAGTGTGATGGATCTATGGAGGAGACATGTGGGAAGGAGTTGAGGTTCATGCAGAGGATGTGGAACTTGAGTAGTCTGTGCTACCCCATCTTGGCAAGCATGGGAGAGAGAAGCCCCTTCAGATTTTGATGAGATTTTGTCACATGGAGAAAGAAGATCTATCAACACGCATTTGAACCCACTACTGGAAACCAATCCCTAGTGCTTGGTTTTCTAGATCAAGGGAAAAGTATTGTTAACCTAGTTGGTATCGGTGGGAGTAACTGATCGGTACACCCAGAGATATAATTTCTCATTTGGAACATCCATGGCTGCACAATCCTTTCTTGTATTTGGAGGAATCTTTGGACAAGGTGCAAATACACAAGCTTTTGGTATCACATCTAGGAGTGGTGCGGGGCACACTACTAGTGGGACATTATCACATACCATCGGTGCATGTAATTCAGTGGGACATTGGGAACCCTTGCTGTGACCACTTCAAGACCTTTTCCACTACAGGAGGTGGATTTGGTGGGTTGGAGGAATAAGACTTGGTGGATCCAGTGGATCTAGTGGAGGGAACACTAGAGGAAACACCGAGAGGGAACCAAGGCTCTGGATCGGGAGGACAAGGACCCCAACCACCTCCCCAAGTGTTTTTCAGATGTCTTTGCACTTACCAGACTATAGGGGTATTGAAGATGTTGAGCATGTGCACAAGTGTGAGTTACTATGGCGCGTGAAGGGGATCACTACCCCAGAGTGGAAGGCAAGCAGTTTGTAACTACATTGCAAGGGCACACACATAGTTGGTATAGGAAGTATGACCCCCATCGATGGTGGTAGACTACACCACGTTGAAGAATGATTTCTTCACGAGTTCCATATTCCATAGAGTTTGAGCAAAAGAGCATCAACTCTGAAGGAGATCCAACAGGGAATGGCAAGAGAGTGTGTGGGAGTATGACACACATTTCAAGACTCTCTTGTCAAATCTCTCCTATGACATTCATCCTTCTCAACATGCTCAATGGTTTTTCGAGGATTGATAACACCATTTAGAAGGGCTCTATCACACAAGACTTTCACCAACCCACGTGAGGCATTGGAAGCTTCCTTGTGCGTTGAAGCTGTTGGGAGTGTGGATACTTGGTGTTAGTCCATTTTTGGAGGCCCAAATTGTTGCTGCAATGGCCAAGTAGTTGGAGAAGTTGTCTACAAACTCAGCGCATGAGGTTTGTAGTGGGATTTGGTGTACAAACTACGAAGTGGAGGGACATGCAAAGGATAGTTTCCCTCAAAATTTGGTGTGCTATGGTAGTAGATTGTGAGATCTTCCATGGGGATCATGATGCAAGTAGATGCCCTCTACTCCAGTGCACAATATCCACAAGAATGTTTCTTGCTACTATAAGATATGCACCTCTACAACCCATGACACTAAGGATTGTAGACTGATTGATCAGATCCATGATGTTATTGATTTGGGTGTGTGCTAGACTAGCCTTGCTAGTAGTTCTAAGGATGATGACCATCGTTATGAAGGGCACGTAGATGGAGGGGCATGTGGAAGAGGTTTTCATGGGGATTTTGTGGTCACGGTAACCACGCATGGTACGGAGGATGGAGTGAGTTCCCACGAGGAACATGTTATAATTGTGGATCTACAGAGCATTATAAATGTGAGTGTCATGATATGTTACAATGCTCATGGTGCGGAAAGAAGCAAAAGTATGAAGAGTGTCTAGAACTCTATGAGCATATGAACCAGCAACACTAGAAAGATAAGGGTGTTACTATGGTGAGCATCAAGAAGGCCGATTCACAATGGATGCCAAGAGTGGCACGTGAGTTAGAGCTAGAACATGTACTGGTGACAACGTGAGAAGAGGCCAGTGTGTTCTAGGGAGATGCCAAGACCAAGGACACTAGTTTGAGAGAGGTAGTACATGGAAAGTACCCAGGACCCTGCCCATCAAAAAGAAGTGTACTAGGAGACTATGGATGTGATTCAAAGTTTATAAGGGGAGATCTAATGTCTCAAGGAGCAATCAGGTAGGTGGAGCAATGAAGGATAACGAGGTTCCAAGGAATGACCTGGATGAGGTCAAGGAAGTATGTAAAATGTTGAGGCAAGAGAATATTATTCCCTTGTTGGGAGAATGGCTGAGGGAGAAGGTACCATGTGTCAGAGCATAGCTTGAGAGATGGGTTTTACATGCAAACCTTCCTCCTCATAACCTTGAATATGAAAGGAGATTACTTTGAATGTGGTTATTGATGGATGGCTTCTAAGAAATATCCTCATCGACACGAGAGTAGAGGTGAATGTTCTTACCTTAGATGCCTGGCATCAGATGGGAAGGCTCATGTTACACCATCTTCAAATGTGTTGTATATGGCAAAAAAGACTAAGGCAATGCCCATTGGAGTCTTAAAGGATGCATTTATCACCATTCAAGGGGCCAAGTTCACTAGAGACTTTGAAGTCTTGGTGCTCACAAGGTGAAAAACTTTCCAGTGTTTGGGTGCCCATGGTGTTACAAGAACAATGTCAACATAAGGTTTAACAAAGGGTATATCAGCTTGAGAACAAGGAAGAATGGGTGGTCATTCCTTTGATGGATGGGAAGTCAATGCCTATACATGGAGCCATTGGGAGAAGAATTCCTTGATAGAATCTATGTGCACTCCATCAAAGATCCTAAGATAATTCACCCCATGAGGGAGTTATCCAGTTTGAGGATGCTCAGTCCTTAAGTGATACCACTAGTGTGGCATGTGACAATTGGGTGCATGGAACCTATGAGTTAATTGGGTGATAATTAAAAGGACCTATAACAAGGGTGAAAAGGTGCTCAGTCAAGCACCTAGGAGGAAAGAAGTTTCCTAGTTACTCTAGAGGGGCATACCTAAAATTTTCCTATAGGAAATGGAAGCTCAGTGGAGAAATGAGGATGAAAGAAGAGGAATGCTCAGTTATAACCTACTTGGGACTAGCGCACTGGTGGGATACACATTGGGAGAACCTCTAGAGTGGTGTGAGGTGAGATCACATTTTTCTATAAGGTTCTCTAGGAGTAATGCACCCCATAGTTATACAAGACTACCATGGCAAAGAGACCACTTCATTTCATATCCAAGCATGTGAGGAGGCCTGGATGGGAAGTGTACAAAGTGTTGTCACCTTCATTATGGGTACATAAGTTGTATTCCACCTTACAAGGTTATGCACATGCTTGGTATGTTCATTCGAGAGATGTGTCATTAGATGGGTAATTGGAAAGAGTTGGTGGCTGATCTCATTCAAGCATTTGAGTATAGGAGTACCAAACCATCAGTGGATAAGGTGTTGTAATGATCAAGTGCCTTATAATGGGAGATAGTGCCATGGCTGAGGATAGGCTACTAGAATTGCTAGGTGAGCCTTATTTGGAGATGTGCCTCAATGAGGAAGAATAAGAGGAAGTACATTTTGAGTGCATGTGTATGGAAAAAGAAAAAGGAAAATTGGTCTATGTCATAGATGGGGAAGAGATGGAGATGTTGGATGTTAGTCATTCGGAGGGTATGCACGAGGTTATAGACATCGCTGATGAGTGAGCACATGCCTACCATGAGCCCTTAAAGATGAAGAGGTTAACATTGGGATGGAGGTAGAACCTAAGGAGGCTATCATCGGTGACTATTGGTCGAAAAAAGGAAGTTTCAAAGATCATTGATCTATTGTGTGAGTTCCAATATTTGTTCCCTCATGGGTACCATGAACTCAAAGGCATCCACCATTCCTTAGGGGAAATGAAGATCAAGTTGAAAGAAGGTGTGTACCCAATTTGAAAGAGACCTTATCGGATGAATCCAAATTTACACGTATATGGGTTAAGGAAGAGATAGAAAAAATGATAGCATCTTGGTATCATTGAGGTAGTGGAAGAGTTAGAATGGATAAGCTTGATGGTTATCAGTATTAAAAAGGATGGTAGGATAAGAATTTGTGTTGACTACAGGGATCTAATGCAGTGTGTGTCATTGATCCCTTTCCAACCCCCTTTACTGAAGAAATTCTGGAGGGAGTAGCCGGTGCGAAGTCTACTCTTTCACGGATGGCTTCTCAGGATACCACCAAGTCAGGATTGCAAGGGAAGACCAGAGAAAGATAACTTTCACCACTAAATGGGGAATTTTTTCCTACATAGTTATGCCCTTTGGATTAAGAATGTGCCTACTGTGTGTGTTCTCACGCATTGTGGTACAGCATTCCAGGACTTCATCCATAAGTTTCTTCAAGTTTATCTGGATGACTTGGAATGTGTATGGACTAGTGAAAGACCATTGTGACAACCTAAGACTGATGTTTGAGAGATGTCGGCAATTGAGGATATCCCTCAACATTAAGAAATGTGTCTTTGCCACTCCATTTGGAACCTTGTTAGGGCACATTATATGCAAAGATGACTTACTAGTGGATCCCACAAAATTTGTAGTTATTGTAGGATTAGGGGAGCCTACTAGTCAAAGCGCATGTGGATTCCTTGGACACATGGGTATTACAGAAGTTCATCAAGGGGTATGCCAAGATCACCACCCTTAGAAGAATTGTTGAAACACAAAAGTGCCTTTCATTGGGGAGAGGCACAACATAAAGGCATTTGACACTTTAAAGGAAAGGCTTGTAATGACACCCATATTACATTTTCCTTCTTGGGATAAGCCTTTCCATGTGCATGTGGATGCCTCATGGGACAACTGGGAGTAGTGCTAGCACAACCTGGTGAGGAATTTTTGATCATCCCTTGAGCTTTGCAAGTAGGAAGTTGACACTAGCAGAGTATAATTACACAACTACGAGTGAAAGCATTGTCAATGATCTACACACTGCATAAGTTCAGGAAGTATCTATTGGAAATGCCCTTCATATTCTACATAGACCACATGGCATTGAAATACTTAGTCAAAAAACCCATTCTGCAAGGGCACATATGTCATTGGGTCCTTCTATTTCAGGAATTTGAGTTCACAGTGGTGGTGAAGCTGGGAAAGAGAAATTCAAGGGCTTGACCACTTGTCAAGGATTGATTTAGGAGAGGACATGTAAAGCATTGAGGATACCATGCCAAATGTGCACAACTATTTAGATTGTGGCGTGTGCCCTCAGACTTGGAAGATATAGCAATGTTTTTAAAAATAAGTGTGGCACTAGAAGGGATGAAGGCTCTGGAAAAAAGCTAGTTGGAAATACGTGTCACACCCTACATGCTTATTAGTGGAGACCTATATAAGTTAGGTCATGATGAGGTTCTACACCGATGTGTATTGGAACATGAGCACATAGCCATTATGGAAGAAGTGCATGGTGGGATTGCAGGAGGACACTATGTAGGAAACACTACCACGTGAAAGATTTTATTAGTAGGGATTTGGTGGGAAACCATCTATAAGGATTGCATTGAGTTTTGCAAGGCCTGTGACCATTTCAGGCCCTTGAAAAACCTAGGAAAAAAGAGAGATGAAATGCCCTTGCGACCAATAGCTAGTGCTTGAACCATTTGAGAAATGGGAAATCAACTTTTAGGACCAATTATGCCATCCACGTGAAAGGACTGGTTCATGTTATATCATCACTTGCACCGATTACTTGACATGGTGGGTAGAGGCAACACCTACAAAGGATTACACCATGAAGCAACAACTGCTATATTTCTATGGGAAAACATAATCAGTAGGTATGGTTGTCCTTTAAGTTTAACAAGTGATAGGGGTACACACTTTCTCAATGAAACAATCAAGATTATATTAGCAGAATTTATGGTGGCCCATCATAAGACTACCCCATATCACCCTCAAGAAAATGGGACTATTGAGGCATTTAACAAGATACTAAGTCATACATTAACTAAGATCTATGACATTAGAAGACATGATTGGGATGATAAGGTATCATCATTCTATGGGCATACATGACAACCTATAAAAGGTTGAACAAGGCCACACTATTTCAATTGGTGTTTGGCGGAGGTTGTTTTACTAGTGGAATTCATGTTACCATCATTGTGTATAGTGCACACATGAGGAGGTTTAGCCGATGAGCAAAGCGTTGGAAGAAATAATTGATAAATTGATGTAGTTGGACGAAAGGTGATCACTTGCTAGATGGAGTTAGAAGATAGAAAAAAGAAAGACAAAAATCATGGCATGATCATCATATCAAGAACAAGAAGTTTGAAGTTGGGAAGTTGGTGTTATTGTATGATTCCAAGTATTTGCGCCATCTGGGAAGTTGAAAGTCCATTGGTTGGGACCTTACATCATCTCATACATTCTTGATTCAGGTGCTTTCTAGTTATAAGCACTTGGATGGGACAAGGTTACTAGGTCACTTCAATGGGAGTAGGCTGAAGCCCTACTATAAATAAGTCTTCTTGGTGTTTGTAAATAAGGTAAGTGTTGCCAATTAGTCTAGAATTTCCTTTATGCTTTTTCTTTTCTTGTGTTTCCCTTTCTCGTTTCTTGTTCCTCTCTTTTGGTTTTGTTTTGCACCTTGTGCACTAGTAACCACATTATTTTTCCAAGGTTGTGTATGCACAAGAGGACCACATATCTATTTTAGTGTGGGGTGGAGTGATGCAAAGTATAGGCCCGTAATACAAGTTGAACTAGCAATAGAAGTTACGGTGAATGGCCCGTTGATGGATACAAAAGCACATAAGGAGTAAGAAGCACGTAGAAAAGAGGTGGATGAGAATGGTTGGTGTCAAAAAGGCTTTGTGGAAACCACATACGAAAGGATGAAGAGCATAGGAACAACATGAGGTAGGCGAGGAAAAAATTGGGTAAAGGATAGAAGAAGTGCCTTGGCATTGTAGACATGCATGCGTAAGAGTCTTTGGTCGGGTTGAATTTTTGCTCGTAAAGGTTGTAAAGGGTTTTGGCACACAGGATGTGGCATATAGATAAGGTGCTTAGAATCAGCTTAGTGGAAAAATTCACATTTAATGTTAAAGTATGGTGGTAGGTAGTATAGCATTTAATGCTGGAAAGAGGGAAAAACTATAAATACAAGGTTGAGAAAGTCATTTGTTACCTTGCGTTTACAAAAAAAAGAAGCTCTTGTGACTAGGGCATCCAAAAGTGATTTGTGCAAAGAAGAACCAGAGAGATCTAAGAGTGCGTGACTAGGGTAAATCCATAAACCAGTGTGGAAGGAGTACAAGCATGGGGAAGTTTGTTGAAGAAGTGTCATCTTGTGGAAGGATTTTCCAATTAGGGTTTGGTGGCTAGGGCACGGAGTTAGAAGGGTTTCTTCACAAGATTGAGCTTTGGGATTGGATAGAGTAGTAGAGCAAAGCAAGGGGAAGAGGATTTAAGTGTTAACACGACCAAAAGAATGACCAAGGAAACCAACCATTTCACCAAAGAAAACAAAGGGCAAGGGAAAGGGAAAAAAATTGCTATTGTCATGCAAGCACCAAATGAAGAATGGTATGCATGAAATGCAGTACCCAGATGGGGTATTGCTAGGAAAATAATGGGAGTCACACCTATGGAAGATGGTCGTAAGTGATTATAATCATCGCATGAGCACAATAGAAAGAAAGGAAATGGCCTTGGAGTTGGTTCACCCAACCAACAATAGGATGCTAGATGGAATGCCCATTTATAATGATGAGGTGAAGGTCAAACTAGAAAAGGCTGGGTTGTTGCAATTATACGAGTTTCCCTACTTTGGAAAACTTGAGCGCCTTTACCAGTGGCTTATGTCACATGTGCATGAAGATCATTTTTATTTCACGGGGGCAAAAATGCATCACACCACAACTGATATCCAAGTTCATAGGCCTCAATTGTGAAGGAGATAACATTGATGATGATCTAAGTGAAAAAGAGGCTATCAAGGAGACTATAGCCATGTATGACTACAAGAAGGGTTCGAGATACTTTGACATCTCGAAATACAAACCCAATGATGAGGATGGTCATGCACACTTGGTAACCAAGCTCAATGATCAAGAAAGATGGACACAAGTAAATAAGGCATGGTTGAACATATGTAGAAGATATCAAAAGGGACCATCTATAACTTTTTCTTTCATCATGGATGAAATTATAAGCGAATGTGGGAGGAGAGAAGATAATCTTTGGTAACGTCCTCCTCACCATTGTGTTTTCAGAGATTGGAGTGCCCGATGGGCTAGAAAAAATTTGTTTGGGAATATCCAGAAGAGGATCCCTCACCCATGAAGAGGTTTAAAATACACTTGTGAAACCATGACATGACTCGCTCACAAGGCACACCTGGAGAAGTGGTATAAGTGAATGCATGACACATTCGGGGCTGAGTGGAGAATCCTAGAGCAGTTTCCCATGCTCGTGAATGGAGAGGCATAATTTGTAGTGTACCAACACTTCTGCATTGGCAGATTTAGGTTGACAGATGAAAACATGAGTCCATGGTGCAAACTACCCTTCTCCTTCACCGCGTTATACTTCCAAGCCGGAGTTAACCGGTTCAAGGAGGCCAAGAGACTAAGGTTTGACCTTAGTGAGGTAGATGTAGACCACCAGCAAGCTATGCTGAAAGCTAGTCTACCCAAAGAAGTGTGCGTACATGGAGAGATATGTCTCCCATGAGATACAAATGATGAAGCTTGTAACATTTCCAATCATTGGAAGGGCTGCAACAAGGATATACCTTCACATAAGGCTGAAGTTTGAAAAAGGTGCTTACTTGGAGAATGATGTCTCCATCCCTGAAGACCCCACAGAAGGAAGAAGGCCACACCTAGAAAGAGAGAAAGAGAAGAGGTGCAGAAGGCACCAAGTGTTCAAACTACATAGATGGTAAGTAAGCACGCCGAGAGACAAGCACTAAGCCTAGTACTTACACGTGAGGAAGAAGTCTCTAGTCAAAGAAAAGACTCTAGAAGAAGAGGTTCCAGAGCATGAAGAACCCCTCACTCAGGAGGAATCATCCAAGGAAGAAATCACCTGCCAAGGGAAAATAAAAAGAAGAATCTCTGTATACTGGAATCCCCAGTAAGGAAGAGGCAGAAGGTGGTGGATGAGGCCGATTCAGAAGAGATAGAGAGTCTAGATGCCTACATCGGTGAGATGATGATGATGATGATGATGATGAAGAAGATGAACTAGGAGGTGAAGACCATCCTATCTATGAAATACATGACTCTGAAGAAGAAAGAGATGAGGAGTATAATGAAGGAGATGAGGAGGAGGATGAGGAGAAGAGGCTGAGACCCAAGGCAAGGGTGTGAGTGGGGAAGAAGTTACAAAAGGAAAAAGGACCCCAAGCCTCATGAAGGAACATGTAGATGAGGCCATAGAGAAAGAAGTGGAAAAATCATCAAGGACCTGGTGGAACAAGAAGTGGAATCGCAACACGGATGTGGTGATGAAGGAAACTAAGGAAGAGAGCATGTGGAAAAGAATATGGCAGCATGGGAGGAGATCCTAGTTTGGTTGTTAGCTTTCCAAAGGCTACACACATGGGGAGGAAGAGCATAAAGCATCACAAGTTCAAGGAATGGGCTACATTGATGATCCAAAAAAGTGTTGCACGCATGCTTCTAGAGCACCATTCCAATGGAACAACTTTTAGCTATGAATTCATTTGATGAAGAAGGTGCATACCCTCGAATGAGGAAAATGTTGTCATGGGAATTTGAGTCCCACATTGATGAGCCAAATTTGAAGTAAGCCAAGGGGCATTGATGCAAATGCCAAAAAAAAAGGATAAACCCCTTGGTGAATGCTCAGAGGTTTTAGATGAACAATCTGTAACGCACTCAAAAAAGTCTCAATTGAGGTTGAAGCCAGGATCTTTAGGAGAAATGATAGGGTAAAGTTCCTAGAGGTAGAGCTAGAGAAAAAGGAAGAAGAGATCTTTGAAAATACTAAGGACTTAAAGTAGGAAGAGCTAATCAATGCTCAATTAAGGCATGAGTTGAAAGATGAAAAGGAAAGAGTGTGAGGCATACAAGAAGATAGAGATGATCACGGATGCCATTGTCTTAAAGCATCCAGACTTATCACCCACCCACATGCAAAAGTATGAATCATCCTTGTAATGCCTAGAGGACTTGACCCACATACTCACCATGGAGAGGTGACCACTTGCCCTAGAATCAATGGAGGAGGCATTGGCATGCCAAGAGAAAGAAAATAAGATGAAGGTGGTGGATATTTTTCTCAGTACAACAAAAATCCTCACTGATGTAAAATCCATCACGAAGTTGTTGAGGCTGCCTATGATAACTATGCAGACAGAAGAGAGATAAAGTGGAAAGTATCCTAGTTTCCACCCATGAAGTGGAACTCAAGGAGTTCCAGGAAAATAACAAGGGAATAGGGATGAGTGAGACAAAATCTTAGCTGAAGTGGAAAATAAATCGGAGGCCATTGAGACCTTGCGGGGCTCAATCAAGAACCGGATAAAGGAATTATACCCTCAAATCACTCGGAGGATGGACACACTTGAGGATTTGGGCAAGCAACTAGAAGATATTGTGGAAACAATGAGTGCTAAGGGAGAGGGGTTGAGTTTTGAAGAAGTGAGCACCTGGTGGGGGACCTTTGTCAGCAAGCTCAGAGTGAGGTCGACACTTGGGGAAAACTAGAAGCTGATTTAAGAAAGGATTTCCCTCTCCTCCTCCAGAAGTAAACTAATTCCCCATTCTTTCATTATTTTCCCCATTTCTTCATTCCTTATTCTTCCCTACCATTTGTAAGATCCACCATTCTTTAATTCCTTTATTGAAGAGTGTTTCCAGGATGGAGAAAACAGGCATAGTGTGGGGTGATGTTGGGCCCCAAAATATCAGCTAAGTACAAGAAGGTGCATGGGCGTGCGGGACCTAGAAAAAGAAGGGCACACGGGTTGAAGGTGTGTAAGGAAAAATGGGTTTTGTACTTAGCCATATTCGGCACCCCAGGAAACACATAAGAAAAGCATGACCCTTGTGGATAAGGTGCCATCCTGGCGATTGTGGGATCAAGAATGGAATATTCTAGGCATGCGATGGAGGGTTCTAGAAGAGCATCATCATGGAGAGTGGAGAGCTCTGGATCTGTGAAGGCATGCTCCCATGGAGGACCACTTCACACTTGGTGACTGATCTGTAACTTTTGGAAGGCATGGCGGTGGGTGCTAAGGCTATATATACAAGCACTGATAGAAGAAAAAGAGAGAGTGGAAGAGAGGTGAAGCCTACAGAAAATAGAATGGAGGATGTTATGGCTAGGGATTAGGAGAGATTTGTGAGCAATAGACATATATAAGGGGATGGGTTCTCATTTTTCTTTGTAATATGATGAGCATAACATAACTCTACTGCATGATTTGGCTCTGCATAATATGAGGATCTGTTATGACCTCAAGGGATGTAATGTGGGTTATTACTTTGATAGTATGAATATAATGCTTCATTATCAATCATCTGTGTTCAATACTCATGCATTTCCTTTTTGTATAAATCATCTCCATATGTTGCTTGTATTTCTCTTACCTACATAGAATGAGATGACAACTTTTTCCTAAGTTCATAAGAATGTTATCTTCAACAAACTATTTCTCGTGCATCTCCATGTCTTGACTCCAATTTATTCCTTCACACTCCTTTCACACCTACCATCTCCACATATCCACTTCCTCCAAATTTTTTCACCCCTAAGCTACCCACCTTCAACATCCATGGTGACCCTCAAGAGCATATTTTATCTTTCCATGTGGCATGTTTAGATTATGCGAGATGATCATACTTTACTAGTAAATATCTTTCCTAGAAGTCTCCAATATTATTCTATGCATTGGTTCTACGATTTACCTGTTCATTTGGTAACATATTTCATGCATTTAGCTGATGATTTTCTTGGTTACTATTCAATTAATATCAGTTCTAAATTATCCTATGCTTAATTCACACAAATTAAACAAGGATCCAATACGCATATAGTGGACTATGTTTACGATATTAGACCAACTTAGCTAATATGACCAATGTATCAATGATTTGGAATTTCAAGAACTCTTTATCTAAAGTATATTATCTCCATTGCAAGAGAGTGTCATCTTTGAGACCTCTCCATTATTTGATTGAATTTTTCATACTCTTAAGTTACATGAAAGAAAGCGATTATCTATGGGAAAAATTAAGTGTCATAATCAGTTTTTATCATATTCTACTCGCTTTTAAATCAAAATAACTTTTAAGCCATCTATTAAGCCCAACAAAGAAAAATTTATTATCAATGTTGGTTCCACTTCTAAAAAGATCCAATGATAACCTCCAAAGCATATATTTACTAAATTACCTTGTGCTCCACATATTATATTACCACAACTTATTGAGAGAAATCTTATTACGCTTCCTCCTCCACTTAATCTAGATCCATCTCTCCCTAAAGGATGTAATTACAATGAAAATACTAGATGTGACTATCATCAATGCATTGGACATTATATTAATTGATGTTTCAAATTAAGGCATATTATTCTAGATCTAATTGACAACAATACAATTGAGAACCTTGATCCTTTGGCATCTACTCCGGTCAATGAAAAAAATCTCAAAATATTTAATGATCCTCTATCTAAGCATGAAAAGCAAGTTGATTCTTCAGCTAATCATACATATCATGTAGTTATTCCTCCATCATCGGGGCCTCTCGATTTTCTAGTTACTAATACAAATGCATATCCTCCATTTATCACATTTTCATATCACAATTATCATGCTACGTTCTCTTCTAATACACTACACATCACTAGCTACTATTGGGCCTCACAATATCAATAACACAATGATCGATACATCATTTCATATGAGTGTGCGCTATACTGCACTCCTCGTCATTATCAACTATGCACAGACTCATATTTCATATCTAGTTCCTAAATATTATGGCTATATCAAGCTTCCAATTATGATTGGTCCTCTCACCATGCTTGTGCCAGTCATTGTGGAAACTAACGTCAAATGTTGTGACATGCTCATAGGTCTTCCTTGCTCTACGTCACTCAAGATATTGTTTCTATAAATCACTTGTGTCTCAAAAATTCATTCATAACAAGCAAGTTATAATTATATAAGGTGCTCTTCCATGTACATTATGGCTAGATCCTCCTCTTGAGGTTACTATTGCACTCACTTGAGCATCTAGGTCCCCTATACATCTCAAAACTAAAGAAAAATCTGCTCCTAGCTCTCCTATCCATCCACAACATAATCATTCTCATCGGTCCACTAGTCCATATCATCAGCCTAGATCCACTACTCAAGTGGATCCTTCACATAGGTCCACAAAGACACCTCTTCGGTATCCTTCACATAAGTACACATCACCTCCTTGGTATCCTTCATATAGGTACACATCACCTTCTTGGTCTCCTTCATATAGGTGTTCATTACCTCGACTTTCATCACATATAAATTGTTAGTCTCATTCACCACCACCTTTAGAGCATGATCACACACCTTTATCTCCTTAGACATCGGGTGGAGGACCATTTCCCTTCACTTTCATGGGATATCTTACTCAACATCGTACACTTGGGGTGTATCATGCCTACTTCCCCATCCTAGCATTATCAGTGTGTCTTTAATTTCTACTATCATGATCCATGATTCATATCTAGTCTTTCTAACTCATCTTGCACAAATTGATACACAAATTGTATTATCACTACCCTATGATGCACTCTAGTCTCATGGTTCATACTTGACTATTGAGGGTATAAATATGAAATTAACCTCACCTTATTCACATTTCACACCCTATGCTTCATGATCAATCTTTCTAGCATACACATATTTCAAACCATATCGCGATGATACACTCTTGTTTTAAGGTTCTTTTTGACTGCCGAGGGGTCTTTTATAAATGAACCTCATATCATATTCATCCACATCCACTCGGTAGGCACACTTCTCCTATCACATTCACATTGCATATCATTCCATCTCACTCACTCACAACATACTACATATCTTTGTTGCTAATACTCTTATTTGCTTATACTAGCTACATGTACACTTTGTTTTCCATGCTAGACAGATACTTAGCATGCCATTATCATCCTATATATACACATGTACATTCACCTATTCCCTATTTGTGAATGAAAATTTTCTATAGATCCTTACATGCAATAATGATGATTTTTACTTTACCTCTTACTAATCCCACCGAGGCTCCCGGGGCATCTACATTTAATTCCTCGTACATTACATGTGCTATTGCTTCATTTTATACTACTTCTTATCCTTAGTAGCACACTACTTTCTACCGATCTATACACACTTTGACATACTCTTTATCTTTCTAACATGCTAACGGGTGCTTCATGTGCAACCTTTTCCTTACAAAAATTATTTTACACCATGGTTGTCTCGATACTTTGTTTGTTAAATTTTTCATTATTTTCCATTTTTTACAAGATTTTCCCTGTCTTGTAGGATCATTGATTGTATGCTTTTTTCCACTTCGGACATGATTGTCTTATGACATTATGAGTGATGTCAAATGTTTAAAACTCACTTTTTATGGTCTAATTTGTCTTCACTATTTCTTGTTCCCATTGTCTTCTATTACATGCTTATCACTTTTACTACTAACACTTGTATATAGCCACTTTTTTTCCACGTGCCTTGGTTTCTACCATACACATTCCCTCCCCATGTAGGGTATAAAATTCAAATTAGTTTCATGTCCTCTCCTTTGGGCCGCATACACTTAAGGACATCACATACACCCCAAGGAGGGGGCATACATCGGTGAATCACCAACCCATACAATAGTTTAGAGCTTTAGTTAAGATATGCACAATACATGAACAAAACAAAGTTTAAACATAGAAAAAACCAAAATCTAACTTGGCTCCTTAGTTCAGACAAAAATCAAACAACCACATATAGACACTAGCAACATTGATCTTGACCTTTCCTAGAGCCTATGACTAGGGAAATTCTAGTTACTTTCTTAAATTACTATAGTTTTTAATAGTTCACAAAGAAGTTTTCACAAAGATAGGCACAATTCTCTAGTAATCGAATGTATTCTATCTCCTTGGACAAAACACATAAAAAGTAAAATCACACCATTTTTAGTGGTATATAAATTCAAAAATTAGTCATGGAAGGAGGGTAAAACTAAACCTATCTCCCCAACACTCTTTCTCCCCGACATGAGATCACCCAAAAACTTGTTCTTGCATGATATCATCCGAAAATCACTCTTGGCGTGAGATAGCCCAAAAAAATGCCCCTTCTACAACAGATTCAAGACACTTTCTATCATTTTCACTCTCCATGGATCAGGTGCACACTTTCCTTTTTACACATTTTCACATGCTTTTATATACTTTTACATATTTTTCATAATACGTGACTTCGTCTAATTTTTTTAATCTTCTTTTAGATGTATTTCCTTAATACACAACAAATACAACTCAATACAACATGCACGATTTAACCCTAGGTTCACTTCCTCTTTCTTAGCTTCCAAACTTCATTTTTATCACTCCACGCTTTCACTTGTCTCCTCGACACGTTATCGCCATCAAAATATATATGGTTATCGTGTAAATATATCTTATCTACTTGATGTTATTGAGTATTCAACCAATGTCGGGAAAATTTAAATAAAAATCAAGCACTTGGGTATATTTCTAGGTCCATAAACTCATACTTGTATTCATATGATTCATAAGTGAGAAAACTAGTAATTGACTCGATGTCTTTGGCCTCTTTTATTTCTTTCTTTCTCTTTGATCTTAAACACCCTATAACCCAATTTGAGATTTATTAATTTATATTTCATGAATCTGACACCAGCGCCTGAATAGGATGTTAACACCTAGGATCCCTCATCCCATCTCAGTGCCCTTGACCTCTTTCTATCTTACTCACTCTCTTTGGGATTATTTTATCTTTTAGGTATCTTATTTTCTTGTGGGTCATCCTTCTAGTTTTCTATTACCAAAGTTTAACCAAGGGAATCATATAAATACAATGATATGTGACAAAAATAAAGGACTGATATCTAAGCATCTATTATCATCACCTAAGGTTACATCCAAAGGAATCTAAGAACATCAAAGGCATTAATCTATAATCCATTCAAGGGACAAGGGACTGCATTTTCTACATGCATGTGTAGGAGGGTAAGTATCTTTATTCCATTCACACATTTATCTATATTGCTACATCTAACTATCAATTGCTATAAAGTGCACTTACACAAGGGCTTCCTATGGAATGATTCTTTCACGGATGTATAAGAACTACAATGAGTTTGAGTTGTAGTGCAAAACTTGGTCGTAAGTTTAGTATGTTGGGTGACCACTAGGGTCAGTCTCCTCAATCCCCATATTGCATTTTTTATTTTTGGGATTTAATTTAGTTTGAGGGTTTTACAGGCCCTCTTCTCTTTGTAGGTTACAGAAAATTTGGTGATTGATGAACCCTTTTATTTATTGTTTTAAATGCCTCATATGTGTATTTTTTTATCCATGTGTACTCCCCTGAACTTGTATTTCCTTCATACTATTGAACATATCTGATAAATCTTGAACTTATGACACTTATATTAATTAATATAACTATTACTAAGTTACTCTATTTTGTGGATTTTGAATGTGCATGTTACTCTCTTTGATACAATGAAATGATTAATAGTGCTTTTTCTAAATGCCATACTTGTTTGCAAGAAGATGTTATATGTAGCCACTAACAGGCAGCCAAATTTTTTTCACAATGTAAAGGGACTCATCCACATCAATCGTCCTGTAATAAAGCACCTACAAAGCCAAAGGAGAACACATGCATATACAAGACCATGATTTTGGGAAGCTTGATCAACATGGATAATTTTCCGATTTCACACATGTTAATAAAGAAGTAGTTATGAAAACAAGAAGCAGATCTCACCAATGCTTCGTTATATACTATTCAACTAAAAATGTGGAACTAGTTGATTTAACTTGATAACTGATTGTTAGACTGAACAATTAGTTATGTTATTGTATTAGAACATCTTTTCTTAGTTCTGTTGTATCCATAAAATTCTATTTATTTCTTGGTAATGTTTTGGTACTTAATAAAATTGTAACTATTAGTTTGAATTGGTCTCTTCATATCTCTATTGAATATAAAGTGAATGTCAAGATTACGTATGGATTGATCCATAGTTAAGGAATTTCTTTAAGTTTTATTTTGTAATCTTCATGCTTTGATAAATAAAATCTGAGTTCTATCATTTTGTTGTAGACACAAGCCTTAGGAAGGGTTAGCACCCAAGGTAGGGCCCACTTGTGGTTTGTTAAACCCCCTTTCCTTTTTGTTTGTTATTTTAGTTCCTTGCATGCATATATTAGAATTGCAGCATTTATTCCTTTACTTATGTTATGATTTTACCTGATTTATTGATTAGATGTAGCATCTACTTTCATCTACAACTTAGTTTATTTCCAACATTTTACTTTTCCAATTGTTGTGATAGCAATATTTTAGTTTATACCTCTTAAGAACCTATAACTGTGTATACAACATTGGTAGTGTTGAAAGTTTACGTCCCTAGGTATGATGAATAAATGACTATGGATTATTGAATAACATACTAATTACTGCAAGTTAATTTACACCACCATTTTTAGTAGTGTTGCCAGGAATTTGCCAAGTTATTAGGTTTTTAATGAGGGGTTTTCATTTCTTAGAAGAAATCTAGGTGTTTCATCAAGTTCTTAACAAACTAATTAAATAGATAGAGGGTGGTAGGCTAAGGAGGAATACCTTTTTGTGATGTCACTTGAGCCCGTGTGTGTGTTCGATTTCCTAGTCCAATGTTGATTACGAGAGCTCCTTTTGGCCGTAGGAACTACATGTAAAATGTAAAACAATACCACCAGATAGAGTTAAATAAAAAAATGAGTGGATTTTATAACAAAAAAATAGATCCAGAAGTTTGATGCTTCTTGAATAGGCTATCAATCCACTTTTATATAACAATATTAATGTTACCTAAAACAAACATGAAATTACAATATTATTGGAATTGAAATGATTTATGTATCTCATGAAAAATAAATAAGAAAGGACAGATAAAAGGTGATTGAGGTAAAAAAAGGTCAGGTGATGGGATGGTATTGGGTCAGAGGTCCGTACAAGCTTTGGATAAGGTCTGGTAAAGATTAGGAGTGATTCTAGGCTATTTGAGAATGGGTATTGGTCTGTTATCATGAGCTAGGTTCTAGACACAATAACCAACATTAGATGTGTGACCGATGTTGGTAAGGAAAAATGACTGATGATCTTGTTGGATAACCAACGTCGGTAGGGGAAATTATCATAAACTTCCAAGAAATGGCCTTTTAGACTCTCTACGATCACACAGAGGTTGGAAATGGTGAGAATGAGGTCATGGAATGGTCTAATAGGTTCGAAGATGATGATAATAGGGGAGGCATGTGAATGGTCTTGGTATAGTATAGTAGGGTGATAAGTTGGTGGGAAAAAAGGATGTATATGGATGTAAAGAAATATAAATTACTGAGATGAATAACAAATCTTATTGAAAGAAAAAAGAGATAAATGAAGAGATATTAGGTACTTACTGCAGAATAAGTTTTTAAGAATGCAGGTGATGGAGGAGATCCAGAGAGAAGAGAAGTTGCATTCATGCTATGGTAGTTTGAACCTCTGTGCTTCTTTGTGTGAATTTGTGATCATGAAGAAGATGATGGATGCCAATGGTTGTTGGTAGTGTTCTCATGTGTTTTCCTTTTCCTAAGTGCTTCAGAAACTGAGTGCTCCAAGTCTCTATTTGTATGAGATCCTAAATCGAATGACCAACCTCAACAAAAGATTTTGGAAAGTTATTTAACATAATTAGTGACGGTCAGGGGATTGATGTCGGTTGAGACATAACCGACATCGGTTAAGGTGGGAATATCTAGGTTGGCCAAAAATAGCTTGATTGTTGCTATTTTTGGTGTGGTATTCAATCTTTATCTGAGTCTTGAGTGATAGATCACGGAAGGATGAGTAAGATTCCTCTTAGGTTTGTTAATAGGAGTTAAGTCTAGGTTTAGACTAAGTCCTAGTTGGTTAGGATAGGCTTATACTTGGTCTTAGGTCATTAATGGGGTTTGAGTGGGTCATGGAGTGAGGTGGTTAAGTGAGGATGCTAATTAAATTAATTAAGGTAATTAATTCATTTAATCATGCACTTTGGCATATGAAAAGGTAAGGTATGGTTAATTTAATTAACAGGGTTATAAGGGTAGTATGACCTAATTTTGGTGTCTATATTTTGCCCCTTTTTGTCGTGTAGCTTGTATTGATAAGTGATGCTAACAAAAACAAGAAGTGATTGCCCCATGTATGGGTGAGAGCAGGGTTTCCCCAAGTGTGGGTGAAGGTGATCCCCCTCAAACTAGGAACTGATGAGGTGTTATATGGAGTCGGTGAGTGGTTTGATAAATGTGTAGTTGGTGTAAGTTAAGGTAGGTGGGGAAGGGTATGGGTACTTTGGGTAAAGGGTAATGGTCAAATCAGGTAATAAGTAATGGGCCAAGGTCAAATTGGGTAATGGGTAATGGAAATCAAATGCACACACATGTATAGACTGCAACATGGTACCAGGTTGAAGAGCTTGCAAACTATACATTGTCCAAGGTCAATAGATTTATCCAAACAAGGTTGAAGTGTTGAAGTGATTCAGGTATCCAGGGTATAGGATATGGTCTAGAAACACAACATAGGTTAGGTGCAAGAATATTTAGGTATGATCCGGTACACCATAGGTTTGGTTGGGATAAATGGCATGACAATAGGAAAGGTATGGTTGTTAGGATAAAACAACATAGGTAACAACATCACAAGGTATAACGAGTACACAAGTTCAATGGTCACAAAAAGTAGGTCAGGTCCAGGTAAATAGGTCGTGGCATGGGTAAGGCCAAGGTATAGGTAAAATAAAAAATCCCTAAATGCAATTAAGGAATTGTATGGGTAGTTGAGGCTTGTGGGTAGGGTCTATGAAGTGTTGGTAATGCCAAAAGTTATGGGATAATAATGAGGTTAGGTCAAAATAGGAAAAACATTGAGGAAATGGTACTGGTAGATGACCAATGCCGCTATAAGGAACCGACGCGTCGGTTTGGTATGATCGATGTCAGTCATTTCGGGTTAGGGTTATAAAGTTGAAATTCTATATTTCACGAAATCCTTGTTGTTGTTGACATTGAGAAAATGACAGAGATGAGTGACTTGTGCATTTGTTGGGAGGAAAAAGACAAGGTATTGTACTAGGCTAAGGTGGAGGTGACTAAGTGGTGAGAGGAGTCAGGTAGATGGGTTCACTAGAGCAGTTGGAGACATGTGATTAGTGGAGAGGTTTGAGGTATATTTTGGTATGGTGGAGGTGGGAGAGGGGTCAAGTGGACCACCGGTGTAGTGGCTAGACATGCCACCATGTAGACACCATTAGGATGAGGTAGGAGGCATTTTCTAGCTTGTTATTTTCTCCAATTGTGTTTTACAATGAAGAAATTTTGGGTGGGAATGTTAATTTTGAAATGTGGGTGAAAAATAGATGAAATATGGGGGGATGAGGTCAAATATAGGCTAAGTAGGGGGAGAAATAAATGTGGGGTGTAAGTGTTTGGGATTAAGTAGGGTTGTAGGTTGTTTGTTTGTCAATTTTTAAGAAATAGAGGAGGGGTTTCAGTTTTGGGGGTCGTAATAGAGACCAATGTTGGTAAAGGTTTGGCTAATGTCACTTGGCTATGGCCAATGTTAGTTAGTTAGTCAGTGACAAATGTCAAGACTAAGGTGACCAACACCGGTTAATCGAACCGATGTCGGTCAAGGAGAACTGGTGATAGTTTAGGAAACTAGCTCCAATTAAGGGTGAAAGAGGGACAAGGGTAAGAAGTGTTATGTATGAAAGGAAAATGAGTAAAAAGGGGAAAGTAATGATTGGTTATAGAGGGGTAAGGGTAAAATATGATCTCTGGCTAGATGGGATAGGTGAGTAGGTGAAATAATGTGAATGTAATGAGTATAAAGGATAGGAGGTTGGTCTCAGAATTAGGTAAATAGGGTAGGTAGAATTTGTGAGATTGGGTATGTTTTTAGGGTTACGACATAATTAGAGGTAGTAAGATTTTAATAATGTTGTGATTTGTTGGATACATGCTATAGACCAGCTACGTATGTGGGATAGAGTACCACCGTTGTTGGTAGATACGTGGTTGAGTATTATTGCAGAGGAGTGGGAGCATATAAATGATGTTGGATTGATAGCGATACAATGTTATAGGCATGTAAATCAAGATCCTCGTTTTATGGTCACACTCATTGATAAATGGGATTCAACAACCAATACTTTTCATTTACTGATGGGTGAGATTACTATCACCCTAGAGGATATATAGAATCCCACGGCTACTGATTGTGGGTGAGTAAGTGTATTCTATTTCTTCAGAGGCCTTCGTGGAGCCTATAGTGGCTATGTTTAGGGAGGTGATGGGAGAGATGAGGTACCATAGTGTGATCCTTAGCTACAGAGAGATGTATGCAGCCCATCCTCAGGAGACAAGGTTTCTTATTTTGATAATGGAGGTAGTATGTTGTTTCTCCTTACTAGATGTCGAGGGTGGTAGATTCTTGTGAGCCTTGATGGGAGTGCTCCAGGATATGGTGGAGGAGTGGATTTGTTTTGCATGGGCACCAAAATTCCTGGTGTAACTGTATAGGGAGTTGTGGGCCTATGGGAGATTGTGGTGGTTTAGTTTGTGTTGTACTTTTCTTCTGCATTGTTTGGGAATATGAGCACATCATATGTGTACGTCTAGTTGGTTTTCCCAACTTGATTGGTTCAAGGGTGGCTTGGTTAGAGTTGGCTATAGATAGTGGGTACTAGTTGGTGGGAAAAAAAAGGTGGCTAGGGCCACACATTCTATTTCATATTACAGTGTGTGTGGAGGGATTATCTAGTGTGGATATTTTTAGGGGCCATATGTTATCTATCCCTCATACGGGGACATGGCAGAGGAGTTAGATGAGTTAAAAATGCTCATGTGGATACAGGCGCGCAGTCTAGTGAGCACGATTTGATACTCATAGGCATGTGGTCGATGATAGTTTGGGTTACCGAAAGACGTGATGCCATCCTTCCTCAATATAGGAGAGATGACATGGAGTGACCTATTTCTCTACCATGATCGAGTGTTCCTACAGGTAGGAAGAGAAAGTGGTGGAAAGGTAGATCGAAGATGTTGGGGTCACCGATATATATAGCTAGTGGTGGGAGGAACATCTACGAGTAACACCCCCGAGGCCAGGGCAGCCAGACTTAGCCACCATCACAGTACAGAGGGATACCTTTCGTGGTCTAGTGGCCACCCTTTAGCCACAAATTACAGTTTTACAGGGTACCTCACGGGGTTAGAGACATAGGTTTCCATTTTACATGCTCGTGTGTTGACACTACATGCCCATGTCAGATAGGGATAGGCACCCGTATAGGGTAGAGATGGAGATGGGGGATAGGTTGTCACCTTATACCTATGTAAGTAGTAGGTTTGGGCTAGTTTAACACTACATAGGCTTAGGTTGTGGCACTACAGCCCTAAGTTACGGTGTAGGCACCATTATAGGCTCAGGGACATGGTCCCATACTATAGGCAACTGTGATAGGATAGGGTCCCTAGGTACAGGGAGGAGGACATGGAGAACATGTACATGGTCCAAGGTCAACCCTAGTAGGAGAGATTTCACAGGTTTTTGTGAGACCTATGCACCACCTCAGATGGTGCGATGGTGAGGTTCAAGGATGCCCTGAATGAGGCACGGTATTACTAGGATCATTTGACAATCTCTTGGGATAGATGTACCCTCCTATGCTGAGTACAAATCACAATAGGTAGCGAGTGAGAGGACTAGATCCCAAACTCATAGTTTAGAGAGCACAAGGGGTTGAAAAGCTTAGAGTTAGGGTCAGGGTGAGGTGATGAGTTCATAGAGGCCATACCTAGCTGCAGGCTAGGAGGACATTAGATTGATACCCATGCTAGGTGGAGAGATGCTGACAGGTCACCAGGCGGAGGTGAGGAGGAGGAGATAGATGAGACATGCATGAATATCAGATGGAGTGACGACTAGTCACTTGATATGATTGGTTAGTCATCTTTTTGTTTTTGGTATATACCGGCCTGTGTGCCGATGATAGTGAGGATGTACATGAGATTTTGATCTTATACTGGCCTGCATGCCGAAGATGGTGAGGATGTATCTAAGAGATTTGAGATACTTGTATGTATTTTTATTAGTGTACATTTGTATTGATACATAAAATTTCATTGTTATAGATGATGATTTTGATATTATGGATGATTTTTTTATTGTGTATGTGATGGAAAATAGGTAAATTAGGCATGTTTGAGTCAAGGTCATGTAGGCATGGTTGAGTTAGGTCGTTTAGGCATGGTGGAGTTTGAGGTTTGTTAGGCATGGTTGATTTTAGGTCAGCTAAGCATGGTTAAGTCAGGTATAGGCATGATTGAGTCTAGGTGATTTAGGCATGGTGGAGTTAAGTTTTGTTGGTTTTGATTTAATTTCTAAGTTATTAGTAACATGGGAAATAAATGATGATGTATATATATGTGATGGTTTATATTTTAAAAATATTTGATATCATGGAGTTGTGAAATAATGGATGTATTATATGATGTCATTAAGAAAATGGAAGCTATTTACATTTGTTAATTGTTTAATTTCCAAGAGGTTGTGAAAAATGAAAACTAAGTAAGGTGAAATGTTAATTGAAAACATGGGTGGAAAATTGGTTAGGGAAAAGAGTGGCCGAGCTAATGTCCAAGGGCCCCATGTGCTCGTAGTGCTACCTATATGGCCCTAACGAAAAGGGTCCTCGGACCGATATAGTTCTCACATAAGCTAGGGATAAATAAGACGAGGTAGCAGAATAGGTGGGTAGGTTTTAAGCATGATTTAGTCTAGGTAATTTAGGCCTGGTTAGGTTTAGGTCATTTTAGGTATGGTTGGGTTCAAGTAATTTAGGAATGATTGATGGTCTAGTCCCGTATAGGGTAATCAATAAGTATATAAGAAGGTGAATGGTAAGAGGTTATAAAAAGCACCACCTAATTGATAAGAACCATAATGAGTCTACCATACCAAAGATTGGCTTATGAACATAAGACCCTAAAGGTGTTGCATGATTGACTATGCTAAGGGTGAAGAAAGTCACATGATCATGAAATGTCATGTTTGCGGCAAGTCCCTTGAGAAGGTAAGAAATTAGGGTGAAAAGGAAATGAGATGAAAATGGTTGGTGTTTAGCGTAACTTGGTGTAACAGAGACCTAAGATCAAAAGAGGCAAGTCCATGACAATAAAGTTATCATTTTATTTTGTTGATTTGATAAAATGATCAATGTGGGAAGTCTATGTGGGATGAGTATATTATCTCCTTGAGGTATTCGTGAATCTAATCGATGCGAAAAACTTCAGAATATTTTTTATTTTATTTTGCAAGAATAGTCCTCTTTTGATGAGATACTAAGTACAATATGGCTAGCTTTGTATAGCTGTCCTTCGAGGGAGCAATCTATTTATAACAACAAGATTAGAGAGAATAGATGTCCTTTTGAGGGAATCATCATTTTTGCTATAAGTTTGACTCAAGGAGTTGAATCCCATTTGACTTTTGATATTATTTTTCTATTAGACTGTTAAGTCATGGACAAGACTATAGAGAAAAATAGGCTCTTGGTTTGAAGGAAAAACCATAGCACATAGAGGCTAACTATGGAAGAGAGAGTTTATGTTATGAATGACCATGGGATTCCATCTTGAAAAATATGAAAAGTATCCATGAGAATCATGCCATGAGTAGGGCCATGGTACTCATATTGAAGATAGGGATGAAAAAGTGATGGGTAATCACATGATCCTAGTTTAGTCATTGATCCTTAAAATAGGTAAAATGGAAGGTGAACGGTGCTCAAGGGACGAGCGTTTAATAGACAAGAGGTGATATAGGACTTAATTCAACAATAGAATGGTCTAAGATGTAATAAATTAAGGGGCTCAGGTTTAGGTTTACCTTCGAGTGAAGACAAACAATAAACACCTGATCCATAGGTATGAGTAATGATATAATGTCCAAGCCAATTAGGAGCAAATTTTCCCCGTTTACTTTTCTCCTCTTTAGTTACATGTTGATTTTCCTTCAAGATGAGGTCATCGACCTGGAATGTTCATTCATGGACACATTTTTAGTAGATTTGGAAATGATCAAGAGAATTAAGATGACGTTTGTCTAATAACTCAAGTTGCGCCAAATGGTCCTAGTGAAAGTCATCATTGTTAAGCATATATTTGAGTGAAATACGAAGAGATAGAATCTAGAATTTGAGAGGTAGGAAAACCTCTATACAGTAGACCAAAGAAAAATGTGTGGCTGCAGTTGAGGTACAAATACTAGTACAAAGAGGCCCATAAAGCAAAAGGAATGTGCGTGTGCCAATCCTTTCCCATATCGTCAACCACCTTCATAAGAATTTTGTTCCAGGTTTTTTTAGTTGATTCAACTTGGCCATTTGTTTATGGGTAGTAAGGTGAAGAAAAAATAATTTGAATGCCGAAGGCACATAGTTTCGTAAGGTTTTGTTATTGAATTGTTTTTGGTTATTAGTGATGAGGTGGCGAGGACATTAGCGCAAAAATAATTTGATGGTTGATGAATTTAAAAATTTTCTTGGATTTTGTAGAGATGAGGGGGATGGATTCTACCCATTTAGTGTATTATTTGGTTACGGTAATAATCCATTAATGAAATTGTGAAGAATGAGGATTGATATCTCCGACAAGATCCAAACCCCATTGAGAGAAAGGCCAAAGATCTCATGCGACCTATAAGGCGTGACTAGGTGTGTGATGAACATTAACATGTTACTAGAATTTCACACAACATTTGACATGAAATAGTCATAATAATCATGGTTGAGGGTGGGCCAATAATATCCCAGGTGAAGGATGCATTTAGCGACAGCTAAGTCACTAAATGACCTCCACAAATTCCGTCATGAACTTCGTTGATGGTGTAGGGAATTTCAAAACTTGTGAGGCATCGTAAGAGGATACCATAAAAACAAAATTTATGGAGAAGGCCTTCCATGATGACATACCGAGAGACACTTTTGAGAAAGGAGCATTATCTGTTACGAGTAAGGTCTTGAGGTAGAAATGAAAGAAGGAATTCAACAAACTGCTTATACCAAAGGATGCGTGGGTCAGTTTGAATGGTTCCGACAAGGTTAACATCTCAAAATATATAGGAAGGTGATTTTATCCTTTATATTGTGAATAATATTTTCAAGTCAGAGGGAGAGGTGGGAATCTGAGAAGCAAGGCAAGCCATGGTATTTGCAAATTTTTTAGTGGAACATGGAGTGGTTTAAAGTTCATAACTGTCAAAGTTAATCAAAAGTATGTCTACATGATGTTTATACTTTTGAAGTATTTCGTTACAATAATGGTATATACCATTGAATTGATTTACAACCAGTTGAAAGTCACTAAAGATATTAATAGATTTAATATCTAAGGATATGGTGTTTTGGAGACCTAATACGAGTGCTTCATATTTGGAAATATTGTTAGTACAATCAAAATCTAGTTTGAAAGATATTGGCATAGGTTTTCCATCAAGAGGAATGAGAATAATGCCTGCACCACCCACACATTGAAATTTGGAACTGTCGAAGAATAAGGTCATTTGGTAAATGGTATCTGTTAGTGCAAAATCACAAAGACCCTCGACGCACATCAGGCTTCTAGGTTGATGTTCAGGCATCCAGTGTGATTGCACAACATGGAAACCTCTCTCCAAGCATGGGACTTGTGAAACCGAGAGAGGAATCTCCAGAGAAGGCTGGTTCCTGCTCCTAAACTACCTGCCACAAGCTATTCCAGTGCAGGCAAGCTAATCTAATCCTAATCTAACCATGCCAAGGAGACAGAGAGAGAGAGAAGGGAAAAACAGCAAAAGCCTACACTAAAACGGTGATACACCAGAGAAGGAGAATGTTGAACATCTATCAAAACTGCCATGGGACAAAGAGAGGTGAGCAATGGGAAGGATGGACAGATGCATCACAGGCCCAAGGATAGATTTCACACAGAAAGTGTCCCAAAACTCCATGAACACAGCTCCAGATCTGCAGTGAACGTTCAAACATGCACAGATACCTGCAATGAAGAGAGGCAAGAAGAAAACAAGCAAAAATGAGAAAGGATGGACAGATGCATCACAAAACACGTTTTGTTGCTTCAGAAGTTTGCACAGAACATCATTCCATTAGTAAAAGGCAAAAAACGCCATTACAGAGTAGGGAGGAGGTTCGAACTCCATTTTCAACCCTAGAGAAGAAAAGAAGGGAGGGCAGAGCAGAAAGAATGAACAACCTCTTTGTTATGAGCCAAATCTGGCTTTTACATTGCATGGGTCGAGCCTGGGGACGAAAATGGGAAAACGTGCAAGCCCATTCCTCATTGACTGCAGATGCATTAAATCAGCATGGAGGATCTTACCAACCCATACCCTGTCATTTTTAGCGATTTTGGAGGAGAAAGCGACCCATTTGTATTAATTTGGCCACTAAAATGTCACTTCTGGCCGTGCAGAAGAAGAATGCGACCCATTAGCATTAAAACGGGTTGTTGAAAGGTCGCTCCTGGCCATTACCACACGTCGAGTCGTTTTTGATTTTCTCTCTCTTGATTGCATGCACCAAAACTTGAGATTGATCCTTAATCATGTAGAGGATTTCACTAGCTTTCCGTTGATATAAGGAACATGTAAATCCGAGCTTTGGATCAAAAGATACGACGATTTGAAGAAAACAGGCAAAAATGGATTTGAAAAGCTTTTCCCACGCTTCGCCACCTTGATGACACGTGTCAGGTGTTGATTGGATGAGCAAGGTCTTCAGCCTGTCGGGTTCGGGATTCTCCTATGCATTTGCATCGGGTTTGGGAGGTGGCTCGACATATGTTTGATGCTCGTGTTTTCCCGAAACCCGCTTCCGCCAGATTATCCAAATTTTCCTTTGTTGTCGGGCTTTCCAACCCCTCCGACATGTTCTTGCCTTTGGACACGTGGTAGCTTCTCGTTGGCCCGGGCTGACCCTTTTAAAACTTGCCCTTTGACTTATTTGACCTTTTTTCCTGAGACACGTGGCGGCTTCTGATTGGTCCTCGGCTGATTCGGCTCCTTCGCGTACTTCGCCTCCATTTGTCCCGGATGTCCCATTTGATTTTGGGCCCTTTGTGCTCATTTCGGCCGGTTCGGGCATTTCGCGTCCATTTGTCCCAGACGTCCCATTTGATTTTGGACCCTCTGGACCTTTTTCACCCGGTTCGGCCGGTTCGCGCCTTTTCGGCCCTCTTAACCCAAGCAGTTAGTCGATTTTCTCTCGGTCGAACCGGCATTTCGCGCCCGCCGCGTACTTCTGGCCCATTTGTCCCGTTTTCTTTTGGACTGTCTGTGCTCATTTCGACCGATCCGGCCGGTTCGGGCCTTTTTGTCCCATTTGTCCCAAATGCTACCTTGAGCAGGACTTAGCCAATTTTCACACTTTTTCCTGGATCAACCTACTTGCCTTTCTGCAACCTTTTTTTGCATTTTCTCAGAGCTTGCTCTTTTCCTCTCAGACAGGGGACTTAGAAAATATTTGAGGGGACTCTAGCAACATGATTTTTGGCCCCGAATCAATCAATTTTCCTGGGACTTGAATATTCTGATGCATGTTATCAAAATTACCCTGGGGGGGTGAATTTTGGATAACAGTTTGGCGACTCAGTGGGGTCATCTGCCTGCTAGATGAAAAGACCAGTAGCCTGAAGCAATCCATTGGGCATGGAGTCATAAGCAAGCCTGAAAACTGATCTGAACCTTGAAAATCTCCCTCTGAGCCACTTGGAAACCCATTGAACCTGGAGTGTCTTCACCAAGATGCCACTGAAATGAACTGTGCAAGAGCAGAACCAGCAACACCAAAACTATGTACAAAACTGAAAATCATACATGCCCCAAATGGAACATGCAGAGTGTGCACAAGCACTTCTTCTGCTGAAAGCAAACCTACCTACTCTACTCTAACTGGAAACAAAGGCAAGCTAAACAAACCCTGCAACTGGTTGTGCAAAATAGCTTCCTTTCTTCAAAATGGGCAGCCATGCAATTGATTTGGCACTGATCATGGCTGTTTGGATGGATGGAAAATCAACAAGAAGCTGGTCTTCTATCCAAATCATCAAGGTATCAACTGAAAAATCCAATACCTCTTTTAGTTGCTCGCATTTGGATTGAGAGGTATGACAGCTGATCCTTGGTACTTTGTAGCTCATCCTCATGCTCAAGCAAGCATGACTGGTTGTGGCTTCTCCTTTGGCTCCAATGAAGCCAAATACCTGATTGGGCAAGGTCTGATCCGTTTGATATGCCCATTGCTGTGATTTTCAACTCCAAGAATGGAGTCTTCTTGTAGACCTTGAATGGATGGTGTGGAAGAAATGGTGGAATCCTTCTGTCCTTTCTCTTCCTCCAATGAAGAACAGGGAAGATTAGAATCTTCCAATCTTGATTCCAAAGGGCTGTTGTAAGATGCAGGCTGCTGCAAATGAAAGCTCTCCTTCATGACAGCAGACTCTGGTGTTTGGAATGTGGATGATGAAAGAGAGAAAGGTGAAAGCTCAACCGGCTCCTCTCCATCAAAACAGTCCTCCAAATCTGACAGGTAAACTGCCTCATTGTTGTCCCGTTGTTCGTGTTCAACTTCCTCCATGGTGTCCTCTTGATCTGCAACTTGACCACCATGGTTTCCTTCACTCTCCAATATTGAGTTTGAGAGATCAAACTCCTTTTCAGTAATAGAACTTGAGAGAGATGAAGTGGAAAGAAGAACTGAAGGTTCTTCTGTAGCCTGCTTTGTGCTCAAAGCCCTTGGATCTGCACTTTTCTCCTCCACAGCTAGAATGTGCTCCTCTTCTTTTGGATTTGGAGCAACTTCTCCTTCCTCCAATGTTTGAAGAGAATATCGCTCTTGATTGAACTCCTCCTCCAGCATGAAGTTTGTCAAGTCGAACTCTTCAATTTGTTGCTCTAGAGGACAAGTTGGGACTGCAAGATCTTCTTCTCCAACAAAATCAGTCCTCACCACCATTTGTTCAACCTCAGCCTCTTCTGTAGGCTTAACCATCAAGGGGATCTTTGTCATCCCAAATCTAAGAGCCCAACTCTTCAGACTGTCTGTCACTTCTTTTCTTTTTGGCTCTTCCTCTTGTTGTCCTTGATGACTGATTTTTTCAATTTCTTCTTTCCCACATGGAATTGGGGATGCAAGAGGAGGGATAGGTTGAAACTCAACTGATTTGACAATTTTGTGTGGTGGTGGAGGCGGTGAAACCTCTTGTTTCTTTGGAGGAGGGGGTATTTCTGTTAGCTCTTGTGGAGGGGATGACTGTTTGGAAGGGAAAAGGAAAGAAGAATCGAGATGGGGTGGAAGACTAGGGGATGGAGGGATGGATTCAACACTTGGGACAGCAGATGGAGAGTTTAAAGCTTGACAATGCTGAAATGAAACAGATTGGGAAAGAGGAAAAGAAAAGGCATGAGAAGATGTGCTTACCCATTGACAAGGTTGCTGAATACTTCTCTCATACACTTCTATTTCTTCAATCCACCTTGCAAGCAAAGGCAGCGTTGCAATCATGAAGTCAAGTTTCTCCTGAGGGCTGTAATGCCTTGGAAAAGGTCCCACCCATGGACAGGGTGCTCCACAACCGATTCCAAATGCTCTCATCTGTGCCTGAGCCCTGGACTGCACTATCCCCACCTCCATTCTTTGGATTTTCTCCAATAGACCAGCATCTTGCATCTGATGGTCTTCATTGTATGCACACCCTTGCTCTTGGGAAGCTTCATTGCCAAACTGACTTTGGCACTGCTGTTCATATGAGTATGCATGCTGATCTGGAGGATTTGTAAAACATGTTGGAATTGGAAAATACTGCTGTTGTTGTAAATGTGAGTTCCATGATGGAAATGAAGTCATGGTTGCACAACTTCATGGAATGGAAAAGAATGAAAGGGATGGAAAGAAAGATGAATGAAAAATGGATGGAAATGAATGGAAAGGAAGGTCTGCAACTTCAGAGATGGTTGTTGACCAGATGGAGTCACCAGATGTGTTTGCAAGTGCCTCCAAAGGCTGAAATCTTCACAGAACACATCAACCTACAAAAGATGAAGTGAAAGACCTCTAAGTCCCACCGGCGTGCTTAACTATTAGTGCAAAATCACAAAGCCCCCGGACGCACATCAGGCTTCTAGGTTGATGTTCAGGCATCCAGTGTGATTGCACAACATGGAAACCTCTCTCCAAGCGTGGGACTTGTGAAACGAGAGAGGAATCTCCAGAGAAGGCTGGTTCCTGCTCCTAAACTACCTGCGACAAGCTATTCCAGCAGTGTAGGCAAGCTAATCTAATCCTAATCTAACCATGCCAAGGAGACAGAGAGAGAGAGAGAGGGAAAAACAACAAAAGCCTACACTAAAACGGTGATACACCAGAGAAGGAGAATGTTGAACATCTATCAAAACTCGCATGGGACAAAGAGAGGTGAGCAATGGGAAGGATGGACATGATGCATCACGAGCCCAAGGATAGATTTCACACGAAAAGTGTCCCAAAACTCCATGAACACACTCAGATCTGCGGTGAACGTTCAAACATGCACAGATACACTGCAATGAAGAGAGGCAAGAAGAAAACAAGCAAAACGAGAAAGGATGGACATATGCATCACAAAACACGTTTTGTTGCTTGAAGTTTACATGCAACATCATTCCATTAGTAAAAGGCAAAAATGCCATTACAGAGTAGGGAGGAGGTTCGAACTCCATTTTCAACCCTAGAGAAGAAAAGAAGGGAGGGCAGAGCAGAAAGAATGAACAACCTCTTTGTTATGAGCCAAATCTGGCTTTTACATTGCATGGGTCGAGCCCAGGGGACAGAAAACGTGGGAAAACGTGCAAGCCCATTCCTCATTGACTGCAGATGCATTAAATCAGCATGGAGGATCTTACCAACCCATACCCTGTCATTTTTAGTGATTTTGGAGGAGAAAGTGACCCATTTGTATTAATTTGGCCACTAAAATGTCACTTCTGGCCGTGCAGAAGAAGAATGCGACCCATTAGCATTAAAACGGGTTGTTGAAAGGTCGCTTCTGGCCATTACCACACGTCAGAGTCATTTCTTGATTTTCTCTCTTCAAACTGCACGCACCAAAACTCGAGATTGATCCCAGAATCATGTAGAGGATTTCACTAGCTTTCCGTTGATATAAGGAACATGCAAATCCGAGCTCTGGATCAAAAGATACGACGATTTGAAGAAAACAGGCAAAAATGGATTTGAAAAGCTTTTCCCGCGCTTCGCCACCTTGATGACACGTGTCAGGTGTTGATTGGATGAGCAAGGTCTTCAGCCTGTCGGGTTCGGGATTCTCCTATGCATTTGCATCGGGTTTGGGAGGTGGCTCGACATATGTTTGATGCTCGTGTTTTCCCGAAACCCGCTTCCGCCAGATTATCCAAATTTTCCTTTGTTGTCGGGCTTTCCGACCCCTCCGACATGTTCTTGCCTTTGGACACGTGGCAGCTTCTCGTTGGCCCGGGCTGACCCTTTTAAAACTTGCCCTTTGACTTATTTGACCTTTTTTCCTGAGACACGTGGCGGCTTCTGATTGGTCCTCGGCTGATTCGGCTCCTTCGCGTACTTCGCCTCCATTTGTCCCGGATGTCCCATTTGATTTTGGGCCCTTTGTGCTCATTTCGGCCGGTTCGGGCATTTCGCGTCCATTTGTCCCAGACGTCCCATTTGATTTTGGACCCTCTGGACCTTTTTCGCCCGGTTCGGCCGGTTCGCGCCTTTTCGGCCCTCTTAACCCAAGCAGTTAGTCGATTTTCTCTCGGTCGAACCGGCATTTCGCACTCCGCCGCGTACTCGCCCATTTGTCCCATTTTCTTTTGGGTGCCTCGTGCTCATTTCGACCGATCCGGCCGGTTCGGGCCTTTTTGTCCCATTTGTCCCAAATGCTACCTTGAGCAGGACTTAGCCAATTTTCACACTTTTTCCTAGATCAACCTACTTGCCTTTCTGCAACCTTTTTTTGCATTTTCTCAGAGCTTGCTCTTTTCCTCTCGGACAGGGGACTTAGAAAATATTTGAGGGGACTCTAAGCAACATGATTTTGGCCCCGAATCAATCAATTTTCCGGGACTTGAATATTCGATGCATGTTATCAAAATTACCTAGGGGGTGAATTTTGGATAACAGATCATCCAAAGAGAAGGTAGCAATGAATTCATCCGGGAAATCGGTTAGAGGATATATTTTTGGAGAGGGGTGCGTCATAAGTTGTTCAGTGATAGTTTTACCTTTGATAGATTTTTGATGGATGAATTTGAGGTCAAGGTTTGTGAGAAGCATTAGCCAACGTGCAACATGTTGATGTTGGTAGGGATTGGCGTACATGTAATGTAAGGGGTCATTATTGGTGACGAAAAAGGTTTTGTGATTGAGTAGGTAATGACGAAGTTTAGTGGTAATAAAAACTAAGGCTAAGAATATTTTTTCGGCGTGGGTGTATCTAGTTTCATAGTCCAAAAGGGTATAACTTATGTAATAAACCACTTGCTCCTGGTGTTGATCGTCATGATGGGTGAGCATGACACCTAAGGAATGATCCGTAGCAGAAATATAAAGGTAAAATGGTTGGTTATACTTAGGAGGAATGAGTACAGTGGTTGGAGAAGGTACTATTTTAAGGCCTCAAAGGATTTTTGGCATTCATCATCCCATTTGAAATAGACATCCTTTTTGAGGAGATGATGAAATGGGTGGAAAGGGTCAAAAGCTGCAAAATAAAATGATGAATATATTGCAACTTACCTTGCAAACTAAAAAGTTGGTGAAGGTTAGTAGGCGAAGGAATTTTGAGAATAGCCTTGATTTTAGTGGGATCGACTTCTATGCCACACAAAGAAATGATAAAACTAAGGAGCTTTCCTAAGAGAACAATGAAGACACACTTCTTTGGTTGAAGGAAAACACAATATTTGATGAGACGGTCAAAAATGACCTTTAGGACTGTAAGGTGTTTGGCCCAATGTTTTGATTTGGCAAGAAGGTCATCTACGTAATCTTCCAATATATGATGCATGATGTCATGGAAGATATAGGTCATAGCCCATTGATATGTAACATTGACATTTTTAAGGCCAAAGGGCATGCATTGATAGCAAAACTTTCCCCAAGGAGTTATAACCTAAGAAACCATCCATGAGTGATAACATATCATGGCCAATGGTAAGATCAACTAGTTGGTCAATACTAGGTAGAGGAAAGTTTTCTTTGGGGCAAGCTAAATTAAGGTCACATAAATCTATGCATATGCAGAGTCCTCTTATTGATTTTGTGATAAGAACGATGTTAGAGATCCATTAAGGATAATCAATGGGTAGGATGTAAGAAATTAAGAGAAGGCACTCGAAGTTATTCTTTGACAAGAAGTGAAATGAAAGAATGCATTTTTGTAGCTTCTATTTTATGGGTTTGGCTTCAGAAAAATTACAATATTGTGGACCATAATGTTTGGGTAAATACCGGGCATTTGAGTAGGACCAAGAAAAAGTGTTGCTATAATCCTACAGGAAATAAGTGAAAGCTTCTTGTTCAACAACATCTAAAGATTGACCTATCTTTAGAATGTGTGGGTCGTTATCGTGTTAATATTAATTTTTATGGTTGGTTCATTTAACATGGTTTACGTCTCAGAAGGAAATGAAAAATGAATATAAGAATCTTCAGAACCAAGGTAGGTGAGGATAAAATCATTTCCTTGACATTTAATGACATTAATGGATGGTATATCATCATTGATCATGTCAGGATATAAGAAGGGAAGAGAAGAGGGAGCCTCACCATCATGTTGATAAGTCAGAGGTCTTAGGGAAATGGTGTTCATGAATTTTTTAGGAGGAATAGATTCGGGATCTATAGACTCCGTGGGTGAAGGTGGTGATGTTGGTGAATGGGGTGGAGAAGGTTTTTCATCCTCGATGAGGTCGATGTGGGCCTTCTTGGAAGATGGTTCAAAATCCAATACCATTGTGGTCTTTATGTTTATGTGTGGTACACGGGATGATAGTATGAAGGCCCGGTTCATAGAACCCAAAGGAAAACCTTTCCATGCACAACAGTGAAGGAAAGTGTGGGAAAAGTGGTAGTTGGTGAGAGATTAGAGGTCAGATGAAAATGGTCGTGTTTGGGAAGGGGGCTCGGGTGAATAGGTGGAAGTGTCAAGTCCCCCATATGTTAAGTTGGTGTGAAGGTGGGGAGGACCATAAGGGAAGACCTCGCCTATGTGATGGTCATAATGAGGATGTTAGCGTAGGTTACCATAATCTTGTGGAGTAAGGAATGTGTTTATGTTGTACAAGCAATATTCCCCCAGAGTGAGGCATTGAAAACACCTTCTAAGGGATTGGTAGTGGATATGTATGTAGCTGAAATAGATGAAGTACCAGGCAATTGGGAAGAAGAAGGATGAGTTGGTTGGGAACTAGATGGGTTAGCAGATGGGTCAGCTACAAAGGCCACATCAAGTAGTGGGAATAGAAGAGGTAGGCATGGGTGAGGTAGCGGAAACATCAGTGGATGGGGTTGTGGGTGAAGGAGAAGTGGTGGAAGTGGTAGATGCCTTAACTAGTATGAGGACATCATTAGGTCGGTACAACATGTTGTAAGTTTTAAATGGCAAAGGGTCAGCTAGGATGGTATAGTTATGTCCTTCATGTTAAATTTTTCACAACAATGTAAAGTTGAAGGAACACAACCCATGACACAGATCCAAGGTCAGCCAAGCAACAAGTTATACTAAAATTCCCTTCTAAAATGTAGAATAATTCCAACACAGTATGGGGGCCCACACGAATGTGAAGAATAATGGTGCCAAGGGTGGAAGTGATGGCGTCATTAAAGGAGCACAACATAACCAGGTTATTATGCATGCAATTTGAAGGGATGCACATTTGATTGTACATGTGGGAGTGGATGATGTTGATGTTGGAATCATCGTTGATCATAACACATTGAACAAAAATATTATCAATACAAATGGAGATGAAAATAACGAGATTAGGGTCATTTGCTTGGAGAGGTATGATATCGTCATCAGAGAAGTTGAGGGTGGCCACTTGATGAGTGGGAGTAGGGGTAGAAGAAGGATATGATTTGGTAAGAGAGGCCACGTGGTGAGGGGTGATAATAGAGGCTACTGGTTTGGGGTTGTTAGGTAAAACCTCGATGGATTGTAAAACCTCCATGAGGTCTTGTCGATGAGATTCAGAGGTTTGGATGAGATTATATAAAGACATTTTTAGAGGGGATTGGCGTAATTGTTTTATCATTGTACGATGGATGAACACATCGAAATAGGGTTCATTGGTTCATGGGTCCTTAAATGGTGATTTTGGGTGTAGGTGCGAGATGGTATGTTAGGTGCATGATTAATAGATGGGCTGGTTTCTTTTTATTTTCCTTTATCTTTTTGGGCATTAGTGACAACTTGGATCATGTTAATCTAAGGAAGAGAGGTAGAGGGAGTAGGTATGTCATGAGTAGTATAATGATATGATGGACAAAAACCTAATGTGGGGTAAGAACCTTGCAAAATGAGTAGGGCACACTAGAATTTTGGTGGGGTTTTGGTGAGCTCTCTTATGTAGACCATGTTGATCTTGAATTTTGGAGGTGGATAAAAGGGTTGTGGAGGTGGTGATGTAGGTCATTGAATAGGTAGTGGGTGAGGATGTATGGTGATAGGTGAAGATGGAACAAGGTCCTCATCAAGAAGATCATCCTCGTCAAAATTTTCTTCAGAGGGCATAATTGGAGGAGAGCAATTTTTAGAGCCTTATAACCTTCTACATCATGTCCTGACACACGATGGTAGGCACAAATTTTAGTTTCGTCAAACCCCTTTGGTTTGGGCTTGAGTGGGTTATAATGTCTAAGTGGTGATAATGTTATAACCACGGTCTATAAAAGGTCGAAAAATGTTGGTATAAATAAGATCCCGCCAATGGATCACGAGTTTGAAGTGAGTGTGGGTTTGGGTGAAGGTGCGAGATGATTGTGGTGGAATAGGTTTGACCACCGAGGTTTGGGAGGTGGTACTATCTTGGGTTTTGATGGTACCTACCTCAATAAAGGTGTGGTGGTCTTAACTACCTTTTTGGAGGGTAGTGGGTTCTTGTCCTTGGATTACACCTTCTTGGGTAAAGGTGAGGTAGGAGTACATGATGTAGAAGGGAAAGTGGATGGTGGCAGAGGATGGGTTAGCCACGGTGATAACGAAGGTGTGGTAAAGGTTGTTAGTAGAGGTCGGTGGAAGGTATGGGTTGAAGAGAAGAAATTCACATAGGTAGTGATGGTACTATGGTAGTTGGTGGGGGTATAGGTGGTAAGAAATCTGTGGGTGATGACGAAGGTTAATTTGATGTAATAAAGGATAGTGATGAAGAGAATGGCTGTTGTAATTTTGATTTGATTTGGGTAGGAGGTTGCTTGACCAGGGTAGACAGGTGAGGTCCAAGGATAGACGGAAGGGGTGAAGGTGATAGAGGCGTGGTGGGTGAAACTGGTGTATGCAGTCTTGAAAGTTGGGTCTTATTTTTAGGTGGAGGATTGGTTTTTATGCAATCTTGGGAGGATGTGGCTAAGTCCAATTTGACAGTGGATGGAAAAGGATTGATGTTGGCATGACACCTAGGGTAGTGATAGGTCTAGAGATGGGAGAAGATTTAGGTGTAGGTAGGTTCTTAGGCATAGGAATGGGTTTGGTTGTGGTTAAAGGTTCGGATGTAGGAAAGGGTGACAAGAAGAAGCCATTTCAATATGCATGGTCATGGTTGATTTGGTCGCTTGAAATACCTTCAAATAGATTGTGGAGGTATCAGTAAGCGACATCTGCATTTGGGTTGAAAAGGGTAACCAAAGGCGTCCCCAAAGTATATAATTATCAATGTAATCCAAGTGGTTTTCCGGGCATGAAAATGACATTGCTGTAAGAGGAGATGTAGTTGGTTTAGTGGAAGTCCCTATAAAATATTTCTATGAAAGAAGAATCAAGTTAGCCTCATACTCTGTGGGTAAAAAAGTAGAGAGCAGATCAACATGATCCTATAATGCTAATGGGGAATTGTCACCAATAGGTAGTGGCATGTCTAAAGGATCTCCCATGGGTAGGAGAGATGGTAGGTGGGGTGAGGTAGATTCCTCTTTCGGTGGAGAAGAAAGTGATGATGATTCTCCCATGGGTAGGAGAGTTAATACCATTGATTGTTCGGTAGGTTGCAAGGTAGATGGTGAAACAACATCGAGAAATTATGGACTCCTCCATGGGTGAAGGGGAGATGAAGGGGAATCCTCTGTGGGTGAAGGAGTAGATGAGGTAGGATCCTCTGTGGGTAGAGGAGCTCGTGCTAGAATCTCCTCAATAGAAGGGATAGGTGGAAATTGAGGAATGATTGGTACAACATCAAAACAACGTGGACTTCATGGACATTGTTGTCATTGGTTGAAGGTTCACCATTTTGATTAGATGATGGTGTATGGTTAGGAAATGAATTCTTAAAGATATGTAAGTTTTGATTTTCTAGTGCATTTGGGTTGTCTAGGACGAGATCTCCATTATCTAACATTTCCGAATAATGTTCTTGAAGGTTATGCAATTACCATCGCTATGGCCTTTGATGTGATGATAATTACAATAGTCATATTCCTTATACCATGTAGGAATAGGATGACCGGGATTGAAACCAATATGATGTTTTATCGGTGGAAGTGCAATGGATCCGACCTTAAGAAGTTTTTCTAAGACTAAAGAATAAGGTTCCCCTATTGGATGTAATTTCGTTTCTCCCATCTAAACTAAAGAGGTTGAATGGGAGAAAGATTGGAGGAAGGTTTCATTTGGTTAGATGGATGAGATGTACTAGCTTTGAGAATAACCGCATTGGTAGATCATTTGGATTTTAAATAATTGTTTTGGGGATTTGAAGATGAAGAGGCATCATTTGATTTGAATGTGGCATTTTTGTTTTGTAATTGAATTTTCTTCTCTTCAATGACACAAATTTCCTATTTTTCGCCATGGTAAATGCTTCATTGAAGGTATGGAAGGTTTGTACTTGTAGAGTTGGTGAGATGTTCCTGGCACAAGCTCTAGTGAACAAATCTATAAGCTCAACTTGAGGTAACTAGAATGTTAATTGGTTGATAAGGTTTTACCAAAGAACAACGAAATTTTCAATAGATTCGTCGGTGTATTGTCGTGTTGAGTATAGGTTAGTCATTGTGAATTTTTGATGACATTGATTGTGAAATGATCTAAGACTGCTTGAGCCACTTTATTAAATGAGTGAATGGAATGCATGGGTAAACCACTATACCACCAATCTAAGGCAGGTCTTGTCAAGGACATGGGAATGTCCATAGGAGTAAAGCATCATCATGGGTAATTATATAGTACCCATGTTTGAATGATCGAAAGTGTTGTTGTGGGTCTTGTTTAGTATTGAAATGGTTGAAATTTGGCATTTCCCAATGTACAGTGTATGAGAAAATGGGGATAGATGGATGAATAGGATCATTACAAATTTCATCATAAGTTAAGGAGTTGCAGAGCCAGAAAACAGATGCTTCTAATGTTTGCATCTTTTCCATCATCATCTTAATGAGGTCATTGGTGGGTTGTGATGAATGGGTACCTCATACAACATAAGGAGGTTGATGATGGATGTATGATGTGGATGACATCCCAGTATATGGGGGTGCCAAGTATGAGAACTATGAAGGGGGAATATATGCAGTGGCGAGATATCCCAAATACGCGATAGATGAGATTTAGGGTTGTGGGTGATACATGTAAGTAGGTGGGGTAGTCATAATGAATCTTATGGAAATTGGGGGTAGGGACTACGGGATGGAAAGGAAGAGGTTTTGGAATGGGGTGTGGGTTGTTGACACCATGGGTGGTTGTGAAGCAACAAGTATATATGAGGTGAAAGGTATAGATGAGGCTATGCTTAGGGCGGTTGGTGAAGGGATGGTTGACATGAAGGGTGTGATAAATGCCATAGGTGCAGCAATTATAGTGGATGTGGGGTCTAGTTGAGACACCACATGTGGTAAAGTGGATGAAGGTAACACCGAGCTAGTGGTAGGCTGAAGCGGAAGTGGAAGTGGGGGCATTGGCGGGAGGGATAGACATGGGAATGTTATATACAATATGTCTCGTGGTGTCCTGGGTAGATGAGTGGGTGAGATAGTATTGTAGGGTAGTGGGATTCTGGTCAAGGAGTCTTATGAACTCCTCATCATTGGTACTAATGGTGATGGGCTGAGTTGGATCCATAGGTGACAAGATAGAAGGTGGTGATGGGCTAGGTGGGAGTGGCTGAAGGCTAGCATGAAACAAAAGGGCATTGGTGTGAGTCAAAACCATGTGAATTAGTATAGACCAGGTAAAATATTTTCTGTAAATGACACAGAAAAACAACAAAAATGGAGGAGAATAGATTCCGGGAGGTGAAACTGGTCGGTGTTTTAATTAAAAATTAAAACAAAGGAAAAAATGATGGTTAGGTTAACCGACGAAAGTTACATGGTGACCAATAATGGTTAGGGAAGCTGATACTGGTTACTTTGGGAAACCAATAGTTTTGTAAATGAGGCAAAAACTGATGAAAATGAAATAAAGAATCTGTATTTGACTATGATTTTAAAATTATGGGGGTATGATGATGTCTTGAGAACTTCAAAAGAAGAAGATGTGATGAATGTTATTTTTGGTAGAACAACCAATAAGAGATAGAAACTTACAACAATTAGGTAAATCAATGAATGTCGATGTAATCTGATGACGGTTGTTGGACTGACACCGATCATTGTGAAATTTGGAAAAAGTGAAGAAAATTTGATTTTTGTTAATTAAGTCAGATGAAATATAAACCCAGAAGATTGAGTATGATAATAATGGATCTTGACACACTTAGAAACAGTCGTAATACACCAAATATTATGGAAGAGTGTGAAAAGAAGAATAAAATTAAGAATGTAACCTCACAACTCAAGAAAAATATAAGAAAAACATGCAATCCTATAAGTGAATTTTATGTTTTAGCGTATGCTTTTTAGACCGACCTTGTGAATTAGAACTAATTTTTTTGGTTGGGAAGGTGTCCTATGAAGAGGTAAGATCTAAGAGTGGGTTTAGGTTATGTTTTGGTGGGGCGGTCCTTTCTCGATTTAATGACTGGATAGCAAAACCAGCTTGGTCACCCACCATTAATACTCTAATCATGTGATCGTTGATAGCTTCTTCCGTAAGGTGTTGTTTAAGAAGGTGTGTGAATTTTTAGGTGTGTATTTTGACAAAGATAGAGAAGAGAAAGTGCTCTATGATTCAATTATGTCAACCATCAGCTAGGCATGACTTCTAGTGTATAGGTTTCCCTCAGTTTTAATGTGAGCTAAAAATGCAAGCATAGAAGTATGAAATGAAAGTATTTTGGACCACAAATCAAAATGTTATATTCGATGTAAATAGAGAGTGAATATAAAAGAGAATGACTTTCACTAATGAAAAAGAAGAAGAAAAAGAAGGATTCTTTTTAGTCCCAAAATATTAAGGCCACTTAGATAAATAGAAGAAAGAGAAGATTACAAGGGAGAAAATTTAATGTTAACTCATTTAAAAAAAAAAAAAAACACAACAATTCCCTAAGAATGAATGAATCCAAGGAATCCTGGTGTAGACACCAAAATTAGGTCACACTCTGCTTGACCCCTCGTTAAATAATCAACTTGAACATACTCACCTAATCGTGGCCCTTGCACCCCAAACTAATATTAATTTAATTAAATTAATCCATGTCCTCACAATATTTATTATTTAATTATCCTAATTAAGATAATTCCCACCCCACCACCTTACCTATACACCTCATGTAGCCACCTCACCATAATTCTATTCTTAGTATGTTTCCATAACTAACTAAGACCTAACTAAACCCTAAAAATCAAAGCCTACATCCCCTCTAACCACATTACCGCATAAGAAAAGGTAACTCCCGCTATTTCTTGGATGAATAGAGAGATATGACAGAAATCATTACCATGATCTCCTATTTCTAGTAAACCTAAGGAATCCTACCCTAATTGATGCCGGTCACCCCGAACCGACATCGGTCAACTTGGAATCATCGTCGGTTACCTTTTATTCCCTTTGGTAACCGTATTTTGAGGTGGGCACATTTTGAGAGCAAGAAAAGGAGACCAGAGCTACACACAAGCAAAACAATCATCTTTTACATATCCGTAGAATTGAGCCATCACCGGGATCAATCATAGTGTAGACACTAAAATTAGGTCACACTCCCCCTTCGTCCTCGACATATAAGCCCCCTTTACTACATTTATCTTGCCATGACCCCTTTCACCCCACTAATATTAATTTAATTAAATTAATGCTTCATCCTCACTATATTTATGATTTAAATATCTTATTTAAATAATATCTACACATACAACTCATTTACACACCTCACCAAGATAACTCAACTTAAGACCTATTCTTATCAAGTTACCATAACTAACTATGACTTACCCAAACCCTAAAAATCAATGCCTACATTCCCTCTAACCATATTCCCACGTGATCACAAGAATTTTTGAGTCTAATTGTGGGATAACGACACAAGATCCAAGAAAATCAGGAGGATCTCCCTAAGTTTATTAAACCTAGGAAATCCCACCTTGACCGATGTCGGTTACCCCTAACCATCGCCGGTTAAGCCGGACCGCCATCGGTTACCCCTTTTAACCTAAAAAAACCTTATTCTCAAGGTTGGAACTTGGAACTTGGAAGTTGGAAGAAAGAAAGTTGATGAAACAAGAACAAATCTCAGAGAGATAATGCATCTTCAGAGAGCCAATTCCAACAAGAAATCACATCAAAGGAAGGAGATTAAGCATCTTCTCCTGCACAGCTAGCCCAACCACGTTTTAATCTATACAAGCAAAGAGGAGTGTGCATGTAGCCCATGTAGAAGATTTTATTCAGTTGGTGATCACTTGTAGCCTTCAAACCCATCATCAGCACCTCCATCCTTCACACATAGACCACCAAGAATGAAATCCAAGTAAGTATAACGTCATACTTCATTGGCTTATTTCATTTCATCATTATTTTATCATCCATTGTTTATTTTTCTCCCTATTGACCTTCTCCAACATTTTCACCTCTGTAGACTCATTAAAGCCTCACAAAATCCTATTCTAGTCACCCAATACCCCGTCTTGACCAACAAAATCCTTTGTGCAATCACAAAGGAGACCAAAACCCCATTATGTGACATTTCCTAATCTCACAAGAACGGTTCCGATTATACCTAATCGCAGCTTGGTCACCCTTGACCAACGCGATCCTATGTGTTTTCCCACATAGCCTTAAACAAAGACCTACCCACCTAATTTTACCTCACCTTCACTCACCTGTGACCTACCCGAGACCTTTATCAGACCTGCAGAGACCCAGAACCAACCATTTGACCTTTGGACCCTATTATAGCTTAGCCTGTTAGATTAGATCTGTTTTCTTATTGTTTTTTAAGTGAGATACCTAAATCATTTTAAAATAACAATAGGATTTACTTTGTTTACAACATTAATTTGTTTAAAATAGTGGACTGATAGCCATCTAGGAAGTATCACACTTCTCGGATCTAGCTCACACTAGGCAGTTCACTACCCATATTGTTTAATTCTTTCTGGTGGTCTTGTTTTCATTAAAGGTAGTTCCTCATAGCCAAAAGGAAGATCTCACATTCAGTTGTGGATTTGGAAGTCATACGCGTGCAACAACCCATCAATCGACGTTTTAATAGGTATTCCTCCTATGTCCGTTACCTTATTTATTTCATTAACGATTCAAGGAAACAATCTAAGAAAAATGTGAAACATTTTAGCACACCTGTGGGACCCATCCAGGTTTCCTTGCATTTCATTCATTCCTAGGAAAAAAGTGTGTGTTTGTTTCCCTTTTAAGAGCGTACACACTAATTTTCTTCCTTGGTAATCCACTTCTTCTTTCTATTTACTCTAAAGGAAACATTTCTTTTGGTGTATTTAAAAAGAATCACTTCTCCATGTTTTCTGCATTATAGTGAAAGAGCATCCCTCTTCCTCTTCATCTTATTGTGTCATCCAATTTCACATTTTTGATTGGGTTTTAAAATCATTGCATTTCATTTTGATTTTCTGCATTAGCTCACATTAAATGAGGGCAACCTATATGCTGGAGGTCATGACCAGCTGATGGTTGACAAACAAATCATAGAAAAGAACTTCTATCCTTTTCTCTTTCTCTGAGTCTTACCAAACCACACAAAAATTCAAATACATACATTCTTAAACAACATCTTACCTAGAAGAAGCTGTAGGTGATCACACAATCACGACATAGTGGGCACCCAACTTGCTGCTCTGTCGAGTCATACTTTAGAGTGAAGCCCGCCCCCACCATAACATACCTAAAACCTCACCCTTTAGATCTCCTTCTTTGTAGGAAGCCATCCTCACCAAAAAATCTATTTCAAAATTCATGTGTCAGTCCCTAAATAGCATAAGCTAAACAAACATAATAGAAAAGGGCACTCTTAGGATTGCATTTTCTTAGTGTTTTTGCTTGGCTTGCGTTTTGAGGTGAAAGATCACATTCATCACTTTTTTGTTCATCCTTGCATGCTCCTCATCATAGTTGGTGTATTCCAGCTTCACCTGAGTGTGCCTGGGCCATATCACCATCATTCCTAGAATTCTAGGTCCGATTCCACATTAAATTCTAATTCACAACGACTTTTTTCATCATCAAGTTTCATTTCACAGAATCATCCATCATGGTTACCTCTCCGATCGCCATCGGTTAAACCCAACCGACATCGGTTCCAGGTCCTTTTGCTAACCTACTCAAAAGGACATTCTCACTTCACTTTTTTCCACTTTCCATAGTCTTTGTCACTGTCATTTTTCCCATTGATGTTTTACACATCCCCAGATTTGGCATTCTTGTCAGATCTTGGCCTCTACCTCGTTGTTTACTCACTGTCTATTTTCTATAATGACCGGCAAGCATTACCCCCGATCGACATTATTTTTTCCTAATCGGCATCGGTTAGTCTGATTTCACATTCCACCCACCATTTGTTACTTCATCCATTTTTATTTATCACCAGATTCACCTGTTCCTGTTGTTCTCTGTATCATTTACAGGGAAGCAACCCTACCTAATCAATACTGGTTCACATGGTACTAACCCTCAGAGACAAGCGAATGCCCTCGTGTTCCACGCCGATTGCCAACTTCTCTCACCTAGTCTTTCACCACCTTCTATTTTATAACCAGCCATGGATCCTATCCACCTACTAATATCGCTACCGAAGATGAGGAGTTTACATGAATCCTTGACCGTAACCATGCGGCCTTGCAGCTTTTACCTCTCCCAATCATCCATTCGAGATGCCTCGGGTCAGTTGATATACAACATGCTCATATCTATCCCCCGAATCTCGCACCCACTTCCGCATCGGCCCCATCCGGCTCTGTGCTTCCTACATCCACCTTACCCCACCATTTTGCAGCTTAGGTTCTATACCCTATGAATTTTGCATCTTTTGTCTCTCGTGGCACCCATCACATCCACCATACCCTCAAGACTACCCCAATCACAACCTTGTTTTCCCCTCATGTCTCACACATACCTATAGCTACATTCCCAACTCTAGTGTCGGTGACTTCTACCCCATTTCGAACGTGGTTCTTTCCATTCCACAAGCATTAGCCCTTATTGCCACTAGGGTTACCACGACCCTTCCACCCCCATATACATACTACAACAACTTCTGTTTCGTCTATTATCCATTCCGTGTATGTACCCCGTATTCCATTACCTTCTTCTCCACCACCTTACATGGCAGCCCCATACACTGGAATCCCACCCCCATTATACACCCAAAATCAACCTCCTCACATTGTAGGGGCATCCACTCATCACAACCCACCAATGACCTAATTAAATTGATGATGGATAAGATGTAGACACTGGAGGCATCGGTTTCGGCTCCGTAACACTCTCACCTATGACAAGATTTGCAATGAGCCTATTCACCCATCCATTCCTATCCGTTCATACCCTGTGCATTGGGAAATGCCAAAATTCAACCACTTCAATAGTAAGGAAGACCCACAACAACACTTGCATTCATTCAAACATGGGTGTTATCTGATTGCTCATGATGATGCCTTACTTTTGAGAACTTTTCCCATGTCCCTCACTGGACCAACATTAGATTGGTATAGTGGGTTACCCAAACACTCCATATTTTCATTCAATCAGGTAGCCCAAGCTTTTTTGGATCATTTCTCTATCAATATCGCCAAGAGGGTTACCATGACCGATCTATATTCCACATGTCAAGACGAGGATGAATCTATTGCAAATTTTGTTGCTCACTTTGTGCAACTTGATCAATCAACTTACCTTCCAACCGCAACAAACTAAACTCATCAACCTCTTCACATGAGCTTCCGCTAAACATATCTCCCTGACCTTTCAGGTCCAAACTTTCTGAACATTTGATGAGGCATTCACTATGGCACGAAAGTTAGAGATTCAAGCCATTAAAGAGAAGAAAATCCAATTACAAAATAAGAATTCGACATTCAAGTCAAATGAAACCTCTTCTTCTTCCAAACCACTAACCAATTATTCAAAGGCTAAAGGTACAACTAATGCAGTGGTACTCAAGGCCGGCCTAGCTCATTTTTCCAATCAAGCTACACCCTCATCTAATCTATCACCTGTCCAAGCTTTTCGATTCGAGAAAGAATAACAAAAATATACCCCAATTGGGGAGCCTTACTCTTTTGTCTTATAAAATCTTATCAAAGTGGCGCCATCACCCTTACACCCATAAAACCATGCACTTGGTTTTGACCTACTCACCCCATGCCCACGTGGTATAAGGAACAAGATTTCTTTAACTATCACCCATCAAGGATCATAGTGAAGGCTACCGCATCACTTTTAAGAATATTGTCCAAGAAATGCTTGAGAAAGGCAAGTTGGTATCGGTGATACATCCACTCCACGATACCCATACCCATGAAGTTCACACAATCTTTAACGACGTACACTGTCGCACTTCTTAATTACCTCACATCCCTTTCATAGAGGAAATCCTAGCCCGAAATATTCCTTCCACATTGGAACCAACCGTCACTGTTCCTTCACCAATAAAAGAACACATTTCATCTCCTACATCACCTACAGAGGAGTCTTCTGCTAACATTGAGACCATCTCACCCCTAGCTTCTCCACTTAGAGAACCTTTACCTACCGTACCTCCTCAACCCATAGAGGAGCTCCCATTACCTCCTCCACCCGTAGAGGAGCACCCATTACCTCCTCCACCCATAGAGGAGCACCTATCCATTCCTCCACTTATAGAGGAACTCCCATCATCTCTTCCACCCATCATAGACCCAGTGGAGATACCTTTGCCTCTTGGTGAGCATTCTCCATCAGCTACCCAACATCTAACATACCTACTTTTAGCTCTCTTACCCACGGAAGCTAAAGCTGGCCAATTCCCCTGTCTCTAAGATGCATTTTATGGGAATTCCCATTAGGTCCTCATGAACTCCACCCACAAATTTTCCATTCACATATTTGGCTGATCACTTGGATTATGTGGATAGGGATTTATTATGGGGGTGTATCTCACTCCCTGTCTCAACACAGATGCAGAGATCCCTCGATGACACCTCCACTATCTACCCAAACACATTTCCACCCATCAAACCACATGTAACCACTAATGTCGCAACCCCTTCCATGATACCATTAACGTTCACACCACACCCTTACCCATAACCCAACCTATGCCTAAACCCAAACCCATACCCACAACATTTACCTCCACTAAACCTATTACCACTTTAGGGGTCACCCCGACCACCAGCCTTACTCATCCACCTATTAAACTAGATTTAGCTACATCCTCCAACGTCAATACCACACCTACCCCGACACCCAAACCAAAGAAACAAACTCATCAGCCTCATACCCCGATTGCACAAATCACACCCACACTTGTCCCATCCACCTTCAAACCTTAGCTTCCCAACATGGTCAAGCACCCTTCACCCATCCATAAACCAATAACACAACAAACCATTTCTTCCTCACAAATCTCTACCCTACCCAGAAAACAACATGACTCATACCCGCACATGCAGCTCTTTACCACCAATACCTCGATACCGTCACCATTGTTGTTTCACTACCCACTACACTTTAGTCATTATCCCTCACACCCCAAGCATGACCCGCGTCATCTACCTTCATAGCACCCCCATTATCCCCCAATAACTCGTCCTCTTCCTCGCATCTCGCTTTTCCTTCTAGACCTCATACACCCACATCACCTTTACACAAGAAGGTGCAACCCAAAAACAAAACCCCACTACCCCAAAACAAGGTAGTCAAAACAACCCCCACCCTCCTCCTACTCGTCCATCTACTATACCCCTACCCATACAAACCCGACCGATACCTCAAACCACACTGGTGCCTAAACCCATAGCTTGACCTATTCCTACACTTTCAAAAACAATTCCCTAACAACCAACCACACCTACACCCAAACCCACATTCACTTCCCATTGTGATCCACTTGTAGGGTCCTATGCCAAAATTTTAACCAACCTCCCGAGACTTCTATTATCACATTACCGCCACTCGATTTACGACCCCCTCAAACCCAAGCCAAAGGGGTTTGATGATACCAAAATTGTGCATACCATCATGTGCCGGGCATGATGTGGAGAACTCTGAGGCCTTGAAAACCATACTTATCCAATTGTTTCCACCCGAAACCAACTTTGATGACAATGACCTTCTTGATGAGGATCCCGCTTCACCAACACCCATTCCCACACCGCCCACTCAAAAGCCACAACCTCCACCCTCATAGCTCCCAAAACCACACAAAAATTTCAAATTAACATGGTTCGGATGATCGAGAACTTGCCACACCACCTCCCAAATGTCGTTGTGCCCAACTGACCTCACAGGGTTTTCTCCTCTAGTAGGTTTTTTCCCTTCATGTCGTTATACCACTTACCCTACACCTTCTCCATTTGAAAACTTCCCTCAAATCAACATGGTACACATCACTACACATGTGCAAAAGGGTAAAGAAAAGGCAAACACCCACCAACCAATCCTATACCCAACATACCATCTACACCCATACCTAAGATAACTATCCATGGCCCCACATACCCCATTTCTAATGGCATCACACATCACACCATGCTCAAACAATTACACCAATATCCCTCAAAATGTCCTTATATGACCTCATCCAAACCTCAGAATCCCATCGTCATGCTCTCATGGAGGTTCTTCAATCTATTGAGGTTTTACCCAATGACCCTACACCCGTAGCCTCCATCATCACACCTCATCATGTAGCCTCTCTCACCAAATTACCACCTTCATCCTCACCTCACCTTGTTCACCAAGTGGCCTCCCTTAGCTTCTTAGAGGTAGAGATCACGCCATACCAAAATGATGACTCAGACCTAGACCTCTTTATCTCTATCCACATTTATGACATATGGGTATGCCGTGTGATGATTGATGGAGGCACTAACATTAACACCATTTTATCCCACGTGTTTTGCTCAAATGTGAATACCTCGACCATTGCATGCAAAAACATCTCGGTCATGTTGCTTTTATTCAACGATGCTATCACCTCCACACTAGGCAATCGTCATCCCGCACGCTTCACGTGGGCCTTTGCACTATTATAGAATTGTTTTATGTTTTGGAGGGGAATTCCAATATAAATTTTTGGTTGGTAGACCTGGATCCATGTCATGGGTTGTGTTCCTCTCCACTTTACATCGTTGTGTAAAGTTTGAACATGAAGGAAACACTTATACCATTCCAGTGACCCATCACATTTCAAAACATGTAACATGCTTTACCGACCCAACGATGTGCTCATTACCTATCAAGTCAGGTGTCTACTTCGCAACCAATACCGCTTTCACCTACACCCCCACCTACTAAGTACAGCCCACTTTCTTTCACGAAACATACCTCCTCTATGCCTACTACCGCTATAACCTCCACAAATGACCCATTAGCTACCCAATCCATTAACTCCACCTCTGTATTGACCTCTCGACATCATCCATACTAGCTACCTACATACCAACCACTGATCCCTTGGAAGGTGTTTTTCAACGCCTCACTGGGGAGTACCACTTATATAGTGTCAACACATTACTTACTCCGCACGAGTATGGAAGCCTTCACCAACACCCTTGATATGACCACCATATATGAGAATTCCTCCTTTATGGTCCTCCTCATCTTCGTACTAGTCTCACCTATGGGGGACTTGATACTACCACCTACACATCTGAACCACCATCACAACCCCACCCGTTTTCCACTAATTTCAAATCACTTACCAATCGCCATTTCACCCACACCTTCCTACACCACTGTGCATGGAAGGGTTTTGGTTTTGGCTTTTACGAGCAAGGCCACCATACCATTATTCCATCTACCACCCACAAACATAATGACCGGAGTGGTATCGACTTCCTTGAACCTCCTACCAAATAGGCCCGCATTGAACTCATTACAGACCCTAGCCCTACTCCACCTGTTTTAAATATCTTCCCCCCGGGTAGATATAGACAAGTAGAAGAATATGGAAATCAAATAAACTCAGAGCTCAATATTTATTGTGTCACCAATAGCCTATGGTGCAGGTAAAAGGATGTCAACACAAATATGGATGCGCCTATGGCGCAGGTAAAAGGATGTCGACACAAATATGGATGCGCCTATGGCACGTAGGTAAAAGGATGTCGACACAAATATGGATGCACCTATGGTGCAGGTAAAAGGATGTCAACACAAATATGGATGCACCTATGGCGCAGGTAAAAATATGTTGACACAAATATGGATGCACCAAGGCGCACCTTCAGGAGGCGCAACATTTTGAGCGCTGATAGGAAGCAGACCCTGACCTAGATATTCAGATGGCCATAACTTTTCACAGGGAGCTCGGATTCATGCAAGGTTGGAATTTTTGGAAAGCTTACGAGGTCCTCTATCCAAATATGACTGGATATCTTTAATTGGGTGAGAAAAATTTCTTAAAAATGAAAAATACAGTTCACCACTTTTTGGGTTTGCTAGGGTTCTCACCTACCACCATAATGAGATGAATTAAATGCAACCTAGAGGTGGTTGGGGTAGATTTGGAATTCCTCTCTTTTCTCTCTCATTCTTCCTATAAATTGTAAGGAGGGGATTCTTTCTAAAGGTTGGAAATTCTTGTTTTGCCCCTCCCTTGTTCTCTTTGGTAGGTGAATTTGTGGGGTTCAAACCTCCCATTTAAAACTGTAATGCAACTTTTCCTCTTGGCATTTTACGGTGTGTTGTATCAATCTTTGAAGAAAATAATGCATGTCTATGGATGATTCTCAACTCTCTCTATGTTCATTTGCATCCTCTTGATCTTTCACTGAAAATTTGGTTATCTGTGCATGATCTTGCATTACATTTTAATGGTTTTGTGTGTATTGGCAAGACAGATGTTCTTCACTCCTCGGTGCATCACCTTTGTAGTTTAGGTTTTATTTTATGCATATTCTTACCCTGTCTCCTTGGAAAGTTAGTTTAGGTTTTTGAGTAAACCCTCTGCATTTTTACATGTGCATCTGAACAGAGGAATAGGAACCGGCCTTCATCTAGAGATCTTTTCCAATTCGCGAGGTCCCACACTTGGGAAAAGCTCCATGTTATGCATTCGCACTGAGAGTCTCAACCCATCGAGTTGTAGACATTCGAAAAAGTGCTGTGATTCACCATCAATACCACCTTCATCACCTCACTAACGGAGTCGATGGATCCTGAATCTATCCCTCCTAACTTTTTTTTTTCATAAACACCATTTCCTTGGGGCCTTTGACTTATCAACGCGAAGGTGAGGCCCCTTCCACTCTCCCATTCTTGTATCCTGAGATGATCGACAATGACACACCTACCATTAATGTCATTCAATGTCAAGATGATGAATCCATACTCACCTACCTTGGTGCAGAAGACTCATATATTCATCAGTCATTACCCTCTGAGACACAAACCATGTTGAATGAATTGACTATTGAGATCAACATTCATACTCAGGATGACCCACACATCCTAAAGATCAGACAATCTTTAGATGTTGCTAAACAAGAAGCCATCACTTCTTTTCTCTCGATATCATAACCATGCTTTCACTTGGTCTTACGCAGATATGCCCGGTATTGACCCCACCATAGTGGTCAACAATATTGTAACCGTTCCCGATTCCAAACTTATTAAATAAAAGCTAAGGAAAATGTACCCTCGCATTGCTCTTCTCGTCAAAGAAGAACTTCAACACCTTCTTTCCATTTCCTTCATCTTACCCATTGATTATCCTTGTTGGATTTATAACATTATCCCTGTTACTAAAGCAACAAGGGGACTCCACATTTGCATGGACTTCCGAGACCTCAACCTCACCTACCCGAAAGATGAATTTCCCTTTCCCGGTATTGATTAACTGGTTGACCTTACCGCTGGTCATGAGATGCTCTCACTCATGGATGGTTTCTTGGGTTATAACCAAATTTTTCTTGCCCCAGAAGATCAGCACAAGACCGCATTCATTACCCTTGGGGAACCTTTTACTATCGATTCATGCCTTTTGGCCTTAAAAACGCTAGTGCTACATATCAGTGTGCTATAAATTAGATCTTCCATGATATCATACATCGCATATTAGAAGATTACGTGGATGATATCTTGGCCAAATCTAAATGTCATGCCAAGCACCTCACCGTCCTCAAAACCATCTTTGACCACCTCATTAAATATTATGTCCGCCTTCAACCTAAAAAGTGCGTCTTCGTGGTTCTCTCAAGTAAACTCCTGAGATTTATTGTTTCCCTCCATGGTATAGAGGTTGATCCTGCTAAAGTCAAGGTAATTTTAGAAATGCCTCCAGCCACTAACCTTAAACAACTCTTTATCCTGCAAGGTAAATTACAGTCCATTCGCCATTTCATTTCACAGCTATCTGATTGGTGTCAACCATTTCATCATCTACTTAGGAAATATGTCTCCTTTAAATGGGATGATGACTGTCAAAAATATTTTGATGACCTAAAACAATACCTTCTCCAACCACTGTACTCATTTCACCGAATGATGATCAACCTTTTTAGCTATACATATCAGCTACCGATCATTCCTTGGGAGCCATGCTCACTCATCACGATGAACAACATAGGGAGTAGGTGGTTTATTACATAAGCCATACTCTTTTGGACTATGAAACCCGATACAACCATCCATAAAAGCTTTGCTTAGCCTTAGTTTTCATTGCCACCAAACTCTTCCATTACCTACTCAACCACAAAACCTATGTTATGACCAACACCGACCCTTTACACTTCATGTATGCCAAACCTTATCAAAATTAGCATGCCACACGATGGCTTATGATTTTAGTTGATCTTGACCTCGAATTCATTCACCAAAAGTCCATTAAGGGCTAGGCTATCACTAACCAACTGGCTGACGCACCTATTTTCGGGGACTAACCCTCTAATTTTGACTTTCCCGATGAATCCATTGCTACCCTTTCCCTAGACGAACCCCCTTACCAAATGACACTTTTCTTTGATGGTTCCAAGTGTAAGTGTGGGGGGACTGGTGTTATCCTCATTCCTCTAGATGGAGGACCCATTCCTTTTTCTTTCAAACTAGACTTTGAATGCACTAATATTGCTTGAGTATGAAGTGCTCGTACTAGGTCTCCAGCCGCTATGCCTTAGATGTCAAATCAATGCACATCTTTGGTGATTCACAATTGGTCATAAACCAAGTCAATGGTATGTATCAATGTCGTAATGAGATACTTTAGAAGTATAAATGTCATGTAGACATACTGTTGACCACCTTTGATCGTTACACACTTCAAACCGTCCCCATGGTCAACCAAAAATTTGTAGATACCATGGCCTACTCAACTTCCTAAATACCCTCTTCCCCTATCAATTCCAAAATAATTGTCACCGTATAATGCCTCTATTCACCTTCTTATTTGCCTCACGATGTTTACTCGATCAGAAATGACACCCCTGACCCGAGTGACCTTTCGTATAAACAATACTTTGACTACCTTTCCCTCTCCATTCTACCTCCTGATCTCACCCGTAACGGACAACGTGCCTTCCTTAAAAAGGTCTCCTATTTCGTTATCCTGGGGACTCTCTATAAGCATAGCTTTGATGGTATTCTCTTACAATGTCTCACAAGTTATGAAATTCCTTATACCATTAAGGAGGTTCATGATAGCATATGTGGAGGTCACTTTAGTGGCCTTGCTGTTGCTAAGTGTATTCTTCCCCTAGGCTACTACTAGCCAAACCTTAACCATGATTGTTGGGACTATAAGAAATGTTGTGTGAAATGTCAACAACATTCCAACCTACGTCATACACCCAAATATGCCTTATAGGTCACTCGTGACCTTTGGCCCTTCTCTCAATGGGGTTTGGATCTTGTCGAGAAATCAATCCTCATTCTTCCCACGCCATCAGCTGGATCATAACTGCTACCGAATACTACACAAAATGGGTGGAAGCCATACCACTCATCTCCACGAAAGCCGAGAAAATATGTGAGTTCATTAACCATCACATCATTTGCCACTTTGGTGTCCCTCATCGCCTCATCACTGATAATGGAAAACAATTCAAAAACAAAACATTGCAAAAAATTTGTGATGCCTTCGGCATTCAACTTAGTTTCTCCTCACCTTATTACCCACAAACCAATGGCCAAGTTGAATCCACTAATAAAACCCTCAATAAAATTCTCATGAAAGTGGTTGATGATATTGGGAAGGATTGGCATACATACATTCCTTTTGCCCTATGGGCATACCACACTAGTATTCACACTTCCATTGTGGCTACACCCTTTTCACTGGTCTATGGTATCGAGGCTGTTCTACCTCTCGAAGTCTAGATTCCCTCACTCCGAATTTCTCTCCATGACATGCTTACTAATGATGAATTTAGTCAGGATGGCTTAGCACAACTAGATTTATTATACGAATGTCGTCTTAACACTCTAGATCAACTTCAAGTTTACCAACAACGTATCAAACATGCTTATGACAAATGTGTTCATGAACGAACCTTCCAAGTCGGTGACCTTGTCTTGAAAGAAAATAAAAACATAAACAAAGTAGAAAAAGTAAATGTGGAAATTCACTCCTAATTGGCTTAGACCATACATCGTAACTCATATTTATGGATCAGGTGCCTATCATTTGTCCTCACTTGAGGATAATCCTGAACCTAAGCCCCTTAACACATTACATCTTCGACCATTCTATTGTCGACTCATTGTCCTACCTCACCCTTTGTCTCTTTACAGGCTCATCCCTTGAGCGCTATACAATCCATACACCTCCCTAATGATTAAACAAGAATCATGTGAGTATACGTCACTTGTTATCTTCTCTTGAATATGTGTACCATGACATTGCACATAGCATGATTCTCATGGATACTTTTCATCTACCTTTAGATGAGATCCCATGGTCGTTCCACCTCACCTTTTGAACAAAAGTCCTATCCTTCACCTTGGTCTTGTCCATGATTTCAAAGACCTCAAATGGGACCAAACTCCTTGAGTCAAACTTCTAATAAAAAGATGACTCCCTCAAAAGGACATCTTCCTCTCGACCAAATTGCTACTATAAATAGACTACTCCCTCAAAGGACAGCTATGTGAAGCTTTCAAAAAAAAATGAAGCTTCCCGCATCGATCAGCTTCACGAAGACCTCAAGGAGTACCATGTTATTTATCCCATATAGACTTCCCGCATCGATCAGTCTATTAAAAAAACACTTTTTTAGTCATGGAATTGCCCATTGTGACCTTAAACCTCTTGCCCAAAAGACTTGTCACTCAAAACATATACCATTAACTACCTTTCACCCACCTTACCATTTCCACTCTCATTTCCTAAATTGCCTCAAGGGACATCTTGGACTTTTGACATTTAGTGATCCTATGAATACTTTCACTATAGAACAGTTAATCGTGCAATGCCTTTCATATCTTGTGTTCATCACCCCCTTCACGGTATGATCCTACCCAATAAGGTGGCTCTATTTCCTCCTCTTATCTTTTAACCATCTTTTTTACATTTTGATTACCTTATATAGGACTTGGTCCTCACTTGCTTACCTTTGGGGTCATCCTCCCCTTTCACCATAATCGCCTTCACCTGCATCATTTTACCGATAATCTACTCCCACCTATTAAACCCAAACCCACAACATGCCCAAAAAGCTACCAACTTATTCTCATATTCTTCCCTAGCTCATGGGAGAACTACATTGGCTTGAGGTCCCTTTTCACCAGGACTATGTAGGTAGCACTCCAAGGGCATGGGGCCCTTGGAGGTTAGCTCACCACTCTCTACCCTAAACAATTCATTAACCATGCCTAACTCACCATTTACCCCACATTTCACTTAGTTCCCCTTTTCTAACAAAATTAGAAATTAAGCCACATACATAACAAGTTGTTTACCATAACATACATTTATTACACCTACCATCACTATGCATAGATTATACAACATTTCACATATGACCCATAGTATCATTCATTGCAAACCTGACTCGATCCATGCCTAAACCAACCTGACTCGATCCATGCCTAAACCAACTTGACTCGATCCATGCCTAAACCAACCCAACTCGATCCATGCTTATAACCGAACTCGATCCATGCCTAAACTGACCTGAATTGATCCATGCCTAAACCGACCTAACTCCGTCATGCCTAACTCACCTAATCCATTCATATCATAACGAAAGTAAAATAAAATACACATCACAACACATAATCATCTGAACCTCATACATCTCATCATATAAATACCAGTGTATCACAATAATGTACACTCATCTCAAAAATACATGTGTCTCTCATACATCATCAGCTCGCAGCCACTATCCAATACAAAAATATCTTTGGCTTGCAAGTCGGTATCAGGTAAAAAAAAAATCATAATACATACAAAATATCTTTGGCTCATAGGCTGGTATCATGTACAAGAAAACTCATATACAAAATCTGCTTCGGCATGTAGGCCGGTCCATAGTAAGTCAATCATCTCCCCATCTAATGTCGGGGAATGGTCCTTGTGACTGTGTCTCTCCCGACCCTCTCGCCACACCTGCTCGGTGCCTGGCACCTACCTCACCTCCGCCGATGGCCCTCACCAAGGGCTAACCTCTCGCACACTAGTGGCCTCACCATGACCCTATCCTTGGGCTCGCTGGCCCCCTGTACTCTCCACACTATGAGTGTGGGATCTAGTCCTCTCACTGGAGGCTTGCTGTGCTCTATACTCGACATAGGAGGGCACATCTAGCCCGGTAGCTAACAAATGATCCTGATAATATCATGCCTCTGCTAGGGCATCCCTGAATTTGGATGTGGTCACTGTCTGTGGAGGTGCCATAGGTCTCGCTACCTACATGGGTACCTGTATAAGGGGACCTTGTCCTTGAACCTACACTAAGCCCTATGCTGGTACTAGAGCTTGAGTCGGCCCGAATCTGTGCATATGCCTGTATCTAGGCTTGTAGGGTAGTAATTTGTGCTTGTGTTGCTGTCAGCTAGCCCTACAGACCCATAACCTACCCTTGTGTTGTGGCCAACTGGCCCTGTAAATCTAGTACCTGTGCCTATAGGGTGGCTATCTGCTCTCCATCTTTTCCTACCTCCTCTCCATCTCCATCTCCCCTACCTCCACTGCGTAGGTACTGTCCCTACCCTTCCGAACCTATAGCGCGCTCATTATCGGGCCTATAAGATGGAAACCTGTGCCTTTGAACCTATAATTTGCCTCTGCATAATCCCAAGCTACATCACCAAAGTAGCCACCTACCCTTGTAGGGCGTCTCTCTAAACTATGATGGTGGCTAAGTCTGGCTGCCCTGGCTCGGTGGTATGGGCTCTCAACTGTGCTACCCACCACTTCCTGTATCCATCTGCAACCCCAACATCATCAATTTGTGTATCTACTGGCTGCTCCTCCTATCCATTTGGCACTGTGGGTCATGGTGGAGACATAGGTCTCTCCATGTCATCTCTCTTGTACTGTGGGAAGGGTGGTGGTACATCCTGACCAACCCAAATTGGAACCTAACCCACTCTACGGGTATCCACTCATGCTCTCCTGCTCTCCTCCCCTCTATTCACAGATATAGCTATAGCCCATCTAGCTCCGTAGCCATCTGTCTATATGTATGAGGGGAAGCCCACATACTGGCCTCCAAATAATGTCCACCTAGACAACCCCTCCAAAAACCTCCTATAGTAAGCTACATCATGAATAGCTCTGGCACCTTGGGCCTCTCCCATGGCTGGTACCCACCGCTTGTACCCAACTCTCAAAACTCTTCATGGGAATGCATCTACTGGGGCATCCCCACTAGTTGAACACAAACAATGTGCTCATAATCCCAGCAATGTAGTAGTACGACACAACATATGCTTGAACCTCCATAGTCACCCATAGGCCCATAGCTCTCTATATACCTACGTCAGCAATGCAGGTGCCCATGTGAACTATGTCCTGTTGTATCATCATGTCATGAAGGAATCCCATCAATGACCTTAGGAATCTCCCACCCTCTGCATCCGGTAGTGTGAAGCAGCACACTGCCTCCATCAAAAGTACCACTAACCTCATCTCCTCTGGATGAGCTCTATACATCGCTCCATAGCTCATGCTAGCACTATGGAACGTTAGGTCTACTACACCCTCACCAAAAATGGGTGCTAGTAGCTCCTCAGACGCCTCTAAAGAGATAGAATAAACTTGGGCCCCCAATATGGGCAACCACAAGATCCTATAGACGTCCTCCAGGGTGATCATCATCTCACCCGTCGGCATATGGAAGGTGTTGGTCACCAAGTCCAATCTGTTGATGAGGGCAACCATCAGACTCTCCTCTCAAACTACATGTTGGTAGTGCCTCACCCCTATCAACCCCACCTCTGCAACATGTTACCAATCCTCTTGCATCCTGCTCACCCGTCATCTGTCACAATAAGGGTGGCACTGGCCCTCATCCACAACTTGTCTCAGGCTTGCATCCCACAAGAGCAATGTATTAGTACACCTTCCCAATTTACCATATTTCACCCCACATCCCAACCTAATCTCTTTCTCCACCCCCATCCCATTGGCCTTGTCGCTAATCCAACCTACCCAAACCCATCTACCCTACCTATCTACCCTAACCCTCACCCAAACCTACCCAAACCCATCCATCCGAACCTATCTACCTTAACCCTCACCCAAACCTACCCAAACCCATCTACCTTACCGATCTACCCTAACCCTCACCCAAACCTACCCAAACCCATCCACCTGACACTATCTACCCTACCCCTCACCAAAGCCATCCTCAACCCTTCCTGTCTCCCTTAACCCTTTTCCCTCTCACTGACCGATCCTCGGTTATCCCGACCAACCACGCTCTCCCCTTGATCACATCGGTCATTATTTTTCTTGATCGATACCGGTCACTACCCACCAACGTCAACCACAAGTCGACCGACGTCGGTCACTATTGTGCCACCCACCACAACTTCCCAAACATACTTTTTCCCTCCCTACTCATTCTACCCACCCAACTCACTCCTTACACCCCTAAATATCCCTCTATTACCCTTTTTCTCTACACCCCACCCTTCCCCATTCCCTTTTCCCTCTCTTTTTCCCATTTTGAAATTCTCCCCCCCAAACCCCCATTTTTCATACTTTGTATATTTTACATCAAATTTACCAAACAATGAATCAAAAAGTTTGGAACTTACCACATCCCACTGCCACCATTGTGGTGGAACCTCCAGCCACGATGCTGCTCCTCCCGATCCCTCTTCACCTCTACCATCCTTGAATGACCTCTCACTCTCCCAACCAATCACCTTGCTCGATCCAATCTCACGACCCCACCTCTCACCCAATCAACCTCACCTATGTGGCTCACCAACCAAGCTCTCTAGATGTTCTCTTTTGTCCTCTTCCTCTTTTCTCTCTTCTTGTCCTTTTCTACTTTTCACAATGCACAAATGAATTTTCAAAATGTGGGTTTTTCACTTTTTATAACCCAACTGGCTCAACTGACATCAGTTTCCCCTTGACCGACATTGGTCGTATGCCCTTGATCACCTCTCGTCGGTTCCAATAGACCATCATCGGTTCATCCGCACCACCGTCGCTTACCCCGCTTACTCACTTCCCTCACATTGACCCCATTTTCCTTACCTCCTCTTTCTTTTGCCTCCCCTACACCTACCTAGACCACTTTACCTTCCACTTTGGCCACCCACCTTCTTCAATCTCACCTCGTCAGTTGTTGAAGCCTCATTCTTTTACCCCTACCTCTGCCTTACCCATGTGCTATGACCTATCTACCTGGACCGAAAACTATTTGTGACCTTTGAACCAATGTGCTCGTTATACCTTGCGACACCGTTACCCGTGTTGTTTGACCTTGTGCCCTTACCTTTCCTATTGTTGAGACGTCTATCCTGACCCTATCTTTGGTGTACTAGAACATACCTAAACATTCCTACACCTAACCTACGTTGTGTTTCCTGACCTTATCCTATACCTTGGATACCGATTCACTTCACCCTTGTTTGGATAAACCTATCGACCTTAGACGATGTAGAGTTTTCTTGCTCTTCAACCCGGTAGTGTGCTATAGTTTATACGTGTGCGTGCATTTGATTACTTCTACCTTTGACCCTGACCCATTACCTAGATTTCCCGAGTAGACCTTTCACCCTTTTCCCCTTCTCCCACTTGCATTTTCCTCACATTTTCCTTTTATCAAACCACTCACCACTTCAACCTGCTGCCTCGTTAGTTCCTGGTTTGAGGGGGATCACCTTCACCCTCACATGGGGCAACCACATCTTATTTTTGTTAGCATCACTTACCAATACAAGCTACGCAACAAAAAGGGGAAAAATTTAGACACTAAAATTAGGTCACACTCCCCTTCGTCCCTTGACATATAAGCCCCCCTTTATTACATTTACCTAGCCATGACCCCCTTCACCCCACTAATATTAATTAAATTAAATTAATGTTTTATCCTCACTATATTTATTATTTAAATATCTTATTTAAATAATATCTACACATACAATTCACTTAGACACCTCACCAAGCTAACTCAACCTAAGACCTATTCTTAGCAAGTTACCATAACTAACTAAGACTTACCCAAACCCTAAAAATCAATGCCTACATTCCCTCTAACCATATTCCCGCATGCTCATAAGAAGTTTTGAGTCTAATCCGTGGGATAACCACATGAGATCCAAGAAAATCAGGAGGATCTCCGTAAGTTTAGTAAACCTAGGAAATCCCGCCTTGATCAATGTCGGTTACCCCTAACCATCACCGGTTAATCCGGACTGCCATTAGTTACCCCTTTTAACCCAAAACAACCTTATTCTAGAGGTTGTAACTTGGAACTTGGAAGTTGGAAGCAAGAAATTTAACGAGAAAGAACAAATCTCAGAGAGATAACACATCTTCAGAGAGCCAATTCCAGTAAGAACTCACATCTAAGGAAGGAGATTGAGCATCTTCTCCTACACAGCCTAGCCCAACCATGTTCTGATCTATCCAAGCAAAGAGGAGTGTGCATGCAGCCCATGCAGAAGATTTTCTTCAGTTGGTGATCACTTTTAGCCTTCAAACCCATCATCAACACCTCCATCCTTCACACACAGACCACTAGGAATGAAATCCAAGTAAGTATAACATCATACTTCGTTGGATTATTTCATTTCATCATTATTTTATCATCCATTGTTTATTTTGCTCCCTATTGACCTTATCCAACATTTTCACCTCTCTAGACTCATTAAAGCCTCGCAAAATCCTATTCCAGTCACCCAATACCCTGTCTCAACCAACCAAAATCCTTTGTGCAATCACAAAGGAGACCAAAATCCCGTTTTGTGACATTTCCTGATCTCACGAATCGGCGCTAGTTATACCTAATCGCGGTTAGTCACTCCGATCGATGCTGGTCTCTATATTTTCCCACACAACCTTAAACAGATACCTACCCACCTAATTTTACCTCACCTTCACTCACCTGTGACCTACCTGATACCTTTATCAAACTTGCAGAGACCTAGAACCAGCCATTTGACCTTTGGACCCTATTCTAGCTTAGCCTGTTCGATTAGATCTATTTTCTTATTGTGTTTTTAAGTGAGATACCTAAATCATTTTAAAATAAAAATAGGATTTACTTTGCTTACAACATTAATTTGTTTAAAAAAGTGGACTGACAACCATCTAAGAAGTATCACACTTCCTAGATCTAGCTCATGTTAGGTAGTTCACTGCCCATATTGTTTAATTATTTTTGGTGGTCTTGTTTTCATTACAGGTAGTTCCTCCTAATCAAAAGGAAGCTCTCACAAATCGGTTGTGGATTCGGAAGTCATACACACACAATAACCCATCAACCAATATTTGAATAGGTATTCCTCCTACTCCCGTTACCCTATCTGTTTCGTCAACGATTCAAGGAAACACTCTAAGAAAAAGGTGAAACACATAGAGCCATTGCATTCACTGGGAGCACTGGGAAAGCATCACTACAGACCATACATGTATTCTCCAATCAACCACCTCCACCACTCAGCCATCAAATACTTAACGAATAAGTATGGCCCTAACCAATATCATTTATTCCAGTTAGTAATATTTATTACTCCTATTATTAATCTATTATTTGCATGCTTATTACTTCATCACCCACTTTCCTGTGAACTCAAAAATCCCTTCATGCATATAATCAATCACCTATCCTCACATGTTGTATACTTCTAAGCATACCTAAGATCTCTACAGACCTCCCCATTCACTTGCCCAAACTTTATTTGACCTTAGATCACCCTTGCCATTTAATCTATTTTGAGTTTATTTTACCTCAACCATACCGACGCCGGTTATCCACAACCGTCATCGGTTCTACCTAAACCAACATCGGTCACATTTAGCCGATGTTGGTCTCTAGTATTTTACACCTTGACTAAAAATAGACCCAACAATCACCCTACCGGTTGACCTAAATAACCTGTGAATCGACCACCGACTACCCCAAGACTTGACACACTCACCTCTCTCGATCTAACTATACCCTAGCTTGTTGTGATTGGATTTACTTATTGTATTTGAATGAGATATCTAAATCATATCAACTATAGTAGGACTTTTTTATTCCTCACATTAACTTATTTTAAATAGTGGATTGACAAAATAGTCTTGGATGTATCAAACTTCCCAGAACTAGCATACACTAGGAAGTCAATTGTTATATATCATTTAACTATCTTTTTGTGGTCTTGCTTTCTATTACAGGTAGTTCCTCCTAGCCAAAAGGAAGCACTCAAAGTCAACTGTGGATCAAGAAGTCAGAATGTGCGCAAAACCATCAACCAACCAACATTTAACAGCATTCCTCCTTGGCCCTTACCCTTATCTGTTTCATCATTTTGAAAAGGTAAAGAAAATGGTGAAACATTTTGGCACGCCCGGTGGGACCCATAAGAGGTTATTTTGCATTTATTCATTCCTAGGTGAAATTTGTGTGTTTGTTTCCCTTGGAAAATATTCCACATGAATTTTTTTTTGGAATCATTCTCCTTCTTTCTATTGTCTAAAAAAAATCATGTTTTTGGTGCTTTAAAAAGAACACATCTTCCTTTCTTTTGCATTGCATTAGTGAAAGAGCATCCCTCTTCATGTTCATCTCTTGCTACATCGAATATCACACTTTGATTTGGGTTTAAAACACTTGCATTGCATTCTGATTTGTTGCATTATTAGCTCACATTAAAACTGAGGGCAACCTATATGTTGGAAGTCATCCCACCGATGGTTGACACAAAGAATCGTAGAAAGCACATTTCTCTCTCTCTCTCTATGTCTTACCAAACTTGCACAAAATCAAATATACACATCTTTCTTAAACAACATCTTACCCGGGAACATTTTTCAGTGATCACACGATCCGGTTGGCAGGTACTCCCTAGCTCGTTGCCTCTTGTTGAGTCATCATCTCGAGGACGGCCCAGACCCACCATAACATACCTGAAACCTCTCCTTTTAGATATCCTTCTTCATAAAGTCAGTCCTAAATAGCATAAGATAAACAAACATAAGAAAATCACTGTTAGGATTGTGCTTTTTCTTAGCGTTCTTCTTGGCTTGTGTTTTGAGGTGTGAGACTATGAATCTCCATTTTTTTTCTTCCTTGCACACTCCACCATCATAGTTGGAGTATTTTGAATTTTTCTGAGTGTGTCAGACCCCATCTCCTCATTCTTAGGATTCTGAGTTTGATTATTCACTTGATTTAATTCACAAAACAAATTTTCTTCATTTCTTTTAAATTTCACACCCGATGCCAGTCCAAATGACTTTCTTCTGTTAAACCCTAACTAGTGTTGTCTTCGGATTTCTAGTTACTTTACCTAGAATAGCTTTCATCACTTCTTCTGTTCTATTCGGCCCTCAGGGAATCATCATATTTCTCCCATGTTGATATTTATCTTGTCATACATAGTTTCACCAGTATAAATCCAACATTCCTACTTCATTTTTTTTTGAGACTAGTTTTTTCCACGGTGACCGATATCGCTTTGAAACCATCATCGGTGTTTTCCTAACTATCATCCATCATCTTGACCATCATCCGTCATCCTCGACCATCATCGGTCAACTTGACCATCGTTGGTTTCTTGTGTTTGATTTTTCAAAATCTAGACATTGACTAGATTTACCTCTATAACCCCATTATTATCTATTTTTACTTTTTTCTCGTGGCATTCACGAATACAATCTTACTGTCAAAACTTGTTCACATGGTACTGAATCACAACCAGACTAACACCATCATATTCCACACTAGTCATCAACCACTCCCACCTAGTCCGTCACTACTTTCTATCCTATCACCCATGGATCCAACCTTACGTACCACCATTACTTTGCGCTGGCAACGAAGAATTTACATGACTCCTTAATCATAATCCCCGGCCTTATAGTTCTACCTTTCCCACTCTTCCACCCAAGACTCCTCCAGTCCGGTTGATATATGACATGCTTGTATCAATCTCTCCTTCCCTTATTCCTGCTGTTGCATCAGCTCCTAATAATGTGATGTTACCCTCACCGCTTCGCCCCTAGTAGTTTCAAAGCAAGGATCCATACCCTCCATAATCAAGTTACATCTATAATTTCCCTCATGCTTGTTGTATCTATTATCCCCTCATCATTAATCGAGACCATAGCACAATCCACACCCATTATCTCACAAATAACCATTAAAACACAACCTCCTGTGGTATCGGTGACCCCTACTCCATTCCAAAATCTTGTCCTCTCCATCCCGCAAACACCGCCCCCAATTGCTACCAAAGTCATGATGATCATCTCACCTATATACACCCACTATCAACAACCCCCTATCTCATCCATCATCCATTCTAGATATGTACCTTCTATTTCAGCCTTCCTTATTCTCAACAAACCTATTAGGTCCAAAGTATCCACTTGCTTATGCCACAAGATGTGTCCCTCCATCACAACCTACCAATGACCTCGTCAAGTTGATGATGGAAAATATACGACCCTAGAAGCATCGATTTCTATCTCACGCAATTTCCTCACCTACGATGAAATATGTAACGAGGCTATTCACCCATAAATTCCCATTCGACCATACCCCGTACATTGGGAGATGCCAAAATTCAACCACTTCAATAGAAAAGAAGATCTGCAACAACATTTGTGGTCCTTTAAACATGGGTGTTACCTGATTTCCCATGATGACGCTTTACTTTTGAGGACTTTCCCAATGTCCCTGACAAGACCTACATTAGACTGGTACAATGGAATACCAAGACACTCCATTTACTTGTTCAATCAAGTATCCCAAGCCTTCCTAGATCATTTCTCCATCAACATTGTTAAGAAGGTTACCATGATAGATCTTTATTCCACATGACAATATGATGATGAGTCTATCGCTAACTTCATCGCTCATTAGCGCAGCCTTATTAACTAGCTCACATTCCAATTACCTCAAACCAAGCTTATAGAACTATTTACTTGGGCATGTGCTAGACACATATCACTAACCCTACAGGTGTAAATTTTTGCACTTTCAACGAGGCATTCACCACGACATGGAAATTGGAAATTTTTGCTATCAAAGAAAAGAAGATTCAACTTCGTAACAAGAACATTGAGTTCAAATCAAATGATGCTTCTTTTTCTTTAAAACCCCAAAACAACTATTCAAATCCCGAAGGGTCTCGCTAATTTCGTAGTTCTCAAATTTGGTCCCCTCATCAATTAAACACAGCCAAACCCCTTCTAATCTCTCTCCTATCCAAGCTTTCCAACTCGCACAAGAACAATAAAAGTACACTTCCCTAAGAGAATCTTATTCTTACATTTTGGAAAAGCTTATCAAAGCTTGTGCCATTACCCTTCCACCTATAAAACTACATACTGGTTTCAACCCTAAGGGACCCATGCCCAAGTGGTATAAGGAACATAACTTTTGCAACTATCATCGTGTTAAAGGTCATAACGAAAATAATCGCATCACCTTAAAAATAATCATCCAAGAAATGATAGACAATGGATATCTAGTCCTGGATAGCCCAAATGCACCCACTAACCAAAACTTACACATATTCAAGAAGCCATTCCCTAATCATGCCCCATCTTCCGACTAAAGGGGTGATACCTCAAACAATGATAAGCAATGTCCGCGAGATCCACACTATTTTTAATGATGTACTAGTTGATTCTGAATTTCCTCATGTTCCTTCCATAGATGAAATATTATCCCACACTCCTCTACCTACACCGAACCCATTTCATCTACTCCTATACCCACGGAGGAATCCCCTTCATCTTCTCCTTCACTCGTGAAAGATCCTATAATCAACACACCGCCTTTGACCCCTCAAAATTCTGAGTAGTTGTCAGTGGCACCTCTCGTACTCATAGAAGATGTAGGTTCACCAACTACACCAATGCAAGGAGAGCCCACTTCAGCTGGAATGTCCTCTCCTCTACCAATGGAGCATACTATAGAAGTACCACTACCTATAGATGACCTTTCACTATTAGACCTTCAAGATCCCATTGATATGCTTTCAGCTCTCTTACCCACAAAGTCTGAGGCTATCTATTTCCCTATATCTCAAACACATTTTACGGGGATTGCCACTTGGTCCATGTCGGGTCCACTTACAACAGTACCATTCTCACACTTGGCTGATATCTTGGAATATGTCGATAGAGTCTTAATTTGGGGGCATCTTCTACTTCATGTTTCAACACAAATGTAGCTGTCACTCACTGACACCTCCACTATCTATCCAAAAGTGTTTCGACCGACCAAACCGAACACAACCAAAACTATCACAATACCTCCCATGACACCACTCATGGCTCAACTCACACCTCTACCCATAACCCAACATGCATCTACACCCAAACCCATGCCTATATCATCTCCCTTTCCTAAACCTATCACTACCTTAGGGGTCATACCAACAACTAGCCTTACTCACCCACCCATCAAATTAGATTTGGCTACATCTTCCAAAACTAACATCAAAAATCACCGACCCCTAAAAAGAAGATCCAATCTCCTAGATATCATACCCAAAGCTCGCCAACCACACCCTTATCACCTTCACCCTTTATGTCCACCCTAGGACCTCACCTCTCGACCCCGGCCATAAAATCCCCATCGATCGGTAAACCAAGAACACAACAACCCATTTCTCCACAACACACCTCTAATATACCCAAACAACCCACAAAAACTCCATCCTCACTCATAACCTTATTATCACCCATACCTCCAATATTGTCAATAACTTCTTCACTACCCATGACACTTCCTTCTCTTTCACTCATGCCTTCTCGCCTAACCCATACCACCGACCTCCACAAAGACCTCGGTTACCCCCATGGGTAACGTGCCCTCTTCCACCACCTGATTTTCACTCCACATCTCATGCATCCGTATCACCTTTACCCAAAAATATGCAACCTAAAGCTAAAAATTCACTACCCTCCAATAAGGTAGTTAAACCAACCACACCTTCTATTACTAGTTCATCCACCGGGCCCCTACCCAAGCATATATGACCAACACCTAAGACCACACCACACACCAAACTAGTATCCCAACCTACTCCCCCTCTTGCAAAGAATCTTCCTACATAGTTAGCCACACCTATACCTAAACCCACATTCACCTCCCATTGTGATCCATTAGTAGGGTCCTATGCTAAAATCCTAACCAACCTCCTCGAAACTTCTGTCATCACATTACCACCTCTTAGACCTTACGACCAAATCAAACACAAACCAAAAGGGTTTGATGAAACTAAAATTTGTGCCTACCATCGTGTGCCAGGACACGATGTAGAAAAATGTAAGGCTTTGAAATCTGCTCTTACCCAATTATGTCCTCCTAAAGAAAACTTTGACGATGATGATATTCTTGATGAGGACCCGATTTTTCCGTCACTAATTTCCATAGATCTTCCCTCATTGCTTACTCAATGACCAAAATCTCCACCCCCATGACTCTTAGATGTATCCTCGAGATTCAAAATTAACATGGTTCACATAAGAGAGTTATTCAAACCACCACCCAAATGCAAATGCACCCTACTCATCTCACAAGGCTAATATCCACCACTAGGGTTTTGTCCTCTTGCCACTATACCTTCCAAGACACACCCTCTTCATCCACCTCCCCTCGATTAACATGATCAACATTTCCACCTATGCTCGGAAAGACATGGGAAAGGAGAAAGCAACTGCCCATCAACCAATCCCATACCCAATATACTATCCACACCCACACCTAAAGTCATCATTTGAGGTCTTGCATATCCCATTTCGACGGGTCACACATCGCATAATGAAAAACAACTACACCAATTCCCCCTCAAAATGTATTTATATGACCTCGTCCTGACCTCGAGTCACATTGTCAAGCCCTCATGGAGGTCCTTTAATCTATCAAAGTCTTAGCAAATGAACCCACACCCATAGTCTCCATCATTACCCCTCACCACGTAGCCTCTTTCACTAGGTCTTCACCTTCCTCTACACCTTCACCCACTTGCCAAGTGGTTGAACTCAGATTTACAAATGAAGATATCGCTCCCTTCCAGGTCTAATGACCTCGACCCCACTTTTTCATATCCATCTTTATCGCAATATACGCATACGATGCGTTATGATCGATGGTGGTGCTAGTATTAACATCATCTCCTCCCATACATACAACCAAATGTAAATACTTTCCCATTGCATGTATAATAACCCTATTATGTTGCATTCGTTCAATGAATCCATGAATTATACATTGGGTACCATTGTTCTCCATGTCCGCATAGGTCCGCACACTATCCTCGAAACTTTTCTATGTCCTAGAAGGGGAGTTTCGGTTTAACTCTTCTTGGCTGACCTTGGATATGTACTATGGGTTGTATGCCTTTGACATTACATCAATGCATCAAATTTGAACACGAGGGACATAATTACACCATCCCCTAACCCCTCACCTTTCAAGACTTGTAACATGCTATATAAACCCAATGATGTGCTTCTACCGATCAAGGCACCCGCCACCAAAACCACTTCACCTCCACCCAGGAGCCCATCCACCAAAATTGGCACTACTTCTACTGTGTCTAACCTTGCTATCCTTACTGTAGCTGTAGCCTCTACTGCTAGCACCCATGTCTCCCCTTCATCTAGCGAGCCATCTATACCCTCTACATACATACCAACTACTGATCCCTTAGAAGGTGTCTTTCGATGCCTCAATCTAGGGGAATACCGCCTATACAATATTGATACCTTCCTCACCCCACAAGAGTATGAGAATATATGTCAACACCCCAAAGAATGACATTTCTATTGGTGATGTTTTCCTTTATGGCCCTCCCCACCTTCGCATCAATCTAATGTATGGCGGAATCGATATGGCCACCTATAAACCAAAACCTCCATCCCAAATCCAACCATTTCCCACCGACCTACACTCCCTCGCTAACCTCCATTTCACTCAAACTTTCCTACACTCAAAGCGCATGTGAAGGATTTGGCTTCGATTTTTATGAACAATGTCACCACACTTTGTCATCTCCTATACCTCTCATAAACACAATGACCGTAGTGGCATTGGTTTTGACACTCCATCTTCTAAGAAGGTTCACATCGACCTTATTTAGGATGAGAAATCTTCCCCCTCTCATTCACCCACATTACCATCCTCACCCACGGAGTCCATAGATCCTGAATATATACCTGCTAATTTTTTTTTTTTCATAAACACGATTTCCCGGGATTGGTAATATATCAACGCAATGGTGAGGCTCCTCTTCTCTCCCATTCTTTTATCCTCGACATGATCGATGACGATACGCATTCAATTAAAATCATTCAATGTCAAGATGATGATTCCATCCTCACCGCCTTGGTGTAGAAGACTCTTACATTCACTAGTCGTTACCCTCCGAGATGCAAACCATATTGAATGAACCAACCATCAAAATAAACATTAATACTACTCAGATGGCCCACACATTCTAAATATCAGCCAATATTTAGATGCTACTCAACAAGAAGCCTTCACCTCTTTCTTTTGTGACCATAGGAATGCATTTTCTTGCTCCTATGCGATATGCCTGTATTGATCCTAAAATCATGGTTCACAATATCATGACCATTCCTCACGTTTCTCTTCGTCAAAGAAGAGATTCAAGGTGCCTTCTCTTAGTTTACTTTATTCTACCCATTTATTATCCCCAATGGATTTCTAACATCATTCCTATCATGAAAGTGATAGGGGGACTCCGCATTTGCATAGATTTCCATGACCTCAACCTCACCTGTCCCAAAGATGATTTCCCACTACCAGGCATTGACCAACTAGTTGATCTCACTGCTGGCCATGAAATGTTATTTGTCATGGATGGTTTCTCGGGCTACAATCAAATATTACTAGCTCCCAAGGATCAACACAAGACTTCCTTCATCACCCCTTGGGGGAATTTCTGCTATCAAATCATGTCCTTTGGTCTCAAAAATGTTGGTGCTACATATCAACGGACCATGACTTACATCTTCCATGACATCATGCATCGCATATTGGAGGATTACGTAGATGATCCGCTTACCAAATCCAAACATCTAAATGAAAACTACTCATTCTTAAAGTCCTCTTTGACTACCTCATCAAATATTGTGTTCATATTCAACCAAAAATGTGTCTTTGGGGTACTTTCTGGGAAAATCCCAGTGTTTCATCATTTCTTTACATGGAATAGAAGTCAATGCTATCCTCAAAATTCCACCACCCAAAATCTCCGTCAAATTTGCAACCAATAAGGAAAATTGCAATCAATTCATCATTTTATCTCCCAACTCTCTAACTTGTCCAACCATTCCATCATCTTCTCAAGAAAGATGTTTCATTCAAATGGGATGATGACTACCATAAAGCCTTTGAAGCCTTGAAACAATACCTAATTCAACCACCAGTGCTCATTCCTTCTAAGGATGACCAGCCCTTCTACCTATATATTTCTGCCCCTGACCATTCTCTAGGTGCCATGCTCACTCATCATGATGACCAACACCGAGAGCAAGCAGTTTATTACATAAGCCATACCCTTCTTGACTATGAAACTAGATATACCCACACCAAAAACTTTGTCTAGCCTTAGTTTTCATCGCCACCAAACTCTGCCATTACCTACTCAACCAAAAACCTTCATCATTACTAATAATGACCCATTACACTACATGTATGCAAAACCTTATCAAAATCAACATGCCACATGTTGGCTTATGCTTCTAGCTGACCTTGACCTCAAATTCATCCATCAAAAGTCCATCAAAGGCCAAACTATCACTAACCAATTGGCCAAAGCACCTATTTCCGAGGATCAAACCTCTACCTTTAACTTTCTAGATGAGTCTATTGCTACCCTTTCCCTAGACAAACCCACTTACCAAATGACACTCTTCTTCGATGGTTCCAAGTGTTAGCGTGGGGGTGGGGCTGGTGTTATCCTCATTCCGCTTGATGGTGAACCTATGCCTTTTTATTTTAAACTTGATTTTGATTGTACAAGCAATATTGCTAAATACAAAGCACTCATATTAGGTCTCCAGGTTGCTTATGCCTTAGATATTAAGTCAATCAACATCTTTGGTGATTCTCAGTTGGTCATAAACCAATTCAATGATTTATACCAGTGTCATAATGAGATACTTCAAAAGTATAAGCATCATGTGGACATACTTTTGACCACCTTTGACCATTACACCCTTTAAACCACCCCACGTTCTACCAATAAATTTGTAGATACCATGGCCTAGCTTGGCTTCTCAGATACCCGCTTCGCCCGTTGACTCTAAAATATTTGTCACCATACAAAGACTACAATCACCCTCTTATTTTCCTCGTGAATTTTACTCTATCGGACCGCTACTCCTGACCCAAGTGACCTTTGGTATAAGAAATACATAGACTATCTTTCCCTCTCCATTTTACCCACTAATCTCACTCGTAATGGACAACGTGCCTTCCTTAAAAGTGTCTCGTGTTATGTCATCATGGGTGGTCTTCTATAAAAACGTGGTTTCGACAACATTCTCTTGCAATGCCTTACTAGTTTTGAAATTCCTTACACCATTAAGGAAGTCCACAATGGGATTTATGAAGGCCACTTTAGTGGTCTTGCTGTCCACAAAATTCATTCTTTACCTAGGCTATTACTAGCCAACCCTAAACCATGACTGTTGCGATTATGTCAAACATTGCGTAAGATTCTAGCAACATGCTAATCTCCATCACACCCCTAGTCATGCCTTAAAGGTCGTACGATACCTTTGGCCTTTCTCTCAATGGGGTTTGGATCTTGTCAGTGAGATAAACCACCATTCTTCACAATGCCACCAATGCATCATAACCGCCATCAATATTACACTAAATGGGTAGAATCCATTCCCCTCATTTCCACCAAAGCTAATAAAATATGTGAATTCAACCATCATATCATTTTTCGTTATGGTGTTCCTCACCACATTATCACGGATAGAGAAAATAATTTGAAAACAAAACCCTACGCAAACTATGTGATGCTTTTGGTATCCAACTCAGTTTCTCATCACCTTATTACCCGCAAACCAACGGTCAAGCCGAATCAACCAATAAAACATTGAACAAAATTCTTATGAAGGTGGTCAATGATACTAGGAAGGATTGGCATATGCACATTCCTTTCACCTTATGGGCTTACCGCACTAGCATTTGTACTTTGACTATTGCTACCCCCTTTTCTCTCGGTCTACATTATTGAGGCTATCTTACCTCTTGAAGTCCAAATTCCATCCCTCTACATCTCACTATAAGACATTCTCAACGATGATGAATTTCACTAGGATAATTTGGTGCAACTTGAATTATTAGATGAACGCTGTCTTAACTCCCTGGACCATCTTCAAATCTACAAAAAATGTATCAAATGTGCCTATGACAAACATGTTCATGAATGAACTTTTCAAGTCGGTGACATTGTCCTGAAGGAAAATCAACATGTAACCAAAGAGGAGAAAAGTAAATGGGGAAAAATTGCTCCTAATTGGCTTGAACCTTATATCGTCACCCATGCCTATAGATCAGGTGCTTATCATTTGTCTTCACTAGAAGGTAAACCCGAACCCGAGCCCCTTAATTGCTTGCATCTTCGATCATTTTATTGTTGATATCAAGTCCTATATCAATTTATGTCAATAGGTCACTCGTCCCTTGATAGATGTTCACCTTCAACTATTACCAATTTCGAGGATCCACGAATAAACAATAATCATGTGATTACCCATCACCTTTTAGCCTTGTCTTCAATATGAGTACCACGGCTTTGCTCATAGCATGATTCTCAAGGATAATTTTTGTCTTCTTTAATATGGAATCACATGGTCATTCATCACTCAAATCCACCTCTTTCATAGTTAATATTTGTGTACTACGATCTTGTCTTCTAAAATTGGAACCTAATCATCCTCTATAATCTTGTCCATGACTTAAACGTCTAAACAAAAAAAAAGGGATAAAACTCCTTGAGTCAAACTTCTAGCAAAAGATGACTCCCTCAAAAGGGACATCTCTTCTCCATATTCTACCACTATCAATAGAATGCTCCCTCGAAGGATAGCTATATATGGTCATTACAAAAATATAATAAATATTTAGAAGCTTCCCGCATCGATCAGCTTCACGAAGACCTCAAGGAGATAATATATTCATCCCATATAGACTTCCCACATCGATCAGTCTATTAAAAACAAAAAAATCAAGAAAAAGATGAAATTTTCATCATGGACTTTCCTATTTTGGATTCTAGTTTTCTTGTTCCGAAATACACGTCATCGTACACTAAGTTACGCTAAACCTCTCATTCTCACCTCCTTGTCTTTTTCACCTAAATTCCTCGTTACTCAAGGGACTTGCCACAAATGTGACATTTCATGATCATGTGAATTTTATTCACCCTTAAAATAGTCCATTATGCAAGGCCTGTAGGGTCTTATGTTCATAAGCCCATCTAGGGTATGGTAGACTCATTAGGATTCTTATCAATTAAGCAGCTCTTTTACCTCCTCTTACCATTCACCATCCTCATTACCTATTGATTATCCCATACAGGACCAGATCCTTGGAACATGTATTTAAAAATCAATCAACCATACCTACAACCTAAACTTAATCATGCCTATGACCTACATCACCCATGCCTAACACCTATTAGACCATTCTACTATTTCACCCTAATCTTCCCTAGCTTATAGGAGAACTACATCAACCCGAGGTCCCTTTTCTCTGGACTACGTAGTCGAGAAATTTGAGGGCATGCGGCCCTTGGAGGTTAGCTTAACTACTCTCTACCCTAACCAATTCCCTTTGCCCCTTTCCTAGTCACATTCTACCCTAGTTAGTTTCCTTTTATATCAATAATTGGAAATTAAACCAAACAAACAACAATTGCTTCACATATTTACCATCATCACTCATAATTTCATTATGTCTACAATTTATTTACCATTATTATACATTTTTCTACAACACATCTTAACATGATCCAAATCATCATTAATTACACAAATTAATGAATTAAAAACTCAACCATACCTAAACCAACCTAAACTCAATCATACCTAAGTCAACCTGACTCAATCCATGCCTATGACCTAACTCAATCCATGCCTATGACCTAACTCCATCCATGCCTATGACTGATCAATCCATTCCTACACAGTCCCGCATCCATCATACCTAATTCACCTAGTTTCCATCACATACACAAATAATAATGGAAATTAAAACAAGTACACCATCCATAGTGTAAATATCATCATCTATAAATCATGACGTCTGTGTATACATACATATGTACACCAATACAAATGAATACAAAAATATCAAAAACCCTCATGTACATCCTCACCATCTTCGACACAAAGGCCGGTATATGAATACAAAAATCTCAAAAATGTCAAGTACATCCTCACCATCTTTGGCACGCAGCCGGTATATCATCAAAACAAATATACACAACCCCCATGCCTAACTTACCTATACTTTAACTTAATTGTGTTTTACAACTTGTTATTTTTCCCATACCTAGGCCCTACCTTTGCTGTGACCTAGCTACTTGGACCCAGAACATTGTTAGTGACCTATAAACTCATGTGCTCACTATACCTTACGAAACTATTACCCATGTTGTTTGACCTAATGACCTTACCTTGCCTCTTTCCATGATCGTTTATCTTGACCAAACCTTTGAAGTACTTTGGAACATACCTAAACATTCCTACACCTGACCTAGAAGTGCTTCCACACCATATCCTATACCTTGGATACTGGAATCACCTCAACCTTGTTTGGATAAACCTATCAACCTTAGATAATGTAGAGTTTGCATGCTCTTCAACCTATTAACATGTTGCGCTTTATACATGTGCGTGTGTTTGATTGTTACTACCTTTGACCCCGCCCGTTATATGGATTACTCGATTAGAACTTTACCCATTTACCCCGTTGTCCACATTCCTCTTCATCACATTCACCTTTTATCAAACCACTCACCGATTCTATATTCTCGCTACATCGGTTCCTAGTTTGAGGGGGATCACCTTCACCCACAAATCAGTAACCACATCTTATTTTGTCAAGATCACTTACCAATACAAGCTATGTAACAAAAAGGGGAAAAATGTAGACACCAAAATTGGGTCACACTCTCCTTGACCCCTCGTTAAATAATCAACTTGAACACACTCACCTAACCATGGCCCCTTGCACCCCACACTAATATTAATTTAATTAAATTAATCCATGTCCTCACAATATTTATTATTTAATTATCCTAATTAAGATAATTCCCACCCCACCACCTCACTTAGACACCTCACCTAGCCACCTCACCCTAAGTCTATTCTTAGTATGTTGCCATAACTAACTAAGACCTAACTAAACCCTAAAAATCAATGCCTACATCCCCTCTAACCACATTCCCGCATAAGAAAAGGTAACTCCCACTCTTGCCTAGATGAATAGAGAGATCTAGTGGAAATCATTTCCATGATCTCATATTTTTAGTAAACCTAGTGAATCCCACCCTAACCGACGCCAACACCCCCGAACCGATTATAGTTAACACGTAACCATCATCGGTTAACTTTTATTCCCTTTGGTAACCTTTTTTCAAGGTTGGCACATTTTGAGAGAAAAGGAAAGAGATTAGAGCTGTATGCAAGTGAAAAAAACATCCTTTTATGCATCCAGAAATTTAAATCCATCACAAGAATTAATCATAGCTCCATTTCATTCATGGGAGCACTCTGGAAAAGCACCACTACAGGACCATACACGTATTCTTTGATCAACCACCTCCACCACTCAGCCATTAGATCCTTAACATAGTAAGTATGACCCTAACCAGTATGGTTTACTTTAGTTAGTAATATTTATTACTCCTGTTATTAATCTATTCTTTGCATGCTTATTGCTTCATTACCCACTTGCATGTAAACCCAAGTATCCCTTCACCCATATCACCAAATCACCTATTCTCACTTCTTTGTATACTTCTGAGCATACCTAAGATCTCTCTGACAGACCTACCCATTCACTCTCCCAAAATTTATTTGACCCCAAATCACCCATGTCATTTAATCTAGTTTTTGTTTCATTACCTCAAACATATCGACGCCGATTATCCACAATCCTGTCGCCGGTTCTACTCGAACCGACATCACCACATTTAGTGGACATGTGTCTCTATGCTCTACACCTTGACCAAGAACATACCCAATAACCACCCTACCAGGTTGACCTAAATAACTTAGAATATAACCTTTACCAATCTGAGTTCCTTGTGGACACCTCACCTCTCGATCAAACTATAGCCTAACTTTGTTGTGATTGGATTTACGCCAAAATTTTTCACCGTTTTATTAACCTTTTCAAAATGATGAAACAGATAAGGGTAGGGCCAAGGAGGAATACTTGTTAAATGCTAGTCACTTGAAGGTTGTTACACATGTTCTAAATTCTTGATGCATAACTCGAATGTGAGAGATTCCTTACGGATAGGAGGAACTACCCGTAATAGAAAACAAGACCACAAAAAGATAATTGAATGATATATGACGGTGGACTACCTAGCGTATGCTCGTTTCAGGAAGTTTGATACTTCTTAGATGGTGTCAATCCACTATTTAAAACAAGTTAATGTGAGAAATAAACAAATTCATACTTGTAGTTAATATGATTTAGGTATCTCATTCAAATACAATAAGAAAATCCAATCACAACAAGCTAGGATATACTTAGATCTGAGAGAGGTGAGGCATCCGTCAAGGTGTCACTGGGGTGGTCAGGGGTCAAATTATGGGTTATTTAGGTCAACTGGTAGGGTGATTTTTGGGTATGTTCTTGGTTAAGGTGTAAGACATAGAGTTAGACGTTGGCTAAATGTGACCGATGCTTGGTTTGGGTAGAACCGACGATAGTTGTGGATAACCAGATGCCGATATGGTCGAGGTAAAAGAAACTCAAAATAGATTAAATGGCAGGGGTGGTCTAGGGTCAAATGAATTTTGGGAGAGTGAATGGGAGGTCTGTAGAGATCTTAGGTATGCCTGTATAGTATCAACAGGTGAGAATAGGTGATTTGGTGATATGGGTGAAGGGATATTTGGGTTTACAAGCAAGTGGGTGATGAAGCAATAAGCATGCAAAGAATAAATTAATAACAAGAGTAATAAAGATTACTAACTGAAATAAACCATACTGGTTAGGGCCATACTTACTGTGTTAAGGATTTGATGGCTGAGTGGTGGAGGTGGTTGATCGGAGAATATGTGTATGGTCCTATAGTGGTGCTTTCTCGAGTGCTTCTATAAATGCAATGGCTCTATGATTGATCTTGGTGATGGTTCAATGTCCTGATATGTAAAAGGATGCTTTTTTTGCTTGTGTGTAGCTCGTATCCTTTTCTTGCTCTCAAAATGTGCCCACCTTGAAATAAGGTTACCAAAGGGAATAAAAGGTAACTGACGATGGTTCCAAGTTGACCGGCGTAGGTTCAGGGGTGATTGGTGTCGGTTAGGGTGGGATTCCCTAGGTTTACTAAATATAGGAAATCATGGCAATGATTTCCCCAAATATATCTATTCATTCGGAAAGAGTGGGAGTTACCTTTTCTTATGCGGTAATGTGGTTAGAGGGGATATCCTCGATCATCAGACCCGAGAAAAGGGGGTGGTAGAGTTCAAAGTGCGGTAAGCCCACAAGGCGAAAGGAATGTGCGTATGCCAATCCTTCCCAAGATTGATCACCTTCATAAGAATTTTGTTCAAGGTTTTATTGGTTGATTCGGCTTATTTGTTGGGTTGCGGTAATAAGGTGATGAGAAATCGAGTTGGATGCCAAAAGCATCACATAGTTTGTATAGGGTTTTATTTTCAAATTATTTTTCATTATCCGTGATAATGTGGTGAGGAATGCCAAAGTGAAATATGATGTGATGGTTGATGAATTCACATATTTTCTTGGCTTTGGTGGAAATGAGAGGAATGAATTCTACCCATTTAGTGTAATATTCAGTAGCGGTTATGATCTATTGGTGGCGTTGTGAAGAATGGGGGTTGATATCATCAACAACATCCAAACCCCATTGAGAGAAAGGCCAAAGGTATCGCGCGCCTCGTAAGGAATGACTAGGGGTGTGATGGAGATGAGCATGTTGTTGACATTTTATGCGATTATAATCGCAACAATCATGGTTTAGGGTTAGCCAAGAAATAGCCTAGGCAAAGAATACATTTTGTGATAGTGAGACCACTAAAGTGGCCTCTAAAAATCCCATCGTGGACTTCCTAAATGGTTTAAGGAATTTCAAAGCTGGTAAGGCATTGCAAGAGAATGTTTGTCGAAACTACGTTTGTATAGAAGACCACCCATGATGATATAATGTGAGACACTTTTAAGGAAGGCATTTTTTCCATTATGAGTGATATCGGTGGGTAAAATGGAGAGGGAAAGATAGTCTATGTATTGCTTATATAAAAGGCCACTCAGAGTCGGGAGCATGGTTACGATAGAGTAAAATTCACAAGGCAAATAAGAGGGTGATTATAGTCTTTATATGGTGACAAAAATTTTATAGTCGGTGGAAAAAGTAGGTATCTACGAGAAGCCAAGAATGCCATGGTATCTCAGTAAATTTATTGGTAGAACATGGGTTATTTTGAAGGGTGTAATAAATCGAAGGTGGTGAAAAGTATGTCCACATGATGCTTATACTTTTGAAGTATCTCATTACTGAAACCGGTATACAACATTGACTTGGTTTATGACAAACTAAGAATCACCAAAGATGTTGATTGATTTTACATGTAAGGCATAAGTAGTCTGGAGATGTAATACGAGTGCATCATATTCGAAATATTATTTATACAATCAAAATTGAGTTTAAAAGACAAAGGCATAGGTTCACCATAAAGTGGAATGAGGATAACACCAGCCCTACCCCATGCTTGACACTTGGAACCATCGAAGAAGAGTGTCATCTGTAAGTGGGTTCATTCTGGAAAAGGGTAGCAATAGAATCATCCTGAAGTCAAAGTTAAAGGGTTGATCCCTAGAAATAGGTGTGCCACCGATTGGTCGATGATAGTTTGGCCTTTGATGGAATTTTGATGGATGAATTTGAGGTGGAGGTTGGCCAAAAGCATAAGCTAGCATGTGACATGTTGATTTTGATAAGATTTGGCATACATGTAGTGTAATGGGTCATGTATTAGTAATGAAGAAAGTTTTGTAGTTGAGTAGGTAATGACAGAGTTTGGTGGTGGAAAAACTAAGTCTAGGAAAAAAATTCTACGTGGGTATATCTAGTTTTGTAATAAAAAAGGTACAAATTATGTAATAAACCATTTTCTCTTGGTGTTGGTCATCATGATGAGTAAGCATGGCATCTAGAGAATGGTCGGGTAAAAATATATAGGTAGAAGGGCTGGTCATCCTTAGGAGGAATGATCACTGGTGGTTGAAGTAGGTATTGTTTTAAGGCTTCAAAGGCTTTATGGAAGTCATCATCCCATTTGAATGAAACATATTTCTTGAGAAGATGATGGAATGGTTGACAGTGGTCAGAGAGTTGGGAGATAAAATGACGAATTGATTGCAATTTTCCTTGTAGGCTGCAAAGTTGATAGAGATTAGTGGGTGGCGGCATTTCAAGGATAGCCTTGAATTTAGCAAGATCAACTTCTATGCCATGTAAAGAAATGATGAAACCTAGGATTTTCCTTGAAAGTACCACAAAGATGCATTTTTGGTTAAAGATGAACACAATATTTGATGAGGTGGTCAAAGATGACTTTAAGAATAGGTAGGTGTTTGGTTCAATGTTTGGATTTGGAAAACATATCATCTATGTAATCCTCCAATATGCAATGTATGATGTCATGGAAGATGTAAGTCATGGCCCACTGATATGTAGCACCAGCGTTTTTGAGACCAAAGGGCATGAATCGATAGTAGAAAGTCCCCCAAGGGGTGATGAAGGTAGTCTTGTGTTGATCCTCGGGAGCTAGTAATATTTGATTGTATCCTTAGAAACCATCCATGAGTGATAAAATTTCATGGCCAGTAGTGAGATCAAATAGTTGGTCAATGCCTGGTAGTGGGAAATCATCTCTGGGATAGGTGAGGTTGAGGTCATGGAAATTTGTGCAAATGTGGAGTCCCCTATCACTTTTGTGATATGAACAATGTTAGAAATCCATTAGGGATAATCAATGGGTAGAATGAAGGAAACCGAGAGAAGGCACTAAAGCTCTTCTTTGACTAGAAGAGAAATACGAGGATGCATTTTCCGCAGCTTTTATTTGATAGGTTTGGCATTAGGAATGGTCATGATATTATGAAACACAATTTTAGGATCAATACCAGACATATCTGCATAGGACCAAGCAAATGTGTCGCTATGGTCCCAAAGGAAAGAGGTGAAGGCTTCCTGTTACGTAGTGTCTAAATATTGGCCGATCTTTACAATGTGTGAGTCATATTGAGTATTAATGTTGATTTCGATGGTTGATTCATTCAACATGGTTTGCGTCTCAGAGGGTAATGTCTAGTGAATATAAGAGTCTTACGTACTCAAGGTAGGTGAGGATGGACTCATCGTCCTGACATTGAATGACATTAATTGAAGGCGTATCGTCATCGATCATGTCAGGATATAGGAATGGGAGAGAAGAGGGAGCCTCACCATCGTGTTGATAGGTCAGTGGTCCCAGGGAAATGGTGTTTACGAAAATAAAAATTTAGGAGGTATAGATTCAGGATCTATGGACTCCGTGGGTGAGGATGGTAATGTGGGTGAATGAGAGGGGGAATATTTATCATCTGAATAAGGTTGATGCAAACCTTCTTAGAAGATGGAGCATCAAAACCAATGCCACTATGGTCATTGTGTTTACAAGAGGTATAGGAGATGACAGTGTGGTGGCCTTGTTCATAAAAACCGAAGCCAAATCCTTTCCATGTGCACCGGTGGAGGAAAGTGTGAGTGAAATGGTGGTTAGTGAGGGAGTGTAGGTCGGTGGAAAATGGTTGGGTTTGGGATGGAGGTTTGGGTTTATAGGTGGCCATATCAAGTCCCCATATGTTAGATTGGTGCAAAGGTGGGGAGGTCCATAAGGAAAAATGTCACCAATACAAATTTTCGTAGGTTTGGGATGTTGATGCAGATTCTGTACGTATCAATATTGTATAGGCGATTCCCTAGAGTGAAGCATTGAAAAACACCTTCTAAGGGATCAATAGTTGGTAAGTGTGTAGCGGGTATAGATGGATCACTAAATCAAGGGGAGACAGGGGCATTAGCGGTAAAGGCTACAGATGTAGTAGGGATAGAGAGGTTAGACACAACAAAAGTAGTGTCAATTTTGGTGGGTGGGCTCATGGGTAGAGGTGAAGTGGTTTTGGTGGTGGGTGCTTTAACCGGTACAAGCACATCATTGGGTTGATATAGCATGTTACAAGTATTGAAAGGTGATGGGTTAGCATGGATGGTGTAATTATGTCCCTTGTGTTGAAATTTGATACATTGATGTAACGCCGAAGGGACACAACACATAACATGGATCTAAGGTCGGCCAAGCAGCAAGTTATATTGGAACTCCCCTTCTAGGACATAGAAAAGTTTTGGGATGGTGCGGGGACCTACGTGGACATGGAGAACAATGGTACCTAGTGTAGAGGTCATGGTGTCATTGAAGGAACACAACATAATGGGGTTACTATGCATGCAATGGGCAGGTATTTGCATTTGGTTATACACATGGGAGGAGATGATGTTAATGCTAGCACCACCATTGATCATAATGCATTGTATGCATATATTATCGATAAATATGGAGATGAGGTTGGGGTCATTGGACTAGAAGGGAGTGATCTCTTCATTTGTAAAACTGAGGGTGGTCACTTGGTGAGTGGGTGAAGGTGTAGAGGAAGGCGAAGACCTAATGAGAGAGGCTATGTGGTTAGGGGTAATGATAGAGGCTATGGGAGTGTGATCATTTGGTAATACTATGATAGATTGAAGGACCTCCATGAGGGCTTGACGATGTGACTCCGAGGTCTAGACTAGGCCATAGAAAAATATTTTGAGGGGGGATTGGTGTAGTTGTTTTAGCATTATGCGATGTGTGACCCCGTCAGAAATGGGATATGTAGGACCTCGAATGATGAATTTGGGCGTGGGTGCATATGATATATTGGGTACGAGGTTGGTTGATGGGCCAATTGCTTTATCCTTGCCCTTGTCTTTCTGAGCATGGGTGGCAATGTTGATCATGTTAATCTAAGGGGAGGTAGATGAAGAGGGTATGTCATGGAAGGTATAACAGCAAGAGGGAAAAAACCTAGTGGTGGATACGAGCCTTGTGAGATGAGTAAGGGGCATTTGTATTTGGGTGGTGGTTTGGACAACTCTCTTATGCAAACCATGTTAATTTCGAATCTCGAGAGATGGATCTAAGAGTTGTGGGGGTGGAGATTTTGGTTGTTGAGTAGGCAATGAGGGAAGATCTATGGAAATTGGTGATGGTGAAATGGGGTCCTCATCAAGAAGATCATCATCGTCAAAGTTTTCTTCAGGAGGACATAATTAGACAAGATCGACTTTCAAAGCCTTACAGTTCTCTACATCGTGTCTTGACACACGATGGTAGGCACAATTTTTGGTTTCATCAAACCCTTTTGGTTTGGGTTTGAGTGGGTCATAAGGTCTAAGAGGTGGTAATGTGATGACAAAATTTTCGAGGAGGTTGGTTAAGATTTTGGCATAGGACCCTACTAATGGATCACAATGGGAGGTGAATGTGGGTTTGGGTATAGGTGCGGTGACTATGTAGGAAGAGTCTTTGTAAGAGGGGAGAAAGTTGGGCTACTAGTTTGTTGTGTGGTGTGGTCTTAGGTGTTGGTCATATCTGCTTGGGTAGGGGCATGGTAGATGAACTAGCAATAGAAGGTGTGGTTGGTTTAAGCTTGCCTTATTGGAGGGTAGAATATTTTTAGCTTTAGGTTGTATCTTTTTGGGTAAAGGTGATAAAGATGCACAATTTATGGAGGGAAAAGTGGATGGTGGAAGAGGGTGGGTTACCCATGGGGGTAACCGAGGTCTTTGTGGAGATAGGTGGTATGTGTTGGATTGGAGGCATGAGTGAAAGAGAAGGAAGTGTCATGGGTAGTGAAGAAGTTCTTGATGGTATTGGAGGTATGGGTGGTAATAATGTTACGGTGAGGGGCAAAGGTTGTGTGGGTCGCTTGGGTATATTAGAGGTTTGTGATGGGGAAATGTCTTGCTGCATTCTTGGTTTACCAGAGGATGGGGGTTTCATGGCTAGGGTTGAGGGGTGAGGTCCTAGGATGGATGGAAAGGGTGAAGGTGATAAGGTTGTGGTTGGCAAGGTTGGGGTATGAGATCTAGGAGATTGGATCTTCTTTTTAGGGATTAGGTTAAGTTTGGTGTTAGTTTTGGAAGATGTAGCTAAATCTAATTTGATGGGTGGGTGAGTAAAGCTAGCTGTTGGTATGACCCCTAACATAGTGATAAGTTTAGGTAAGGGAGATGATATAGGTGTGGGTTTGGGTGTAGATGGATGTTGGGTTATGGGAAGAGGTGTGACTTAAGCCATGATTGGTGTCGTGGGAGGTATTGTGATAGTTGTGGTTGTGTTTGGTTTGGTTAGTCAAAACACTTTTGGATAGATAGTGGAGGTGTTAGCAAGTGATAGCTGCATTTGTGTTGAAATAGGAAGTAGAAGACACCCCCAAAGTAAGGCTCTATCGACATAGTCCGTGAATCAGCCAAGTGTGAGAATGGTACTATTATAAGTGGAGCCGACATGGACCAAGTGGTAATCCCCGTAAAATATGTTTGAGATACAGGGAAATGGCTAGCCTCGGACTTTGTGGGTAAGAGAGCCAAAAGCAAATCAACGGGATCTTGAAGGTCTAATGGTGAATGGTTTTCTATAGGTGGTGGTACTTCTATAATATCCTCCATGGGTAGAGGAGAGGATGGTCCAACCAAGTGGGCTCTCCTTGTGTTGGTGTAGGTGGTGAACCTTGCATCTTCTATGAGTAGGAGAGGTTCCACTGACAACTGCTCAAAATTTTGAGGGGTCAAAGGCGGTGTGCTGATTATAGGCTCTTTCATGGGTGAAGGAGAAGATGAAGGGGGTTCCTCTGTGGGTAGAGGAGTAGATGAAATAGGTTCTAGTGTAGGTAGGGGAGCACATGCTAAGATTTCATCTATGGAAGGAACATGAGGCAATTAGGAAGCAATTGGTACATCATTGAAAATAGCATGGACCTCGTGGAAATTTCTATCATTGTTTGAGGTATCACCTCCTTGGTTGGAATATGGGGCAGGATTAGGGAATGGCTTCTTGAAGATGTGCATGTTTTGGTTAGCAGGTGCATTTGGGCTATCCAAGACTAGATCTCCGTTGTCTATCATTTCTTAGAAGATATTTTTAAAGGTGATGCAGTTATTATCATTGTGAGCTTAGACATGATGATAGTTTCAAAATTCATGTTCCTTATACCACGCGGGCATGGGTCACTTAGGGTAAAAAAATACGTGGTTTTATAGGTGGAAGGGTAATGACACAATCTTTCACAAACTTTTCCAAAATGGAAGAATAAGATTCTCCTAGGGAAGTGTACTTTCATTGTTCTCATCTGAACTGAAAGCTTGGATAGGAGAGAGATTAGAAGGGGGTTTGGCTGGGTTTGATTGATGAGGGGACCAACTTTGAGAACTATAGCATTAGCAGACCCTTTGGGCTTTGAATATTTGTTTTGGGGTTTCGAAGACAAAGAAGTATCATTTGATTTGAATGTGATGTTCTTGTTACGAAGTTGAATCTTCTTTTCTTTGATAGCACAAATTTCCAATTTCCATGCCATGGTGAATGCCTCATCAAAAGTGTGAAAATTTTTCACATGTAGGGTTGGTGAGATGTGTCTAGCACATTCCCAAGTAAATAGTTCTATAAGCTCAGTTTGAGGTAATTGGAATGTGAGCTAGTTAATAAGGTGCGCCAATGAGAAACAAAGTCAGTGATAGACTCATCATCATACTGTCATGTGGAAAAAGATCTATCATGGTAACCTTCTTAAAAATGTTGATGGAGAAATGATCTAGGGAGGCTTGGGCTACTTGATCAAATGAGTAAATGGGGTGTCTTTGTAGTCCATTGTACCAGTCTAATGTAGGTCTTGTCAAGGACATTGGGAAAGTCCTCAAAAGTAAAGCGTCATCATGGGCAATCAGGTAACACCCATGTTTAAAGGACCACAAATGTTGTTGTGGATATTCTTTGCTATTGAAGTGGTTGAATTTTAGCATCTCCTAATGTATGGGGTATGGATGAATAGGAATGGATGGGTGAATAGGCTTGTTATAAATTTCATCATAGGTGAGGGAATTACATGAGCGAAAACCAATGCTTCTAGGGTCTGCATATTTTCCGTCATCAACTTGATGAGGTCATTAATAGGTTGTGATGGAGGGATACCTCCTATGGCATAAGGAGGTGGATACTGAACTTGATAGGGAGGTTGAAAATAAGGAACCGACATAGAAGGTACATATCTAGAGTGGATGAGAGACAAGAAAGGGGGTTGTTGATAGTAGGTGTATATAGGTGGGATGGTTGTCATGAATTTGGTAGCGATTAGGGGCAGTGTTTGTGGGATGGAGAGGATGAGATTTTTGAATGGAGTAGGGGTCACCGACACCATGGGTGGTTGTGTTGTAATGGGTATTTGTGATACAATGGGTGTAGATTTTTCTATGGTCTAGGTGGTCGATGAGGGGAAAACAGATACAACGGGCATGAGAGAAACTGCAGATGTAGTGGTCATGGTAGGTATGGTTCCAATCTACGAAACTATTGGGGAGAAGCAGGTGAGGGTAACTCTGCATTATTAGGGACTGATGCAGCAACAAGAATAAGGGTAGGAGATATTGATATAGGCATGTCGTATATCAATTGAATAGAGGAGTCTTAAGTAGAAGAGTGGGAAAGGTAGAACTTTAAGGCCACATGATTCGATGGAGTTGTGAAAATTATTCCTCACCGACCAAAATGGTGGTAGGTTAAGTTAGATCCATGGGTGATAGGAAGGAAGGCGGTGAGGGACTAGGTGGGAGTGGTTGACGACTAGTGTGGAATATGAGGGCATTAGTCTAGTTGTGAGTCAATACCATGTGAACAAGTGCTAACTTGGTAAGACTATATTCTGTAAATGACATAGAAAATAGTAGAAACAAATAATAATGGGGTTTGGGAGGTGAATCTAGTCAATGTCTAGATTTTGAAAAATCAAACACAGGAAACCGATGATGGTCAGGTTGACTGGTGATGGTTATGGGAAAAATGATGATGGTCAAGATGACTAGTGATGGTTAGGACAACACCGATGATGGTTTCTAAAACTGATACTGTCACTGTGGAAGAAACCAGTCTCAAAAAATGAAGTAGGAATGTTGGATTTGTATTGGTGAAACTGTGTATGACAGTAAATATCAATAGGGAGAAATATGATGATGCCCTGAGGGCCAAAAACAGAAACAAAAGTAGTGATGAAAGCTATTCTAGGTAAAGTAACTAGAAAGCTAGAAGTTGACACCGGTTAGGGTTTAACCGATGATGGTCAGATGTGAACCGGCGACAGTCATTGGACCAATGTTGGTGACTTGTGAAATTAGAAAGAAATGAAGAAAATTTGTTTTGTGAATTAAATCAAGTGAAGAATCAAACTCGAAGCACGAGAATGAGGATATGAAGACTCGGTACACTAAGAAAAAGTCATAATACTCCAAATATGATGGTGGAGTGTGCAGGAAGAAGAAAAATGGAGATTTGTAGTCTCACACCTCAAAACACAAGCCAAGAAGAACACTAAGAAAAAGCACAATCCTAACAATGATTTTCTTATGTTTGTTTAGCTTATGCTATTTAGGACTGATTGTGTGTATTTAGAACATAATTTTTTGGTTAGGAAGGCGTCCTATGAAGAAGGATATCTAAAAGGATAGGTTTCAGGTATGTTATGGCGGGGCGAGCCATCCTCTGAGATGATGACTCAATAGAGGAAATGAGCTAGGGAGTACCTACCAACCGGATCGTGTGATCACTGATAAATGTTCCTAGGTAAGATGTTGTTTAAGAAAGATGTGTATATTTGATTTTGTGCAAGTTTGGTAAGACACACAGAGAGAGAAAAATGTGCTTTCTATGATTCTTTGTGTCAACCATCAGCTGGGCATGACTTCCAACATATAGGTTGCCCTTAGTTTTAATGTGAGCTAATAATACAACAAATCAGAATGCAATGCAAGTGTTTTAAACCCAAATCGAAGTATGATATTTGATTTAGCAAGAGATTAATAGGAAGAGGTATACTCTTTCACTAATGCAATACAAAAGAAAGGAAGATTTGTTCTTTTAAAAGCACAAAAACATGATTGTTTTTAGACAATAGAAAGAAGGAGAATGATTCCAAAGAAGAAAATTGATGTGGAAGCTTTTGAAGGAAAAAACACACAAATCTCACCTAGGAATGAATAAATGCAAAAGAACCCTGATGGGTCCCACAATCGGATTTATGGAGGCCACTTTAGTGGTTTCATTTTTGCAAAATGCATTCTTTGCCTAGTCTATTACTTGGCCAACCCTAAACCATGACTATTGCTATTATGTCAAACGTTGCATAAAATGCTAGTAACATGCTTGTAGAAATTACTCCGAACTAATACATAGAATCCATGAAATAACTTTACAGATAATAATTGAAATCAGCAACACTATATTTTTTTATTATTTCACTATTTCATTACACTCCATTATATAGGAGATGTATAATAACAATCCTCATAACAACCTTTGTCTGCATATACAACCATACACCCATATGGTTTAAACTTCTCACCAATATAATAATAAAACAAGTACTAATTGTTTTATTATTCTAACTTACCATAATAATAATTACACATGTAATTATTATTCACCCATACATACAAATGGAGCACTAAAATATATTTCCTAACATTACCCCCTTAATGCGAACATGGGGAAAAGTTACCTTTGTACTTGCACTTACTTTCATGATCTGATGATTTTATAGGATGATCATAAACCTAATAGATGTTTTTTCATAGGGTTGACCATAAACTGAAAATGATGGTTTTGCAACTGGTTTACCACAAACCAAAAGGGTGATGGTTTTACATAGGGTTTACCAACAACCGAAAATGGTGGTTTTACAAGTGGTGTACCACAAACCAAAAATGAAGGTTTTCAAGTGGTTTACCTACAACCACATCATGATGTGTCAAATACAATTATCATCTCTCATCACATTTCACTGCATGGAAAAACATAGGAAATATAGTTGCTCACATATAGAAAATACCAGAAATGTAGAAAACTAGAAATGGAACATTGAGATCATGTTCCCCCTCAATGTGAAATTTCCTTTATTCTGCAAACCACAATAGGAACACTGCAACCAAACACTCTTCCAGACACACAAAGAAACAACAGGAACACACTTTGTATAAAAAAATCACCATAGCTGATACGGCCCGTTGTTAGTGACTGACGAGAGGTCGTTGAATGACCTCCAACCTCCTATGACTCATTCCTCCAAGAACTTCACTTAGTATAGAAAGTCTTCAGAATTATAGTCAATTTCATCTGTTATTTGTTCATCTTCATTGTCTGAGCCTTCTTCAGTGACTATATTTGCTTCATTTTTAAGATTTCCATTGAGAAAGTATTTAGCTCAATCTCTACAAAAAGATTTAGTATGACCCTTTTTCTTGCAATAGAAACATTCAATTTCATCCTTTTTTTTCAAGAAATTTTTGTATTTCTTTTTAACATACAAAGCATTTTCCTCTTCTATATCTTCTTTAGTTCTTTTCTCTTTAGCTAGGAGAGTTGAAATCATGCCCTCTAATGATTGAGAAGACATTTTCCCTAGAGTAAAGACAACATTATTGTACTTTGATGGCAAACTATTTAATAATATAGCTTTTACATCTTAATCATCAACAAGATCTTTAACTTCACGGTAGTTGTCTAAGAAGAGATCTCAATTCATTTATATGACTTGACATTGTGACTTCTCCATTCATTTTCAATTTGAATAATTGCAACTTTAAAGAGAATTTTGCATTATTCGCTTTAGCCCCAAAATTTTTGTTTAGTAAATCCCATATTTATGTAGAAGATTTTTCTAAATCTACATGATGTAATTCAGAATCTGAAAGACCAAGTCCAATTATTGCTTTGGCTTTGTCATCTCTAGTTTCCCATTCTACAATTTTGCTTACATCTATAGGTGCTTTTTCTTTTCCATCTACTATCCTCCATAGGTTTTTATTCATTAACTGCATCTGGATTTTTACTCTCCATGTATGGAAGTTCAACCCATTAAATTTATCTAATGGTGTATCCATTTTACTGAATCTAAATATCCAAAAGAAAATTGAATGTAGATTTGAATTACCTTTGATTCTCTGATTTCTTCAAAAATAGCAGTGATCAATGTGCTATATAATAAATTGCATGTTTCTCCCAAATGATGAACTTGGTTCATCTGAAATTTCTGCTATAGCTGCCTATATAGCAGATCGTTCCACATGTAAAATTGTGGATAAAATAAGATCACAAAACAAAAGTTACAATATATTCTTCAAGATATATTTAACTCCGATCTAGTACCAAATGTAGAAATTACTCTAATCTAATACAAAAATCCATGAAAATCTACACAGACAATAATTGAAATCAGCGACACTATATATATATATATATATTATTTCACTATTTCATTACACTCTATTATATAGGAGATGTATAATAACAATCCTCACAACAAACTTTGTTTGCATATACAACCATACACCAGTATGGTTTCAACTTCTCACCAATATAATAATAAAACAATACTAATTGTTTTATTATTCTAACTTACTAACTTACCATAATAATAATTACACATGTAATTATTATTCACCCATATATACAAATGGAGCACTAATATATATTTCCTAACAATGTTAACCTCCATCACACCCCTAGTCATGCCTTACAGATTGCGTGAGACCTTTGGCCTTTCCTCAATGGGGTTTGGATCTTATCGGTGAGATCAACCCCCATTATTCACAATGCCACCAATGGATCATAATTGCTACTGAATATTACACTAAATGGGTAGAATCCATTCCCCTCATTTCAAATAAAGCCGAGAAAATATGTGAATTCATCAACCATCATATCATCTATCGCTTTGGTGTCCCTCACCGTATTATCATGGATAACGGAAAATAATTCAAAAATAAAACCTTACACAAACTATGCAATGCTTTTAACATCCAACTTAGTTTCTCATCACCTTATTACCTGCAAACCAATGGTAAAGACAAATTAACCAATAAAACTTTGAACAAAATTATTATGAAGGTGGTCAATGATACTAGGAAGGATTGGCATACACACATTCCTTTCACCTTCTGGGCTTACTACACTAGTATTCACACTTCGACTGGTGCCACCCCATTTTATCTATCTATGGTACTGAGTTTGTCTTACCTCTCAAAGTACAGATTCCATCCCTTCACATCTCACTATAAGACATGCTCAATGCTGATGACTTTCTCTAGGATCATTTGGCACAACTTGAATTATTAGATGAACGTCATCTCAACGCCCTAGACCATCTCCAAATCTACCAAAAATGTATCAAACATACCTATGACAATCATGTTCATGAATGAACCTTTCAAGTTGATGACCTCATCCTGAAGGAAAATCAACATGTAACCAAAGAAGAGAAAAGTAAACAGGGAAAATTTACTCCTAATTGGCTTGGACCCTATATCGTCACCTATGCCTATGGATCAGGTGCTTATCATTTATCTTCACTTGAAGGTAAACTGAACTGATCCCCTTAATGCCTTACATTTTTGACCATTTTATTGTTCATATCAAGTCCTATATAAATTTCATCAATTGGTCACTCGTCCCTTGAGCATTGTTCACCTTCCATTATTACCCATTTTGAGGATCCATGATTAAACAAGAATCATGTGATTACCCGTCACCTTTTAGTCTTTTCTTCAATATGAGTACCATGGCTCTTCTCATAGCATGATTCTCATGGATACTTTTCATCTTCTTCAATATGGAATCCCATGGTCATTCATCACTCGTAACCACCTCTTTCATAGTTAATCTTTGTGTAATATAATCTTGTCTTCTAAAACTAGAACCTAATCATCCTCTATAATCTTGTCCATGACTTAAACCTCTAAAAAAACAAAAAGGGATACAAATCCTCGAGTCAAACTTCCAGAAAAAGATGACTCCCTAAAAATGGAAAAATCTTCTCCATATTCTACCACTATCAATAGACGTCTCCCTCAAAGAACAGCTATATATGGTCGTTATGAAAATATAATAAATATTCAAAAGCTTCCCACATCAATCAACTTCATGAAGACCTCAAGGAGATAATATATTCATCCCATATAGACTTCCCACATCAATCATTCTATTAAAAAAAAAAAAAAATCAAGAAATTTTTTAAATTTTCTTCATGGAATTTCCTATTTTGGTTTCTTTGTTTCTTGTTCGAAATACACGTCTTCGTACACTAAGTTACGCTAAATCTCTCATTCTCACCTAGATTTCTCATTACTCAAGGGACTTGCCATAAACATGATATTTCATGATCATGTGAATTTTCTTCACTCTTAAAACAATCCATTATGTAAGGCATGTAGGGTCTTGCATCCATAAGCCCATCTAGGGTATGGTAGACTCATCGGGGTTATTATCAATTAAGAAGCTCTTTTACCACCTCTTACCATTCACCATCCTCATTACCTATTGATTATCCCATACAAGACCAAATCCTCGACACATGTATTTAAAAATAAATCAACCATACCTACAACCTAAAATCAATCATGCCTATGACCTACATCACCCATTCCTAACACCTATCAGACCATTCTGTTATTTCACCCTAATCTTCCCTAGCTTATGGGAGAACTACATCGGCCTGAGGTCCCTTTTCGATGGGGCTATATAGGCAGCACTCTGAGGGTATGGGGCCCTTGGAGGTTAGCTTAGCCACTCTCTACCCTAACCAATTCCCTCTCCCCTTTCCTAGTCACATTCTACCCTAGTTAGTTTCCTTTTTATATCAATAATTAGAAATTAAACCAAACAAACAACAATTTCTTCACTTCTTTACCATCATCACTCATAATTTCATTATGTCTACCATTTCTTTACCATTATCATGCATTTTTCTACAACACATCTTAACATGATCAAATCATCATTAATTGTATAAATTAATAAATTAAAAACTCAACCAACCTCAACGTAACCATACCTAAACCAACCTAAACTCAATCATACCTAAGTCAACCTGACTCAATCCATGCCTATGACTTGACTCAATCCATGCCACAGTACACCATCCATAGTGTAAATATCATCATCTATAAATCATGATGTACGTGTATACATACATATGTAAAATGATACAAATGAATACAAAAATCTCAAAAACCTCAAGTACATCCTCACCATCTTCGACATGTAGGCCAAGATATCGTCAAAAAAATATACACAACCCCTATGCCTACCTTACCTATACTTGACCTTAATTACATTTTGGGACTTGTTATTTTACCCATACCTCATCCCTACCCGTGTCGTGACCTAGCTACTTAGACCTGGAACATTGTTAGTGACCTGTGAACTCACGTGCTCACTATACCTTGCGACACTGTTACCCTTGTTGTTTGACCTAATGACCTTACCTTGCTTCTTTCCGTGATTGTTTATCCCGACCCAACCTTTGGTGTACCAAAACATACCTAAACATTCCTACACCTGACCTACGAAGTGCTTCTGCACCATATCCTATACCTTGGATACCAAATCACCTCAACCTTGTTTGGATAAACCTATCAACCTTAGACAATGTAGAGTTTGCATGCTCTTCAACCTGGTATTGTGCTGCAGTTTATATGTGTGTGTGTGTGTGTGTTTGACTGTCACTACCTTTGACCCTAGCCCATTACCTGGATTACCCGATTGGACCTTTACCCCTTAACCCCATTTTCCACCTTCCTCTTCATCACATTCACCTTTTATCAAACCACTCACCGATTTTATCTTCTACCACATCAGTTCCTAGTTTGAGGGGGATCACCTTCACCCACACATGGGACAACCACATCTTATTTTTTTCAGTATCGCTTACCAATACAAGCTACGCAACAAAAAGGGGAAAAATGTAGACACCAAAATTGGGTCACACACTCCTTGACCCCTCATTAAATAATCAACTTGAACACACTCACCTAACCATGGCCCCTTACACCCCACACTAATATTAATTTAATTAAATTAATCCATGTCCTCACAATATTTATTATTTAATTATCCTAATTAGGATAATTCCCACCCCACCACCTCACCTAGCCACCTCACCCTAATTCTATTCTTAGTATGTTGCCATAACTAACTAAGACCTAACTAAACCCTAAAAATCAAATCCTACATCCCCTCTAACCACATTCCCACATAAGAAAAGGTAACTCCTACTCTTTCCTGGATGAATAGAGAGATCTAGCGAAAATCATTGCCATGATCTCCTATTTTTAGTAAACATAGGGAATCCCACTCTAACTGACACCGGTCACCCCTAAACCGTTTCCGGTCAACCCAAAACCATCGTTGGTTACATTTTATTTGCTTTGGTAACCTTATTTCGAGGTGGACACATTCTGAGAGCAAGAAAATGAGACCAGAGCTACATGCAAGTGAAACAAGCATCATTTTATGCATCCAAACTTTCGGATCCCTCACCAGGATCAATATTAGAGCCATTGCATTCATGGAAGCACTCGAAAAGCACCACTATAGGGACGATACACATATTCTTCGATCAACCAATTCCACCACTTACCCATCAACTACCATTTTATTTAGTGAGGACATGGATTAATTTAATTAAATTAATATTAGTGTGGGGTGCAAGGGGCCATGGTTAGGTGAGTGTGTTCAAGTTGATTATTTAATGATGGGTTAAGGAGAGTGTGACCCAATTTTGGTGTTTACACGGATTCCTTGGATTCATTCATTCTTAGGAATCGCTGTTGTATGTTTGTTTCTTTTTTAAAAAAGAAATTAACATTAAATTTTCTCTCTGCAATCTTCTCTTTATTTTATTTGTCTAAGTGACATTTATATTTTAGGACTAAAAAAATCCTTCTTTTTCTTCTTGTTTTCATTAGTAGAAAGTCATCCTCTTTCTTATTCACTCTCTTTTACATTGAATATCACATTTTGATTTGGGTTCTAAAATACTTTCATTTCATATACTTCTTTGCTTGCATTTTAGATCACATTAAAACTAAGGAGACCTATACACTGAAGTCATGCCTAGATGATGGTTGACATAATTGAATCATAGAGCACTTTCTCTTCTCTCTCTTTTTCAAACTACACAACTAAAAATTCATACATCTTCTTAAACAACACCTTACCGAAAGAATTTGTCAACGATCACACGATCATAGTATTAAAAGTGGGTGCCCAACTAGTTTCTTTGTCCAATCATTAAATTAGAGAAAGGACATTTTAGGTTATGTTTTGGTGGGGGTGGTATTTTCTCTGATTTAATGACTGGACATAGAATCCAGTTGGGCACCCACCGCTAATAATCTGATCGTGTGATTGTTGACAACTTCTTCCAGTAGGGTGTTTTTAAGAAGATGTTTGAAGTTTTAGTTGTGCGGTTTGACAAAGAGAGAGAAGAGAAAGTGCTCTACGATTCAATCATGTCAACCATCACTAGGCATGAATTATAGCATATAGGTTTCCCTTATTTTTAATGTGATCTAAAAATGCAAGCATAAAAGTAAAAATGAAAGTATTCTAAAACCCAAATCGAAATGTGATATTCGATGTAAACAGAGAGTGAATAAGAAAGAGAATGAATTTCACTAATGCAAAACAAGAAGAAAAAGAAGGATTCTTTTTAGTCCTAAAATATAAATGTCACTTAGACAAATAGAAGAAAGAGAAGATTCCCAGGGAGAAAATTTAATGTTAACTTTTTTAAAAAAGAAACAAACATACAACAGTTCCCTAAGAATGAATGAATGCAAGGAACCCAGATGGGTCCCACTAGGTGTGCCAAAATGTTTCACCGGATTCTTAACAAATTAATGAAACAAATAGAGGGTGATAGGCCAAGGAGGAATACTTGTTTGTGATGTCGGTTGAAGGATGTGCGCGTGTTCTGATTTCCTGATCCAATGCTAATTGTGAGAGCTCCCTTTTGGCTAGGAGGAACTACCTGTAAAATGCAAAACAATACCACCAGATAGAGTTAAATAAAACAATGAGTGGACTACCTAGCAGAAGTTAGATCCAGGAAGTGTGATGCTTCTTGAACAAGTTGTCAATCCACTTTTATCTAATAGTTGTAATGTTACTCAAAACAAACATGAAATAACAATCTTATTAGAATTGAAATGATTTAGGTATCTTATGTAAAACAAATAAGAAAGTTTAGATAATAGGTGATTGAGGTCAAAATGGTTCAAGTTATGGGATGGTATTGGGTTATAGGTTTATACAAGATTTGGATAAGGTCCAGTAAAGATTAGGAGTGATTCTAGGTTGTTTGGGAATGGATATTAGCTTGCTGTCTGAGTTGGGTTTAGACATAGTAATCGATGTTGGTTTTGTGACCTATGCCGCTTAGGAAAAATGAACGACATCAATTGGGTAACTGGAATCGGTAGGGGGAAAGTATCAAAACTTCCAAGAAATGGCCTTTCAGACTCTCTGTGATTGCATAAAGGTTGGAAATGGTGAGAGTGAGGTCGTGGAATGGTCTAAAAGGTTCAAAGATGATTAGGATAGGGGGAAGATAGGTGGAAGGTCTAGGTATGGTAAGGTGATAAGTTGGTGGGAAGAAGGGTGTATACGGATGTGAAGAAAGATAAATTACTGAGATGAATAATAAATCTTACTGAAAGCAAATAGAGATAAATGAAGAGATATTAGGTACTTGCTGCAGAATAAGTTTTTAATAATGCAGTGATGCAGATGATGATGGAAGAGATTCAAAGAGAAGATAAGTTGCATTCATTCCACGGAATTCTGAACCTCTGTTCTTCTCTGTGTGAATCCATGATCATGAAGAAGATGATGGATGCCAATGGTTGTTGGTAGTGCTCCCATGTGTTTTCCTTTTCCTGAGTGCTTCAGAAATCTAAGTGCTCCAAGTCTCTGTTTGTATGAGATCCTGAATTAAATGACCAACCTCAACAAAGGATTTTGGAAATGTATTTAACCTAACCAGTGATGGTTAGGGGGCTGACGTTGGTTGAGACATAACTGATGTTGATTAAGGAAGGAATTTCTATGTTGGCCAAAAATAACCTGATTATTGTTATTTTGGCGTGGTCTTCAATCTTCGTCTGAGTCTTGAGTGATAGATCATAGAAGGATGAGTAAGATTCCTCTTAGGTTTTTTGATAGGATTTAAGTCTATTTTTAGACTAAGTCCTAGTTAGTTAGGATAGGGTTAGACTTGGTCTTAGGTCATTAATGGGGTTTGAGTGGGTCATGGAGTGAGGTGGTGGGTGAGTTGGCTAGGTGAGGTGGTCAAGTGAGGATGTTAATTAAATTAATTAAGGTAATTAATTAAATTAATCATGTGCACTATTGGATATGAATAGGTAAGGTATGGCTAATTTAATGAATGAGGTTATAAGGGTAGTATGACCTAATTTTGGTGTGTACACTAATTTTTAGGAATTCATCTCAAACTAAAACCCCTACTAATTACCATTGAATGAGTTGAGTAGTTGATGCATGCAATATCGAAGGGATTATCATAAAATATTTTTACCTAATCCACAAGTAGCATATAAATCTTCATTTACCTCTAAAGAATAAACCTCTATACTAGGTTTGTTGTTCAAGACAATCCTCTAAGTGATAGTTCTATAGCTGCTCCTTGGCGGATATGGATGACTAAAGAAGTAGACCAAAATGCTCAAAATGGGGCAACCACCTTTGAGTTCCCCATCAATAACAATAATACAATTGCTGGGATGAATAATATTTCTCCATCAGCCTTTCCAAATTTCCATGGAGCTATGTCAAAAGACCTAGACACCTTTCTCTTTGAGTTTGATGTTCTATGTAGGAGCTATGATTATACTACTGATGCACATAAGTTGAAATTATTTCCTACAACACTCAAGGATGTAGCCTTAAGATGGTTCATGGGATTAGGAAGAAATTCTATAACCACATGGGCATAAATGAAGGATAAGTTCCTTAATAAGTACCAATACTATTTCAGACCAAGCAACAAAGGAGGTGATGAAATCTATAGGATGACACAAAAAGAGGATGAACCATTGGAAGACTATTTAGAAAGGTTCATGTTTTGTGTTCAAAAGTCAAGAAACACCACTGACATACCACCTGACTCCCTCAAATTACTCTTTTTGAAGGGACTCAGTGAGGAGGACATGGATGATTTGGATTTGATAGGAGCAGGGGACATTTCAAAAGCTTCTTTTGAACAAAATGTGAAGCCTATAAAAATTACTCAAGAGATACTATGAAGAGGGTAAGAAATGTATGATCAAGAGGTGGATTATCTACTAAAACAATGGGGGACATATCTAAGTCGAGATTGTTAGCATGTTCAAAAACATGAAGCAGGAGATTTTCAATGATATGGCCAATCAACTGGATTCTCTACATGCCAAAAATAAGAAAGAATATGCAGACACAACACTCACAGAGTTCTGGAATGCATGCAAAAGGAAGAAATCAGACTGTAGATGTAGATAATTAGCCAAAATTACTCAATAAAGGGAGGCTTCACCCAATTTCAAGATGTTAGAGATAGAATATGGACAAGTTTTCTATGTTTCTAAAAGAAAACCATGTCCTTCGAGGAAAGGAGGTGTGACACATGACCCTATACATTAATTTCAAAACTGGTCTAATAATTCATAAATGCAACCCCCACCTTGGGCTAACCCTCAAGGATGGGCTCCATATCCTAACCAATATCAAAAATAGTGGAAAAATCAATTCCAAGGCCAACCACAACTATAATAGCAACAACCTCCTCAATCATGGCAATATCCATGGAGGGGAGTGCAATAATGGAACAACCCACATCCTAATTATCAACAAGCTTATCCACAACCTCCTTATTAGCAGAAATAAAAATCAAAATTTCCAAACCGTCAAACAAGATCCCAACCAATATGCTCAACCAACACCTAACCCTAATAATAAAGTTTCTTAACCAACCTATTCCACTAAAGCAACTCAGTACCCTACCTATTCTATTGATATCAACAACATCCATCTTCTATATGGAAGAGAAATCCCTCAACCAACTGGTCCTACCATTGATGAAATTATAGAGGAGCCAAAATTGCTATATGATGACCCACAACAAAGCCAAAAGATGATGGAGACTGATCCACATCAACCTGCACAGAATTCTAGCAAGTATAAAATGCAGGGGAATGAGCCACCATTTCTTGAAAGCTAACAAGAATAGAATAATGACCTCAAATTAGAATCTAATTATGAGTATGTTAGTCAAATCAATGACATTTGTGTTAAAATACCATTGATTCAAGCTATTAAGGATGTGCCCATCTACAATAAACTAGTTAAGGACCTATGCATTAAGAAGCCAGGAAGGAAGAGGAGAGATCCATCTACTATATAGGTCATTGGACAACTAGTTGATATTATGCTTGGGAACTCAGTTCTGCCCAAGTATATAGATCTAGGCAACCCTTTAGTAAATGTCACAATCAATGGCATAGTGATAAAAACTCTGGTTGACTTAGGGGTAGTGATAAATGTAATGAAAAAACATTTCATTGATGATTTGAAGTTAGAAGGACTAAGACCAACAAAAAAGTCTTGTAGCTTATAGAAAGATCAACAGTTAAGCCTGAAGGAGCTCTATAGGATGTGGTTGACTTCATTATTCTCCAGCCAAAACCAACCTTAGGAGGATATCCTATAATCCTAGGAAGACTATGGTTAAAAACTACTTTGATGCATTCATTAGATGCAAATATAGTAATATGATCATCTCTAATGGAAGTGGCACCAAAAATCTTATGCTTTACCCCCTGCATAGCCATTCAATGAAGAAGACAAAACCATTTGGGTGGAATAACCAGAAGAAGACCAGAGCTTAGTTTAGTAGCTCATGATGCTAGAGAATTCATGCATAATAGAGGGAAAGGAGGATGATGTTGTTCTTTCTAACATTCTAGAGAATAATTATGGTAATAATGAAGAAAAATATTGCCAATTGCAATGCATAAGTTGTCATGAGAATTAAATCTTATTGTAGCAGAGTACTATGAATATCCAGGTAAGAACTACATCCTACACCAACTTCTTCCACATGATTGTATATTAAATTATGTAAGTAGCAACATATGCTCCATGAATGATCTTTCTAAGCAAGTGGAAATTACACTGGGTAAACAACTCAATATGAAAAAAACACTAAACATGGAGTAAGAGCAATTGTTAATTGCTCTTCTCAAGAAGCACATGACAACATCTTCATGGGACTATGGAGATATACATGGAATCCATCCTAAAATATGTACTCATAAGATATACATCAAGGATAGCTGCAAGCCAATAAAACAACCACAAAGGAGAATGAACTCAACAATGAGGGATATAGTGAAAGAAGAATTAAAGAAATTATTGGATGCTTTGGATTCATATATCCAATTTCGACAATAAATGGGTGTTACCCTTGTTATTATACCTTAAAAGAATGACAAATGGAGAATCAGTAGACTATAGGGAGATGAATGCAGCAACAAAGAAGGATAATTTTCCACTTCCTTTTATTGATCAGGTACTCAACACTCTTACTGAAATAAGTTTTTTTCTTTTCTACATGGCTATAGTGGCCTAAACAAAATTCAAATTACACCCGAGGATCAAAACAAGACCACATTCACATAACCATGGGGATATTTTGCATATCATGTTCTTCCCTTTGGTCTATGCAATGCACTTGCCACATTTCAAAGAGAAACTCTAAGCATCTTCTCAGATCTAACCAATGATTGCATAGAGGTATATATGGATGATTTTACAGTCCATGGTAGTTATTTTGATGAAGCAATGAAGAAATTAGACAAATTTCTCAAGAGATGCAAGGAGCATAACCTATCTTTGAGCAACGAAAAATGTTATATGATGATGTTTGAGGGGATAATGTTAGGTCATTATCTATCATCTACTGGAATCCAGGTAGATCCAACAAAAATATTAATGATTATAAACATACCAACACCTAAAAAGTAGAAAGATGTAAGGAGCTTCTTGGGTCATGCTAGGTATTATAGGATATTTATTCAAGACATTAGCAAAATTGCAGCACCATTATTTTTTTGTTGGGAAAGGATGTTGCATTTGTATGGATAGAGAAATGTGAAGCTACATTCCAAAATTTGAAGAAAATGCTAACTTTTGTACCTATTTTAAGAGGACCAAATTGGATTTTTCCATTTCATATACACATTGATGCCTTAGATCATGCCATTGGAGTTGTTTTAGGATAGAAAGATGGGATACTCAATTATGCAATATATTATGTTAGTAAGAACCTACAACATGCTGAGCTTAACTATACAATCACTGAGAAGGAGGTTTTGGCATTTGTGTATGCCATTAACAAATTTAGGCACTACATCATGGGCTACCCAGTGTTTATTCACACTGATCATGCTACCATTAAATATTTGATCAATAAACTAGTTGTAAGTAGCAGGATAATCAAATAGTTTTTGCTCTTACAAGAGTTTGATGTAACAATTATGGATAAGCCTGGGAAAGACAATGTTGTAGAAAATTTTCTCTCAAGGATGGAGAATAATAATGAAGAAGCAGTGGTGGATGATTCTTTCTCGATGAGCACTTGTTTTCCATTTCCACCAAGACACCTTGGTATGCTGATATAGCCAACTATTTGGTTTCAGGTAAGACACCTCCACACTATCTATATTCTGAAAAGAAATATATTGTTGAGAAAAGTGTGAATTTTTCTTTGATAATTAGTTTCTATTCCATATAAGGAAAGATAATGATATAAGAAGATGTATAGATGGTGAGAAAATTTATGATTTCCTCAAATACGCCATAATGAGCCATGTGGAGGACACTTTGCTGTAAAAATAACAACGCATAAAGTATTAACAGGTATTACTAGCCTACACTACACAAGGATGCAACATTATATGCAAGAAGATGTGATAAGTGCCAAAGAATGGGAAAGCCTACCAAATCAGATGAAATTACATTGCAACCTCAGCTAGTATTACAACCATTTTAAAAATGGGGATTGGAATTTATTGGTCCCATAGATTGTAATTTTTAGCAAAAAGAGTACATTCTAGTGTGCACAAACTACCTCACCAAATGGACAGAAGTGAAAGCATTACCAAATCAAAAGAGTGAAAAATTTGTAAAATTCCTATATGACCATATCTTTACAAGGTATGGAGTGTCAAGAGAGATTGCTACTGATCAAGGTACCCACTTCATTGCTAAAGTTATTGCTCATTTAGCTATAGAATATGAAATCAGGCATAGGAATTCTGCACCTTATCATCCATAATCGAATGGCCAAGATGAAGTAACAAACAAATAAATTGAAGTCATCTTGACAAAGAATATTCCACTGCATAAAAGGGATTGGATAGAAAGACTTCCAGAGGCTGTTTGAGAATTTAATACCAAATGAAAGACAACTAGATTCACACCTTTTAAGCTATTTTATGACAAGTCTGTCTGCTGTTCTCCCTATTGAGTTTGAGCACAAGACATTAATAACTACATTGGAATTGGGCATAGATTTTTCTGAAGCTCAGAGGAAAAGGATTCTTCAACTCAATGAGTTAGATGAAATGAGGAGGCATGATGTTCATAATACAAATGTGGTACAAAAGCAAAGGATCAAGTGGAATGATATGTTCATCAAAAAATAAATTTCAAGAAGGTGATTGGGCTCTTCTCTTTGACTCCAAATACAAGGACCACATGGGAAAACTCAGGACAAGGTGGCTAGGTCCATATGATATTGAGAATATATTTACCAATGGAGCTATGAAAATCACCACCATTAATCCTGTGAGATTCAAACTACTGGTAAATGGTCATAGATTAAGGTTGTATAAAAATCCAACTGATAGGAACACCTTCATCCAATAGTTCAAAGGAGGCCAAAGTAGGATGGAAATGAGAACATCAGAATTGAGGTCAGAAGTTGAACCTGCTAGTTCATCTTCTGAAGTTTTAGAGGAATGAGATATTCAATGGCCTTGGTATATCTAGCTTGCTAGATACCCCAAGGAGGAATAAAAGTGATGTGATCAACCTTCATGGTGATCAACACCACTCACTAACATGTTTTATTTTATTAGCATTTTAATTTGTAGGATTTGGTATATTTGTGGCAAGGAGTGCATAATCTCTAATAAAAGGAGGTGGTGTAAAGACTAGAATTTCCACTTACAACAACATGTAGCCAAAGCCCTATTTTTATTTCCTATTTGATAGAACTTGAGATTGTATGAAGAATCAAGGACCCAAGTGAATGAGAAAAAGAGATGAAGATAGTTAGCACCAGAAAAATTCAATCTTCCCTCTCCAAGAATCAATTGAATTCATTATGGAGATTATTCTATACAAAAACACTTGTAACAATAGAGCCCAACAAAACTAATTACAAAAACGCAATACCTCAACATGCATCCAAGGGCACAAACTCTAATAAGGCACATGTCATAATCATTCAGCATACATCTTGAGTTAAGTGCACTCAATTTCCTTTAATAAAGTAGCGCTAGAATAATTATATGTAATTAATATATGTGCCAAGTCATCAATAAAACTTATAAACCATAATGTTCCATTGTCTTCTATATTGTGACCTGTCTCCCACGTCACTCCATGTAATAAAAAAATATCACTTCACACAAGGATCTCCTTTAATTAAAATTAATGATCACTTTTTCAAGTCGTGTGAAATCGGTTACAAATTTTGAAAAGTTGAGTACATCAATGGATTATTATTATGAGTAGGCACAAGAAAAATTTACACCCAATAACTGGATTAGTTAAACATACAATATAGAAGAAAGCAACAATGAAGCTATCTAGTAAGAAGAAAAATCTAGACACACAGTTCTTATATTCATTTATCTGATTTAACAAATATGGAATTTATAAAAACCTAGATATTACAGTAGAGTCACATATGATAAATAAAGGATAAAGTACAAATTTGAAATAATCAATAAGATAAAGTAACATGAAACCATAAGTGCAAGAGAGGGAATAAAAGAATTATTTGATTTTACACTTGATCCCGAAGTATGATTGATTGGGAAAATGATGAACACAAAGGGAAAAATTTCATAATTGCACTCAAGAAATTGAACAATTGTTAAGCAAGTTTGTCAAGTGCGTGTAAAATTGGTTACAAATTTTGAAAAGGCAAAAATTTGAGTTCTTCCATTCATTCAAATTTTTCATAATCAATTCAAAGTGAAAGACCTCTTGCTTCATAGAGCTTAAGGAAGTTGTAGAACTTAACAATGGGGGGATAATTGATTAGAAATGAACCTACAGACCACTCATAACTTCTAAATCAACCACAAATTATACAATACTTTCATGATAGTGGTTGGATGGAGTACATCAATAAATTCCAAGGTTTTAATGAGTTGATGGTCACATAATTTTCTGCCACCTTCAGGGATGGGAAAGAAATAGTAAAGGGTTTGAAAGTTAAATTTGATGATGAAATATTGGCTATAGTCACTGGACTACCGACAAAGGGTGAGATGTTTCTGCAAAAGAAAATATAGAAGAATCTTACACAAAGTTTGGAGATGAGGATGAAAACTTTGTGACAGACAGAAAAGGTACTCTACAAACTTATTTAAAACCCTTTTGGGTAGATGTGTCAAACTATATCATAAAATATTTTACCTGTGAGGGTCAATACTCAAGGTTAAATACTGTCCATTTTAAACTACTCAATCATTTAAAGAATGACAGACATGTGAATGTTCCTAATTTCTTGCATGAGAGTTTGAAGAAGATGAGTAAGGAATCACAAAGGGGTAGGTCTTCCTTGTCTCACCATTTTCTTATCACTTTAATTTTGAAACATGCATTAGAAATTGAGCATCCTATGGTAAACTAGGGAGAATTTTCTAGAGAAAAACATATTAATGATTTTTTGGGGAAGGGGAAGAAAAAGAGAAGAATCTCAGCTATTTATTCTATGCCTCCACCTAAAACCTTAGCTTTAACCTCCATTCATCAGAAATCCTCACTCTTGTAGAAACCCCCATTTTTTCAGAAGCTTCCATACCTATAGAAACATCTATCCATAAAAACCTCCATCTCTAGAATAAGGCCCTAGGCCCATCTCTCATGACAAGGTTCCTCGTAGCTAAAACATTTCTAAATATATAACCACCAAAGTCTTCTTCCTCTAAAGGCAAATGAAAATTCTCAACTAAAGTCTTTGAAATATCTAGGAGATATCATAGGATCCACAATAAAAATCTAATACCTCAAAGTCTAAAGGAAATATATCCAGATCTTTCTGACACCGATGAAGAGGACATAGGAAAGATCATGGAACATATTCTAATGGATGTTGAGTAGGGAGCCCATGGAGATATACATGTCAACATAGGTATGGAAGAACAGACCAAGGAAGTGGAAGAGAAAAAGGAGTAACATTGGGGATGTACAAATTCAAGAACTCGTTTCCTACTTCAATAATGAGCTATATAGGGAGAAACAAATGGTGGATTATAGACACTTGTGTAAGGTATAACCTTTGATGATCATGGTAAAATATGGAAACACTAAGGCAATGATTGAGGAATATGGGAAGTTTATGGCAAAGAAAAAAATAAAACAAAGGGTATATAGGATGAGATAGAAACCCATGATGAGGCAAGAGACTACATTAAGTATAATAACATGGAAATAGTACATGCTTGTAGGGAAATATGGGAAGAAATGTCACCAGAGATGAAGAGGAAAGAAATGCATTCATATCCTAATATCATCCAAAATTTTAGAAGGATAAATTCCTATATTGAAGTCTCTAAGGGATGTGGAAAATATTGGTTTCCCATTTCTTATTATCCACCAATTTTTCATTTTCCTATCCCCCATTGTCTGGAAACACAGAGCTAGATGAGGAACTGCAGGACAAGGTAATGGAAAAGTTCATAAATAAATTAGGTTATTTCTTCAAAGAAATAGAATACACCTTAACACCGATGGACTTTAGGTGGCTATGCAACATTATTCAGGATGACCCTAATAAAATTGAGGAAGAACACAAGAATTATTGAATGAGTAAATTCAAGAAGCTTAGTCTGGTGGTGTGATGAGCCCTTTTACTTACTATTTAAAATTACTCATATGTGTATTTTTTTATCCATGTGTACTACTACCCTGAACTTTTTTTTCCCATGTCTTGTTGAACATATCTGGATAAATATTGATCTTATGACACTTATATTAATTAATATAAATATTAGTAAGTTACTCTATTATGTGGATTTGATTGTGCATGTTACTCTCTTGATACAATGAAATGATTAATAGTGTTCTTTCTAAATTCCATACTTGTTTGCAAGAAGTTGTTATATGTAGCCACTAACATACATATCAAGAAACTCTGTCAAAATGTAAAGGGACTTGTCCATAGTTGCTGACATGGAACAACTGGGACTCTTCCATAGCACAACACCTATAGCTAAAGGAGAACATGTGCATATACAAGACCATGATTTTGGGAATCTTGATCAACATGGATACTTACCTAATTTTGTGCATGTTAATAAAGAAGTAGTTATGACAACAAGAAGTAGATCTCACACCAATACCTGATTATGATCTGTAACTACAACTATGGAACTAGTTGATTTAACTTGATAACTGATTGTTAGACTGAATAGTTAGTTATGTTGTTGTATTAGAACATCTTTTCTCAAGTTATGTTACATGCATAAGAATCTACAAATTTCTTGGTAATGATCTTTTACTTAATCAAATTGTAATTGTTAGTTTGAATTGGTCTCTTCACATCTCTACTGAATATAAAGTGAATGTCAAGACTGTAGAAGGGATTGATCCATAGTTAAGGAATTGTTGTAAGTTTCATTCTGTAATCTTCATGTTGATAAATAAAATCATGTTCTATCATTTTGCTGTAGAAACAATCCTTAGGAAGGGTTAGAACCTAAGGTAGGGCCCACTTGTGGTTTTCTAAACCCCCTTTCCTTTTTGTTTGTTGTTTTAGTTCCTTACATGCATAGATTAGAATTATAGTAGTTTATTCCTTTACTTGTGTTATGATTTTACCTGCTTTATTGATTAGCTATAACATATACTTTCATCTGCAACTTAGTTTATTTCCAGCATTATATTTTCCAATTGTTGTGACAAAAATATTTTAGTTTATACCTCTTAAGCACATATAACTTTTACGTCCCTAGGTCTATTGAATAAATGATTGTGGATTAGTGAAAAACATACTAATTGATGCAAGTTAATTTACACCACCAACAATCATCCAATGACATACAAGTGATAAAAAATGAAGGCAAGAGACCATCTTGTGACACCAAAAAAACTAGATTTCAAGATCCTACACAGTAAAAGGAACTTAGTGGAGGTCTTTGGAGCCTAAGCACCCTACGCCCATTCTAGGTACCCTGCCCCCATTCTAGGTGCCCTGGTACAAGCTTGCTCAATAGTTGAATTTCTTGAGTGCAATTATGAAAATTTTCCCTTTGTGTTCATCGGTTTCCCGATCGAGCATACTTTGGGATCAAGTGTGAAATAAAATAAGTATTCTATTCCCTCTCTTGCACTTAGGGTTTCACATTTGTTTAGCTTATTGATTATTTCAAATTTTACTTTATCCTTTATCTATCATATGCGACTCCACAATATCTAGGGTTTTATAAATTCCATATTTGTTAAATAAGATAAATGAATCTAATAATTGTGTGTCTAGATTTGTTCTTCTTACTAGATATCTTCATTGTTTCTTTCTTCTATATTATATGTCGAACTACTCCGGTTATTGGGTGTGAATTTTTCTTGTGCCTACCGACAACAATAATCTTCCCTTGTCTAATTTCTCTACTTCACCCCTCATCATTGTAAATTCCTCCCTTGTACCCCATACAAATACTTTTCCATGGGATCAATGGAGTGTTCCTGTGTGATCCCTGACCTATTTGGCTAACCCATAACATTTAGATATGAATATATTAGTTTACATTCAATAATAGGAGATGCACCATTCAATGCAGAGGGGTGTAGCCATGTGAACATTGGCCAAGACACCTAATTTGTTATATTGACAAATTTTCTCACTAGCAGATCCTTTACACAATTAATGGGGTAGGGGAACTATCATAGAAGGTTTTAAATTAAGACTTTTCTTTTTTCATATCTTAATTTTATAATATTATATGATTTTAAGTTTATTATTGTCGAAAATAATAATACTTTGGGATACAATATTGCTATATTTGACTTCCTTATGCTATTTAATTAAATGTTATTCAAATGAAGTTGGTAATCAATTTATACTCTTCTTTACATAATGATGCAACCTAATATAAATTTTATATTTCATGCCACTTCTACAAACTAACCATGCATATATATTATTATTCTTCACTTGCATCATTGAGAATTATTTCAAATTTATTAAAGGAGGATAACATGATATGCATTGTTAATTATTGTACCAATTCATATGAATGTAATGAATGTACTTGTACTTGATTAAAGGTGAAAGTATTACTTCACATTGTATAAAGGACATTAGGCCTAATGTTTATCTAATTGTATTTGATAGTCACTTTTGACTATGTATTATTGTATTAATTATTAAATTAATGAATGATGTTCAAATTATGTGATTTTGATTAACAAAATGTTGTATTGTTGTTTAGCAATAAATTTTTTTATTATGAATTGATATTTAAGTAATAACACCAATTTTTAAAGTTGTTGTTACGAACTATTAAATGTTTAATGAAACTCGTAAGTTACAACAAGAATATAACATAGTAAAAATGAAAATAAACATGTGAGTAAGTAATATCTATTAATTAAATATAAACATGATAACACATATCGATTTATAATTAGAAACTTTTGAAAACATATTACTATCTTTTTATAGCAGAAACTTACATGTTGTAATTAATTATATTCGTTGTAAAATATCTTATCATTTATATCTTATCTTAGTGGGAAAAATTTATATAGATATGGCTAAAAGTATGAAGGTACATTATGGTTATACGATAAAGTTACACATAAGTAATCAATAGATATTGATAAATTGAAATGTCCGAGAGTTTATTAATGATTGTGGATGTTAATTATTGTAGTGTTATGAATTGACTAAACCTAATAAATGATCATAGATTGATATAGTTTGACTTATAAGTGGTAATAGGTACATACATTATTCGGCTTAATTGATGAGGTTATTGTATACTTCTATCGTGAATAGGATAACTTAATGAAACTATGTTAACTTATTCTCGGAATGAAAGTATAATGAATTATAAATATAGGGAGGGAGTAGACACGCACCGACTTAATTCATTATGTGAACATATATTTTACCACAGGGGATCCTAATGTGGTGCTAACATGAATCATATGACTTGAACATCGAGTTTTGATATTTGTAGATTTATATCCTAATTCAATTACTTATTGTAAATGAATAACTAAAATGATTAATTGTAAATATGATATATAATCAATGAAAAATAATCCAGATGAAGATGGGTTTTGTAGAATTGTTTGTGGTATCGAAACTGAATTGATAACGCAATGCCAAATAGCTATGGTCATAATAGTGTAAATGACTATTTGCATTGTCTTTTTACTAGGTCTTCTTGTTAGTAGCATCCGGAGTCGATGGAGGTTACTTTAGTGACTTTATTATTGGTAATAAGTAGATTCATAGGTTCTCTTAGCCTATAAAAAGGCTTAAACCAATGGTATACAATTTATACTTGGCTCGTAAAGAGTGTTGAAGGGTGATCGTGAAGTGCAAGAATCCTTTTCGATTGCATACAATTATCGTAGGTTATCTATATGGATTTTGAATATTAATTAATGTCACATAATTTAGTAGTAGTTGAGAATGATAAAATTTGTTACAATATTATAAGGATTTAAAGGGTTTTGTAAACTAGATAGCATATTACTTTATTTCTGCATGTGTGATGATAACCATTGAAGGCATCAAGTTAATAAATGGTTTATAAAAAAATTATTTCCCTTAATTTGTTGAAGTATAACATGGTTGTTACAACTAATGTTGATCAAGAATAACTTGACAAGCTCACTAATTTTTGTTCTGCTTTATGCACCAACCCTACACATATTGCACATGTCCTAAATGCTTTACTCACGACTAAAAATTCTCGAGATATTACCACTTTCCCTCTTGTGGGTTCCTCCTCAACCGCCATGACATCTACCCCACCTTCCACCATCCCTATTTCTATTACTACAACTATCACTCCTCTAATTCCTCATGATTTAAAAATATTGGAATTATGCTAAACCCTAATTACGAGTCACAACATAATAAATATTCAATAAAGTATAAATTTGAACTAAAAATAATCTATAAAAATATAAAACCCTAGGTGTAAGAGAAGAGATAAAGTACTTAACATATTTCATAATTATTCCTAGACTAATATGAATTAAAAAATTGATAAATAGGAGGAGGAAATTTTTTTACTACTCCCAAACATTGTGTGGTAGCCGGATTTTCCTGGATTGGGGTGCCTGGACTAGGCCAAGGGTTCCTAGGAATCGGGGACTACTCCCGGTTTCTGTGACCGTGAAACTGGTCGAATCTAAATTTTACAGTGTCGGAAGATGTTCGCTAGATGTCACTATTAGTCACCTATAGCTCAATGGTTGATTGTCGAGTTCTCCTATAATCGAAAAAGAGAAAGAGCTCCTATAAAAAACCTAAAACACATCAATTATTAAAAATAAAAATATGTAAATGGGGAGTCAATCGATGACCATGAAAGTCACCCAACTGAGTGAAAATATGATCTGGGTGTTGCACTACATTTCAGACTCCATGTATTTATCATGTGTATGTGTGTAAGAATCATTAACTAGGTGGATCTTGTGTAAGATGCACTTTATATCAAGTAATAACTAGATTTAGAAGATGTAAATAGATGTGTGCATAGAGAAATGAACTTCCCCTCCTATGAAGTGTATGCAGAAAATGTTGTCCCTTATCCCTTGAATGAAGCTAGATGGATGATTTGATGCTTTTAAAATGCCTTTAGATGAAACCTTAGCCGATATTAATAGATACTTAGAGCTTGGTCCTTTATTATGATCACATAGCTTTGTATTTATATGATTCACTTATTTGAATTTCATAATTAACCACTAAAAGGATTATCCATAAGAAATAAAGATGCCCAATAGCTAGAAGAGGCCCAAAAGAGGTGAGTAAGATACAAAGAGGTCGGGGGAACCCAGAGGGGGACGAGGTTGCACGGCACCGGTGTCCAGACTCATAAAAGATAAAGTATCGAAAGTAAGACTTGGTAGTGGGGTGTGTAAGACAAAGAAGGAAACCAAAAAGAAAGCAAAGAGGCTAAAGACAATGGCCAATTAGTAATTTTCTCACTTAGTAATCATATGAATGTAATTATGTGATTAGGACCTAGAAATGTACCCAAGGTGTGATTTAATGTCTACATTTCCCCCACTTATGTAGTAAAGTGAATGATCTATAGCATAAAGTAGATAGAATATGTGTACCTAAATAACCATGTAGATCAATGGCAAATAACATGCCGAGGAGACAAGGAAAAGTGTGGAGTGATAAAATGAAGCATGAAAGATAGAGAAGAGGAAGTGATCCTAGGGGTGAAAAGCATATGTGTATATGTCACATTGTGCATGTTGCTTAATGCTTGATGATGTGACTATTGCTTCCCATAAGGACAAACCTAGAAAAGAGAAGAGAAAAAGAGTAGTAAAATATGTGTATATGTAAAATTTGATCCAAACATATAAAAAGTGTGTAAAATGTATGTAAAAATGTGAAAAAGGAACATGTGCACCTGATTTGTGATGAGTGAAAGGATATAAAGGATCCTGAAAATGCTATAGAAGAATGATTTTTTTGGGTGATCTCACACCAAGTGCAATTTTTAGGCGACCTCACGCCATGGAAGAAGCTTGGGGAGAAAGGTATGGTGTTATTCTCCAACCTTTGACTACTTCCTAAAGATTTATACACCACTAAAAATGGTGTGATCCTTCTTTATCAAAGTTTGATCCATTTTGATCCAATAATAATAGAAAAAGGAGATAAAATGCATGTTATGTGAAAACCATTATGTAGAGTGTTGAGAACTATATTGATCTAAAAAAATTATGTAACTTCCCCTAGTCATAGGTGCTTAGGAAGGTTCAGGAGCACCCAAACACTCACATCTATATCTGGGCACTAGTTTCTATGTTGTCTTTGAGGAGCCAAGTCATATTTTAAACCCTTTTTGTAATTAAATATTGTGCTAATTATGTACTCGAACTATGATCTACTATAAATGTGAGCTTCGTATGGGATGACTGATTCACCCAATGTATTGCTACCCATTTATAGTGCATGTGACGTTGCTTAGGAGTATGCACCCTAAAGGAGAGAACTAAATGTTGTGATAAAACAGATACCCTATAGGGTGAGGGAATGTTCTTTGGTAGAAACCAAGGAACATACAAACAAAGTGGCTAAGACATGTGTTAGTGTAAATATGACAATTATATAGAAGACAAAGCATAATTTATCAAGTAAGAAGACAATGTAGACCGTGAAAATTGGATACAAACATGGGACATCACTTACAATGTCACAAGAAAATCAAGGCCAAGGCATCCAAAATCATACAAGAAATGAACAAACAAGAAATAATACATGGCCCATAAATAATGGTAGACAATGGAAAATAATGGAAAACAATAGTAATTAAAGTATTAGACAACCATAGTAGAAAATAGTTCCTGTAAAGCAACTTCTACACATGAAGCACCCATTAACATGCTAGAAAGATAAAAAGTATGTCAAAATCATGTATGATCTGATACAATAGTGTGCTAGTAAGAAGATGAAGTAGTATAAAATGAAACAACAAGTACCTATAGTGTTTACGAAAGTAGATTCCCCCATGAGCCATTGTGGGACTGGTAAGAGGTACAATGCCAAACATCCATGCTACGTGTAATAGATTTGTGTAAAGTATGCATTCACAACTAGAAGGAAAGTGAATGTGCATGTGTATAGGATAAATATAATGGCATATATCCATCTAACATAGTAAACAAAGTGTACGATGTGAGTATAAGTATGAAAGAACAATGTGCAACTAAGATATGAAGTGTGTTGTGAGTGTGAGTGGGATGTAATGCAAAGTGAATGTGATGGGAGCAACATTCCTCCCCCCAAGTAGATGTGAATGAGCATTAGTGAAATGAGGTTCATTTAAAAATGCCCCCTCAATAGTAAAAATGAATCACGAACAAGAGTGTGTCATCGGTAAATGGTTTAATAATGTATGCTAGATAGATATGCTCAATAAAGAATAGAGTGGAGAGAGTGAGTGTGTGTGGTGAGCTTCATTTCATTCATATTTATACCCTCATCAGTTGAGTATGAACTATGGAACTAGAGTGCATCACCAGGAAATGTGATGAATGTGTGCTAGAAATATGTGTCATAAATGTGAAGTGTGAAATGTGTAGTGTGTATGATGTGAGGTTCATGTCTTTAGTAAGCCCTCAATATTCAAGTGTGAATCATATCACAAGAGTGCGTTATCAAGTAATTATGATAAAAGTGTATCCATATGTGTAAGATATAGAAGGAGGACTACATACAAAGTATGAAGTGACATAGTAGAAACATGAGACACTTGATAATGCTAGAAGGGGGGAGAGACTAAGCGTGATTACCCCAAGTGTATGATGTGTATAATAATCAAGTAATATCATCTAATAGATCATCATTGTCATGGTAAAAAAGTAATGGAGATGCATCAAAGACTTGGTAAGAAATAGTATGTGGTTGATCATATAAAGAGCAATTGCAACATAGATTATACATGCCCATTAGATATTCTTCATCAGTGAAATGTGCTAATGGAAATACATGTGCATACCATTGAGTAAGATTTGGGAATAGGTGAGAAATGAATCATTGAAAATCAAAATGTAGATGAAGGGCATAGGAAATGAAACATTGATATGATCAATATCTAACGTACTTCCAATATAATCAAGCCAAGAATGCCCAAGTGTGATTGGAGAAGTGTGTGCAACAAAAACTCGGTAGTTGAAATAATCGAGGCCATAAGCAGTGTAGTAATGCAAAAATATCCATGATATAAATGAGGAGCATGTGGTTCAGGGATGAGATCTTCTAATGTGAATCCTAGCCAAGCTAATACATCATATGTGTAAATAATATCGAGATCAAGTGGGATCGAATGAAATATGTGGCTAATAAGCATTCTTCATGAAATGACTGTATGTGAAAGGAGGGTATCATAGATGTAGGTTAATCAAGGAGAGAAAATGAATGTGGTATGATGTATGATGTATGGACACACCCTTGATAAAGCACCATAACATTAGTAGGAGGGGGTGATACCTTGAAGTGGATGGAACACCATCTAATGCCAAGAAATGGGCTACATCGATGATCCGAATAAGGTATTTCATGGGTTCTTTCGAGAACCGTGCCAAAGGAACAACTCCCGCCATGGCTTTATTTGATGAGGAAGGTGCATACCCTTGAATGACAAAAATGCTTTCATGGGCATTTGAGTTCCACATTGATGAGCCTGAATTTGAAATAAGCCAAGGACCATTATTGAAGGTGATATAAACAAAGAGGATAAACCCCTTGGTGAATGCTCAACAATTATTAGATGATCAAATATGCAACACGCTCAACAAATTTTCAGTTGATATTGAAGCTAGACTCTTTGGAAGAAATGACAGGGTGAAGTTCCTAGAGGAAGAGCTGGAGAAAAAGGAGGAGGAGCTCCTTGAGAAAAGAAAGAACATAAAGAAAGAGGATCTAGTCGAGTGCTCGCTTAAGGCATGAGTTAAAAGATGAGAAGGAAAGAGTGCATGGGGAATAAATGAAAATAGAGATGATCACAGATGCCATTGTCTTAAAGCATCTATAATTAACACCATGCACACAAAAATATGGATCAAGCTTGCAGTTCCTAGAGGACTTGACCCGTATAATCACCATGGAGATGAAACCAATTTCTTTAGAATCTGCGGAAGAGGCTTTGGCGCACTAAGAAAGAGAGAATGAGATGAAAGTTATGGAAATTGATGCTCAGTACAACAAGATCCTCGCTGATGTAAAATTTTCCACACAAATTGTTGAGGCTACCTATGAAATTGCATGGATAGGGATATAGTGAAAAGTATTTTGGTGGCCACCCATGAAGTGGAACTCAAGGAGTTCCAAGAAAAGAATAAGGGGAATAGGGCTGAATGGGAAAATTTTTAGCCGAAGTGGAAAAGAAATCGAGGGTCATTGAGACCTTGCAGGGGCTCAATCAAGAACCGATAAAATAATTGTCCCCCCAAATCACTCAAAGGATAGATGTTCTTGAGGATTTAGGCAAAAACTAGAGGAGATCATGGAGACAATGAGAACTAAGGGAGAGGAGCTAAGTTTTAGGTAAGTGAGTGCCCTAGTGGGTGACCTTTGTTAACAAGCTCAGAATGAGGTTGACGCTTGGGAAAGTTAGAAGTAGAATTAGGGAAGGATTTGCATATCCTCCTCCAAAAATAAAAAAAAATTCCCCATTCTTTCATTCTTTCCCCATTTATTCATTCCTTTATTCTTCCATTCCAACCATTTATAGGATCCACCATTCTTTATTATTTATTGAAGAGTGTTTTCAAGGACAAACAATAGGCATAATGTGGGGTGATGTTGGGCCCCAGAATATCAGCTAAGTATAAGAAGGCACATGGGATCACGGGACCTTGTTGAAGAAGGGCACATGCGGTTGAAAGTGCCTAAGAAGGGTTCTAGTAGTAGGTTACAAAACATATAGTATGTACACAAGATGAAATAGGTTTTGTACTTAGTCATATTCGAAATCCTAGGTAGCACACGAGAAAAGCACGACCCTTGTGGATAAGGTGCTAGCCTGACGATTGTAAGATCAAAAAGGGAATATTCCTAGCATGTGATGGAAGGTTCTAGAGGACATCATTACAAAGAGTGGAGAGATTAGGTCTATGAAGGCATGCTCTCATAGAGGACCAGTTCGACACTTGGTGACTGATCTGTAACTTTTGGAAAGGCATGGAGGTGGGTGCTAAGGTTATAAATACGAGTGCTTGGTAGAAGGAAAAGAAGAGAGTGTGGAGGATAGAAAAGAGAGGCGAAGCCTTGCAGAAACAGAATGGAGGATTTTAAGGGTTATGGATTAGGAGAACTCTGTAAGTGATGGCACATTTAGAGGGATGGGTCTGCATTCATTTTTGTAATGTGATGAGCATAATGTAGTTCTGATGCATGACTTTGCTTTGCATTATTATATCAAGGAATGTCATGACCTCAAGGAATTATAATGTGGTTATTAAACCTGTTAATATGAATATAATGCTTTGTTATAAATCATCTCTATGTTAAGGAGTATAATACTTATGCATTTCCTTTATGTATGCATTATCTCTATGCACTATGTGTTATTTCTCTCTTTTGGATGAAATGAGATAACAACTCATTCTAGGTTTTTATAATTTTGCATGTTTCTTTTTTGCTCATTTCCATTTGAATATCTATTATAAGATGATGCATTCTCACAAGACTCAAATAAAGGAGAGACTCGTCCCCGTGCGTGCCTTGGGTGAGTGCCTAATGCCCGCCGTGTTTGATAAGCCAAAGTGCATGGGATTAGAATATTGGTCTAAGGGTATAAAATATGACTATAATAATCATCACACAACACCTATATCTAAATCAAATCCATAAATGTCATATAACATCTCAAGTTAACATAACATAATCAAAACCATAAATCGACGAGATGATAAATCATGACAAAATATATATATATATATATCATCATATAAGTACATATGTACATCCATGACATGCCACTAAGGGTTATGTCTCAAATTTGATACACTTTCAAAATATGTAAATTGTGCATCTCAAATATTTCCCGCTAGGGTAGGTGTTTATACCTCTCTTTGGGCCTCATCTCCTCCATGGCTAAGAGCTCACTATGGCTATGCCACGGTCACTGTACTCCTAGATGGAACCGGTCATGTTCCACCCCTAGCTCCCCACTACTCTGCAAGATATGTTGTGTATCTCTAGACTCATGCTAACCTCGACATCACATTTCACTCATAATTGTGTGCCTCACCGCTAGTTCCCGGTACTTCTCTGGAGGAAAAATACCCAAAGGTGTTATATTCCTATCTCCTTGTGATTCTATTGGTACTCCACTCTCTAACTCCACTACTAATATAGAATCAAGGTATCCAAATATGTCCATGTAGGCCTCCCTCTTCCTTCTATATTTGTATTGCTGCTCGATGACTAGGTGCCTCTCCTAGCTTGTCGTGTCCCTCTCTTAATGAGTTATATCACACTCTATGTATAGGTGGTCCATCTCAACTAATGGCCCTCCATCTCCACCCTCATCATCTCCATATATAGCCTCATCTTCTATAGAACCTCCTCCTCCACATCCAACCCTAGCTCGGCCCTCTCCTCCTCTACTTGATCCATCCATGCCATTGTCATCCAATCTATGAATCCCACTCCCACCCTACATCATCATCATCATCCCATGGTGATCCAAATTCTCTTCCAAAGGGGTCTTCCATCTCAAGACTAGGAAATTACCTCTCTACCTCATCTCTCCTATATCTAACAGGACTCTCTGGGTATAGTCCACATTACACCAAAATACCACATAATCCGTGGAAATTGCACCACCTCTGCCATCTCTAGTCTCCTCCCCTACACCTAACTAGTCCTCATCCCCACTAACTTTTTGTTTTCCCTAGGCCATGTAAGAAATTCATGGTATTGATGCCATCTAACCTAATATACATCGAACTCCACAAACCTCTCTGTACCACTCCTCTCCTCTCTCTCTCTCCCTCCTTTCTCCATGATCCTGGTTGGCTTGCCATCTTATAAATATAACTGATAGCTCAATATGATTTCATTTAATATATGGGAGCATTGGTGGCATGATCACTACAATATGCTCATATTCCCAATAATATAACAAAAATCCAACATCCAAACCCGATCTCCTCTCAATCGCATACATCCATAACTCGTGATAGACCTACACTAGCAAGGTAGGACAAAATGCAAATAACCTTTGATGATCTATAATATATTCTGACACCCTCACCAATGTCCAAGGAAATCTCATACCTCTAGAATTTGGAAGTGTGTATCATAAAATCTCCATCATCAAACACTTATTTCACTAAATCTAGACTCCAGATTATAAGTATTGGAAGAATTTCATCTCCCGAGATACATATAACTCCACAAACCTCTCTCGTGTACCACTCCTCCCCTCTCTCTCTCCTCCTATCTCCATGATCCCGATCATCTTGCCATCTCCAAAATATAACTGATAGCTCGATATGATTTCATTAATATATGGGAGCATTGGTGGTATTACCACTACAATATACTCATATTCCCAATAATATAAAAAAATACAACATCCAAACTTGATCTCCTCTTAGTCGCATACATCCATAACTCATGATAGACCTATGCTAGAGAGGCAGGACAAAATGAAAATAACATCCGATGATCTATAATATTTTCTAAGACCCTCACCAATGTCCAAGGAAATCTCACACTCCCGTGAATCCGGAAGTGTGTATCACAAAATTGCCATCATCAAACACTTATTTCACTAAATCTAGACATATTCTAGTAAATCGGACTCTAGTATTACAAGTATTGGAAGAAATCCATCTCCGTTTTTGGGTATATTAGATTCCATTTTTGTCTATATTGATTATTGGATTCCATTATTAACAATATTGGATTCCAATATTGTCATTATTGGATTTATTCTAGTTCCAATTTCACTATTATTGGAATCTAATTTCACTATTATTAGATTCTAATATCGCTATTATTGGATTCCAATTTAGCTAATATTGGATTCCAACATTGCTATTATTGGATTCCAATTTTGCCACTATTGGAATCCAATTTCTAAATTCTGATTTTTGGATTTCAATTTCACTAGTTTAGGATTATTATTTTGTTATTTTTTTATTCCCTCACATAATCCTAACAACAACTAACTTACATAAGTGTATAGGTTGTTAACTTACATAAGCCTAGTGGCTGCTAACTTACACAAGAGTAGATTCCTCTAGGTGAAATAATCCTAGTGACTGCAAAGTTACACTAGCCTACCGGTAACAAGTTACATAAGCCTACCCACCGCTAAGATACATAAGCCTCACAAACGCTAACTTACATAAGCCTAGCTGCCACAAATTTACATCATCCTAGGGGTTAAATTTGATAGCCACTTATGTCTATCAAACAATTTTTAGATGATAATAATTTTACAATATATCCCTTTAACAAATACAAAAATATTTATTTAAACACTTCAAATTTATATATATATATTTGTATATTATATATTGATATAATTTTTATATAAATCTATATAAAAATGACGATGATATTGTAAATATGCAAGTTACATGTGACAGTTATTTCAAATATTTAAAACTATATTATGACTAAAATCATGAAAAAATGTCTAAATGGCCATCAAATTTAATCCCCGCATTATCTAATGGCCGCAAGATATATAAGTACAAAGGGACACTAAGTTATATAAGCCAAGTGACAACTAAGTTACATAAGCCTAGGGGCCCATGAGACACATAAGCCTATCGGCTACTATGTTACATAAGCCTTGTGGCCCATGATACACTTAAGCATTGCGACCAATAGGATACATCTTTTTAACATTTATTTGATTAATTTATAAAATGGAAAACAAAATAGTAGTTATTTAAATACTTAAAATTTATATTTATTTAATATATTATGTATATTATATATTGATATAATTTTTATATAAATCTATATAACAAATGACGGTGATATTGTAAATATGCAAGTTACATGTGATAAAGTCAACTAATGTTATGATTTTCTATTCTGTAAATCATAAAGAACAACAAAGAGTTAAGAATTACATTAAAAAAGTTTTTTTGAAGAAATGGATTTGAAAATGTATTTCCATAGGAAATCAATTCCTTCGGAAAATTACATTGAAAATTACATAAGCATTGATCCCTCACAATGGTATTAATTATTTTTCTTGAATTTGTTCAAGGTATGTCTAGATAGCTTCATGTCCCTGAATTGGTATTTTAATTTGATCTCCTTTCCATATTTTTCTTTGAATCCATGCCTAGATGACACTGTCTATATCAATATCTGATGTGTCCCTTGTTTTTTCAGCACCATTGCTTTTTCTTTAAGCATTCCTGGTACCTTTCTTTTTCTAAATTTTATTTTCCTATGGGTTCCCACTAGCGTACCCTTATCTTTTGAGCCTTTGTGTGAACATCTTGTATTAGAATTCATTCTACCTTTCCCATCCATATAGGTATGTTATCATCAAATAGTCTTACTAGTATCATCTTCTCAACATGCACATCCACTACTGGGTTGAATTCCTCTCGAGGTCTATCAAAAATAGGCCCAACATATATATCCTTATTTGAAAGGACATTTTGACTATAGTAGTTATCCATGTCAAGACATGGTGCACCCACTATCTGATCATACATTGTACGATCCCGAACTATTTTTGGTTAAAAAAGTCTCTCCTCGTCATTCTACAATTGATTTAAGGGATTCTCTAGAGAACATAGAATTTTTTTCCAATATGCAATATTCGAACCTATTATGCTTCTCCACCATCTGTTGAACTCTTTTCCCAATGTTTAATGTATACTTGAATGCCTCTATGTAGGTCATCCATCTCTTTTAGTTCTTTAAAGGGTGCCAATGGAGGATTCCCTTCAGGAAAGAACGGTTTCCATCCATTGTTTTCCGGATCTCAATTGAGTGTGACTAGTATGATTCGATGATTGATTATTTAAACTCCATGACAGTTGTTTTTGATGACATGGAATTTAAACATCTTTATTTTTTTGATACCCATGATCTTATGGTTACCATATAGAAAGTGTGGTTCCAAAAAGGCCTTAAAGTCGTAGAATTCCTTGATAAGTTACTGAAGTGAATATGCTAGACTCCTCTTAGCATGTTTTGTAAGTGTCCATTATTTGAGGCAAAGAGATTGTTTCCAATTTGCATAAGTAAAATGATAACCGATTGAATGTCCCATCTATTTCTTCATGTGTGTGACCCACTATAAGGAAACTCATGAATACTATGTTAAAAACCCTTTTAGCTATCAACATGGATGCAAATGCAAACAATGTGTGATTTTTTTGTCACTTACAACATTATCTAGTTGTAAGTAGAGAATTGGTGGTTGTTTTCTAAATTAACTTGAACATATGCTTACAATATTAGTTGTATGAGACATTATCTAGTTGCAAGTAGAGAATTGGTGGTTGTTTTCTAAATTAACTCGAACATATGCTTACAATATTAGTTGTATGAGCATGCTCATTTTTCTACTTGTATTTCTTGCCATATTTTGATGAGATTTGATTGACGTTGGAGGAAGGTTGAAAAATGAAAGGCCCTCATTAAAATTTTGTAGGATGTAAGTAAAGATATAACATGCAAACAAAAATCTCATTGTCACTTTAGTACCACATTATCCCACCGAACGAGACATGTGTAGGGATACAAAACTCTTCTCCACCATTTTGGATATCAATGTAATAACTGTGGACAGTGTTTGGGTTGTTTTTTTGTTTTCTTGTATTTCTATTTACTACCCTCCTCTCGCCATCAATCTAACATTTTTTTATATCCGTAATGTGAACTTTTTGGGATTCCATGACATTTGTACCATGTATTCTGACATACATCCCTTCCACATAACTTTAATTTATCTATAGTATGTTAAAAAGTTTGACCTTGATCACAACTGCTAGCATTTGTGGTGAATGTATTAAGTACAAAGTTTTTGATGACAGTTCATTCATACCTAGAGTTAAATTCCAACTATGATTGAAAGCACTTAGAGATAGATTGGAGAGACATCCTTCCTTGTATGAAGGTTTTTTATCAACTTCATACATACATTATTCTCCTTTTTTCATCATTTTCCCATGTCTTTAGTGTACTAGAAGAAGTAGAATTTACCTTTTGGCATTTACATGTGTTGTAAGATATTTTTATCAAGTGTTCATTACTAATACATATGGAGGATTCATATGAATTTGGGTATAATAGTTGAGGCAATGGATCTTCAAATGCACTCCACATTTTTACTGGAAACTCTTCTAGAATTTATTTTAGCCTTACTTCCATAACAAAACCATCTGATGGGCCAATTTTTTGGTAGGACATTGGATGAGAGACCATTCTGATATGGAGAAACATTTGCAAAAAGGATTGATTAATTTACCAACATGCACCCCAAATGTATTTCCATCCAATTATTTTTAAGTGAACCATGTCTCCTTCACATACATTTGTAATTGTTGCTTGTGCAACAAATTTGTATTCTTTTGAAAAAAATGTATCAACTTTGCAATAACCCCCTTGATCTTTAAATTGAAGTTAGCATTTGACGTGGCGGTTGTTTCTTGGAGTTTAAAATTTCCATTCACACGAAGTGCAATTATTTTTTATAGATAAAATAGGTTTTTGATTGGCCATGCAAATTCCCTATTGCGTTGTAGACTTGGATAGAAATCATTGCATGTAGTTATAATATTCTCCACAAAAACACCAAACTATGTGGGTCCCAACACTACTCCAAAAATCAAATGTTGATCTTGTACCAAGGATATAAACCTTTTAGATATATCACATTCTTTCTGAGCACACTTATGTTTTAGCACCATGTAGGTTGTAGTAAATTCATCCCTATCTTTAGGAGTTGTGAAATAATGGCTACCACTATTAAAATTCAAACCCTCATCCTCATTACATGTATCCTCTGAGTCACTTCTCATGATGTTTTGAATACCATCATGCCCCACATGCAAAAATTTTGAAATCACATGTTTAATAATTTTCTTCATTTCCCATGGGATAAAGTATCCCTTATTTTTAATTTTTTCTAGGGTCTCACAATCAACAATTGTGTATGGCAGTCTCACTCTTCCATTGAATACAATACTTATTGTGATAATGAATAAGCTAGACCCCATGTCTCTATAATGGAGTATATCTTTGGATGGATAAAATAGTCCCTCCGTAACTTTCACACCTTTGGATAGTAAATCCACATGTGCTCCATATTCAAAAAAAGAATTCATTTTGATTTGTATCCATAAATAAAAAGATAAAATTAGTATCAAGATGCTTAAATATTTAACATTAGTATGGAGAATTGAAATCAGAATGAGAAAATAAAAATATACATCTTTAAAACCTCATTTAATCCAAATATTTGAACATATAACACATTGTATTACATGTTTATATCCCATTGCTTTGTGTGTATATTTGTATCCATAAATCACATAGTCTATGGCTTTCAAAATTCATATAGCCTAGTAGCCACTGGAGTTAATTTTTTTGTACACAAAAAAATTCAAATATTGACTAGAATAGGAGGTCAAATGTTGATCATTGTACTTAAATGTGTGAGCTTATGCATTTACAAGCTCAAAACCTCTGCTTGGACATGTGAGTGATCACTCATTGAATTGTAAGCGAGTTGTGGCCTCGAACAACCAAAAAGGGTGATTCCTCGCTCATAGAAGATCAATCCCTCATACGTCAAAGTGTGATCCGTTGCATGATGAAATGTGATCCCTCACATGATGAAGTGGGATCCTCGCATTGACGAAGTACGATCTCTCACACCATTGAAGTGTGATTCCTCACACGATGAAGTCAAATCATTCACACTTCGAATAGTGATCACTTGAATATCGAAGGGCCAACACTAAAATTTTCACCCGCCATTCTAGTGAAAAAATTTCTAGCCTAGCTACCTCTTACACTTAAATTTAGGGTCATTAATATTGTGTCAAAATAAATCGTTCATGTATTTTTTAATCTAATTTTATAGCTATGTTTATTTGATGATATAGAGTTCAAGTTTAGTATTTATTTTATTAATGATGGTGTTACATGCTTTCATTCAATTATGTGTTTTAATTGTTTCTAAGGTTTTTATATCTTATGAAATATTTTAACAATATAAGTTTATTTTTAATAATTTTCTATAATATTGAGAAGAATTAACCCATTCTATGTAGTTTATTATTAATAATTGTCAATATTAAAGACTTAATTTTAGTTAAATTAATTAATGTCAAATTTAAGTTTCAAAAAATGTCGAATTTAAGTTTTCATACATTAAAAGTTATGTTATAAAAAATATTACCTTAATTATTTATGATAACAATTACACTTGTTTGTAAGGTCAAATTTTACCTAATTCATATTATGCTTCCCTAAACATTAATTGACCATTAAACCATATAACGTAAATTCCACTACTTGAGAGTATTTTTTTTATTTTTAAATTTCGCATTTAATTTTAAGTGGTAAAATATTAAATTTTTATCCACACAATCTCTGTCAAGGTCTATATTTTAATGCAAAAAAAAGAAACCCGTATACTCATTTCAAGGTGAAAACACGAAAAATAGGGAACAAAGTTATAAAAATTAAAATAGGTGAAACAATGTTATTTTATTTTGAAGGATTTTATTTTATACACCCATTTCATAGTGATTGTAAAGATTTAATTTGTTATTAGGTATTTGACCAATTTTCAATGTTTTTCCATAATTTTTGATTATGTGAATTTACAGAGCGCAACACCCATTGTATATTTAGTATTAGACAATGAAAAATGAAATTAAGTTTAGATAAAATATGGAGTAAGGAAATTGTTTAATTTATGAATGTTTATAGTAACTAATAAATTTGCAGAACATGAAAAAAGAACCATTTTCCTTGTTTTCATGTTTCAAATCCCAATGCCTCAATACATCTCCATGAAACTATGAATATAATATGGTATTTTCAACACAGCTAAGCAACTTCTATGAAAAGTACTTCTGCATTTAGAAATTTGATTGAAATAGTGTCTCTAATTTGTAAGAGAATACAAGGGATGCATAGAATTTGGGTCCTTATATTCCTATAGTCACAAAATCATGCACTTTAGATATTTATTTATCCCGGTCTCATAATACAATTTATAAGGTTATTGAGTCAAGAAAGTACTAATTAACCCCCATTCTTTTGGCCATCTTGTTTATTTTAATTCATAATTTGTGACCTATTACACCCATATTCCTATCCATCTTCTGACATCCCACATTATTTTAGCATTAGTTGGGCTACCTAAATTTAATATCTTGGGGCACTTATAGGCACCCTGGTCCCACCTGGGGTGCCCCGATCCTTATAGCACTTTTCTACCACCTTTTGGGCCTCTTTTAGCCATTTTTCATATTTATCTTTCTTTTGGTCATCTTTTTTGGGGTTAATTACAAAATTAGAGAAAGAGAACCCTATAAATATAAATTTATGAGACCATAATGAGGGACCTAACATCATCTAATAAGGTAGGTGCAGGAAGTTGATGGACAAATATAGGGTCATCCGTGGACATCATATTGCAAATAACAACATAATATCAACTTGTAGGGATTATTAGCAATACATACACTCAAAATTAGACAAAATTATATTAATATGAATTGTAGAATCTGGAATCTAGCTTCTAAAATACTAATTTTTGTAAAAAATGGACAAGATTAGCTATATTAAACACTCAAAATTCAATGACTTGGTATTTTTTTTTAAAAACGCCGATAAGATTATAGTCCGTTTGCCCACAATTTGGATGACCAAAAATTGATATATATTTTTTTCCTTTGGTGAGAAGTTATATGCCACTATCTACCTTGGGATGGATTTTATTTTGTATTTTTTTGAGTAATATTTTATTTTTTATGATTTTTTCTGTGAAAGTGGTATGAAAACATAAAGAAAACAGAGCACTTTCCGTTTGCCCGCCATAACTTCATCAAAAAATATTGAAATCAAATAATTATTTTTTTGAACATGTATATAATTTCACCATGGTTGGGATGGTATAAGTTTTATCACATTCTGATAAGTGAAACAAATTTTGTAGTCTTAAACGTAGACATAAACATTCACAGGAAAAAGTGTCTTAAAGACCTACTATTAGTAAAAAATTATAAAATGATATTTATCCTCTTATATTCACTTTAAAATCAGTATTTCTACAAAGCTAATAGTCTCCCCTACGCAATGGTACCATTTTTATGACATATTTTTTACTTTTCGGCATGGTTCAAGTCCGCGGAAGACTAAATTTGATGTTTTGTTGTTTTTAATGTAAAATTCAGGATTTGATGTCCACTTAATTGTCCCCCAACTTGGTGCACTTTATTTAATATCACTCATCTAGAGTCACATCCATATATTACATTTACATCCACATCACTCCATCATCAAGGTACAAGATAGGAAGTATGCATCACACTTTATAGGAGGAGGGATTCTATTCTATTCCATGCACAAATTCCATTACATTTTCTACATTTAGATATTTCTTGTTGTATCACAAAGTACAAGTCACACAAGAGAACCTAGGGAATGACATGCACCCACTCAATAGAAATTCATTTGGGTCTGAAATGTAGTGTAGCACTTAGTTTAGTAAGCCCATTGTTGTGGCAGCTGAGGTTAGTACGACCCATTCATTCCACATATTTATTTTTTTAGGGTTTTGATACTTATTCTTGATCTTTTGTAGGTTATTCTTCCTCTTGGAATATTCATAGCATCTGACACAATACAAAGAAATTAGTGTGACAACCAATGAAGGTTACATATCATCTTAAGACCCTATGAGAACCAATATCAAATCTTTTTCGAGACCAGGGTGCTTGTTTACGCATGCTAAGGCACCCATAGGTTCCCAATACCTTCTTGGGAACTCCAATATGCTCAAATCCTCCGAGATATTGCCTTTGTGAGACCTTTGCATAGTTTTTCATTCTCTTGTTCCATCCATTAATCTCTGTGACATCCTATGATAGTGGTCAATTATCGGTTGAGTTCTTTCCTCACCCTCTTCTTACAAAATTAGGGTTTTATTTCCATTATATTAATTATTTAGTTACTTCATATTGCTTTAGTACATTTATTTACAATGTCTATGCCCTCCTATATTAGATTATCTACTATAGCCACTACACATAGTTTATTCGAAATTTTAGTTAATCATTTTGGTGAACTGACTTGGAAACTTTCTCTTCCTTATTTTAATTTATACCCATTACCATAGTGGTCATTTTGGATCCCTTTAGTATTGTTAGTTCCATTCAGGTTTCCTATCGTAATTCTAGGTCAATGGCTGATACCACCACCTCTATGGCTGAAAACCCTTTAGATAATTCCAACTATGTTCCTCTCCATGAAATTGAAGCCTAAGATAGTGAAAAATCCTATGATGAAGACACCAATGTTGACAAAGAACAACCTAATGCTATTACTGATTTCCACCAAGCTTTCCATGACAACCCCACTCATCTTCCACATGTCTTGCACGCTTTAATTTACATTCAAAGGTGAGCTCGTGAAACTTCCACTTATGCCATGGTTTCTTCGGATCCTATGGTCTTCACTCCACCCATTTATGTTTCCACTCCTATTGTTATAACTACCACTCCCATCACTCACCTTGGTACTCCTAATATGAAACTCGACTCTTTTCAAACACTATGATTTAACCTATTTATATCGGATTTGGAAAATAAAATTATCTAGCTCTAGTTTACTACTTCGGAGGATAACCGTCTCTAGATTCTACCTCTTTGTTACATACCCCTTCGCACCATTTATTTCGCTATGAATTTCCACCCAACTTCATCTCTCCCAAATTTCCCATTTTTAAAGGCCATGGTGACCCACAAGAGCATCTCCATGCTTTTCATGTAGCATGTCTCGATTATGCGGATGATCATACCATTCTCACTAATATTTTTCCTCAAAGTTTACAAGACTATGCAATGCACTAGTTCTATGACCTACTGTCCATTCGGTAGTCTCTTTCATGCATCTGGCTGACACCTTTCTTACACATTTTTCTATCAACATTGGCTCTAAGATTTCTTATGCTCAACTGGAAAACTTAAGAAAGGGACCAAAAATAATTATCCGATCGTGTCTTGTGGTACAAACACAAGTTAACTAAGATGACTAATTCCCTTGTGGATTCCAAGATTGAAGACATATTTATTCATATTCATTTACCACCACTTCAAGAGAGTGTTCTCTTTGATAAATTTTCCTTGATTGAAATTTTTTTCACACTCTCAAGCTTCATGAGAATAAGATTATTTCCATAGGGAAAATTTATTATCAAGAACAAGCTTAGTCCTCTAATCATGTTCTAAGTAAACCACTTTGTTTAAAAATTTTATACCTAAAACTAAGGATAAACAACCTACTATAAATGTCATCTCTACTCCTTAAGATATTTGACCCCAACCATACATATGTACTCTTACTAATCTTAGTACACCACCGAGCATTTTACTACCACAACTCATCAACAATAATCTTATTACCTTACCATCACCTCTATAACTTGATCCATCTCGACCCAAAGGGCGTAACTTCGATGAAATCTCTTATTGTGATTATCACCAATGTGTAGGACATTCCACCGATAGTTGTTTTCAGCACTTCACGGATCTCATTCAATATTTTCTTGATAATGCACAAATTGAAATTTTGGAATCTACAACATCAACACTTACTAATGAAAATCATAAACTTAAGATTTTTAATAACCCATTACCCAAATATGATACGAAATTGACTGATTTCTACACTAATTATGCCACACCTTTTCCATCGAGCTCTCGATTTCTTAGTTGCTAACACTGAATCTTCACCACCAGTCATTTATATTTCAAATGCCAATTATCACGCTATATTTACATTTAATCATTTATACATCCATGCATCTATAGGCTTGACTACCATAAAAATACCAGCTTTTACCCATCATGGCCCATTAGTGCATGTTCTATGTCCCTCCTTAGGGCCATCGGTTACCCTCCATTGCAAATTAAGTACCCCTTCCACAAACCCTTTGGTGTTGTTAAGCTACATGTCATAGTTGGCCCTCTCACTATGCTTGTCCCTTTCCTTGTTGGAAACACAGTCGAGGGATGTGATTGCTTCTAGGCATTAATTGGATTCATGACTCTTAATCTATCATATCTATAAATCACTTGTGAATTAAATTCATTAAAAATGCTATGTCATTTCTATTAATGGTGTTCCTCCATCTCCTCCACTTTTTTCATCTCCTCATACAGATTACTCATGTGCGACCTCTTCTAACATTTCTCATTATATGTTATTAAAATCACTCACAACTCTTAGTTCACCTACTCAGTATCATATTTACAAATAAATCGCTCCACTAGTCCTACACATTATCATAGGCCTCTTCCTAGGATAGTCACTACATCTCGGTGTTGATCACCACCTCGATTTGTTCTACATGGTTTCTCATCACCTTCACATTCAACATCACGTAGATCTCCATTGCTAACATATTTTACTATGCCTCAATCTTCATCATATATTCATCCATCGCATGCACATAGACTTCATTCACTAGCACAACATTTATCTACCATACCACCACTATTAGAACATGGCCTACACTTTCATCCCCATAGACATCGGGTGGAGGACCTTCATCTTTCACTATCATTGGTTAGTTTACATGACCCATTCTCATTTATCATAGCCATCATACCTATATTATCTTTGTATTCTTCTATCAACACTTTCATCACGCATTTTGGCATCATCATTACTCGATGATGCATTCTTGTACTTCGGTTCACACTTGGCTATTGAGGGATTAGAAATACATTGAACCCCAACCACCGCACTATAGGCATTACACATTTTGTTTCATCACACGTCACACATCATACACCATGCACCATACATTCTTCACATTTGTTTACAAAAATTTTCTATTTCCACATTCATACATCATACATTATACTAGTACTCACCTTACACGTTTATACATGTTGTCTCACATCCTATATATAAATATATACCATACATCATACACTGCACATTACTCACATTCTACATATAATATTAGTCTTCCTCTAGCCTTACATTCATCCCTACATACTAAATTACTCATCTATCTACATGTTATAAATTACATTTTATACATTATACACATCTAACACATAATATATTTACACATTCTACTCATCACATGGTCATATCTCATTAGGAAATAAGAGATAAAATATGCAGAATAATCCCTCACAGAATCGCAACAATAGAAACTAATATGCATAAATTATTACAGATCTGAAATAAAATTGTAGAATAAAATAACACAACACAAGGAGACAATATTTAAAGTGGTTCACCCAATTTTTACGTCCACCAAGAATCACTTGCTCGATTTTATTACAAGCCACCGCTCTCTCAATATAATACCCAAATCCGTTTGGAGCTATGCTCAACAAACTCTCTGAGAATTCACACACGAATTCAAAACACATCTGTAATACATTTGCTTGTCCATCTATCATATGCAGTTGTCTATTTATATGGTCTTATGCATATGATAGATGGACAAGAAAATGTATTGCGATGTGTTTTGAATTCGGATGTGAATTCTGTAGAGAGTTTGTTGAGCATAGCTCCAAACGGATCTAAATATTGTATTGAGAGAGCGGTGGCTTGTAATAAAATCTAAGCAAGTGATTCTTGGTGTAAAAATGCTTAAGCAGTTTTCTATTTATATGGTCTTATGCATATGATAGATGGACAAGAAAATGTATTGCAGATGTGTTTTGAATTCGGGTGTGATTTCGGAGAGTTTGTTGAGAATAGCTCCAAATGGATTTGGGTATTGTATTGAGAGAGTGGTGGCTTGTAATAAAATCTAAGCATACACCATGCACCATACATTCTTCACATTTGTTTACAAAAATTATCTATTTCCACATTCATACATCATACATTATACTAGTACTCACCTTACACGTTTATACATGTTGTCTCACATCCTATATATAAATATATACCATACATCATACACTGTGCGTTACTCACATTCTACACATAATATTAGTCTTCCTCTAGCCTTACATTCATCCCTACATACTAAATTACTCATCTATCTACATGTTATACATTACATTTTATACATTATACACATCTAACACATAATATATTTACACATTCTACTCATCACATGGTCATATCTCATCACTACATACACTACGTTGTCTTCTACGTGCTACACTCACCACCCTATGATGCACTTTAGTTCCTCGGTCCATACTCAACTGCTTTGAGGGTTTACAAATCAAATGGACCTTACACTCACCATGTGACATTTCATCATGCGATATTTCCAACCTAGTGACATACGATTTAGGCTAAATCATCACATATTATATCATTTTGTAGTGGTATACACCTTAGGTTACATCACCACTCCCTCCTTTCATCTTGTAGTGACATACACTTTAGGCTAAATCATCACCTATTTCTATCATATTATAGTGATATACACTTAGACATAAATCATCACCCCTCCATTCATCATGTAGTGATATAATCTTAGGGCTAAATCATCACTCATCTGTTCATCCTATAGTGGTATACACTTAGGCTAAATCATCACTCACCTATTCATCAATTCATGATATACGCTTTGGCTATAGGGTTCATGCACACCTTTTTCTATATGTCACATCTCATCATCATTACACACACATTCATCATAGTGCTAGACAAAACATACACTACTTAACCATTTCCCAGTGACACACTCTCGTTTAAGGTTCATTCTTGACTATTGAGGGGGAAAATAAAATGAATCTCATTTCATACATTTCCATACATGCGGGGTCACGTGGCTCTTATCATTAAATATTGCATTGTATTGGGGGTATTTACTCTTGTTTACTAGTGTTTTAAATGATCACTTTACTACACATGTTAGATTGATTTATTATATGTTATTATCTATACCATACACACATGAGCATTCATGAATTTTTAGTGTGATCATAGATACAGATCTGCTACATGCAGCATGAATGCTCACTTTCTACCCTTACTACACTTTGGTTCTTTGGGGCATCCACATTCATCTTATCCAAGTGCTATTATTTGATTTTGTAGTTAACATCTTAGATTACTTGATTATACATGATTTTTACATATTGGTTATTTCTCTAACATGCTAATAAGTGTTTCATGTGAAACACTTGTTTTTTAGGATTATATGTTTTCATGATTACTTGTTTTCCTTTTTGTACTTGTCTGCCATTGCTTGCTTCTTGTATGTAGGATTTTCACCATGTCCGTGTGCATACTTGTTTGTTGTTTATGGTCATGATGACATTGGGTGTCCTCGCGACATCGTGGGTGATGTACCATATTTGTAGCTAAATTTTTGTGGCTTATTTTCTTTCTTACATTTTTACATTGTTTGTGTAGCTTATACATGTTTTCTATATTTATGCATTATTTATTTACACTTGTCTTTGGCTTGCCTTATTTTTGCATGCCTTGGTTTCTACCAAGAACTGTCCCAGAGTTACAATGTACATGTGGTTTGTCCTCTTTCAGGGCCACATGTCTCAAATCAATGACATTGCATGCACCCCCAAAGATGGGGGCATCATTTGGGGTTTATAAATACTAACACTGTGTATTTATACTAGTTCAGTACAATGCACTTTCCGCCCTTAGAATTGTGGGTTTACATACAACGAGTGAGTTCAGACTAGTGTACGAACCCCATACACAATGGATTTTACAAGACAACGTGTCCTTAGCATTTATGGGAAGTAGTTAAAGGCTTGGAGGTTACAGTGGGTGTGCATCTCTACACTACTCCATCCAAAGTGGCATTTGATTGCCCAAAAAACTAGGACGCCATAGATAACTCTTCACACACATTTCAGCAGAAGTGGTTAAAACTTGAAGGACATAGACCATTTCCTCCCTACACTTCTTCAACTAGGGTGGCGTGAGATCACCTAAAAAACTCATAGTACAAGATATCCTTCTACACTCTTCCTCTCAACATGGATTAGGTGCACATGTTCCATTTACAATTTTATTTTCACATACTTTACATTTGTGTATTTTATACATTTATACACACACACGTATTTTACATAGCATTTTTACATTTACATATATACATATTTGACTACTTGATTATTTTCTCCTTACAGTCTCTCGCCATATGAGAAAAAAGTAGTCAAAATGGGGGAAACAAAAAAATAGTGACAACAAAAACCTTCGTGACAACACATGCTTTACTAACCATGTAAGTACACTACACATTGTAAAAGCTATACACATGTGTTTCGCCCTACATTCACTCTCATCACTTTTTCTTTGTGAATTTTTCATTTATAGTTACCACGTTCTTCCATATTTTTATCATTCCATGCTTTTGTCTAGTCCTTCGACACATTTTCTACTACACTCTTCATGGACATTAGGTACGCATCTCTATCTACTTTATATTACCAAGCTTTCTGCTCACCAACATAAAGTGGGGGAAATATGTAGTCACAATCATGCACTTTAGACATTTATTTATCCCAGTCTCATACTACTATTTAGCATGTTCTTGATTGAAGAAAGTACTAATTAACCCCATTCTTTTAGCCATCTTGTTTATTTTATTTTGTAATTTGTGACCTATTACACCCATATGCCCACCATTTTCGACATCTTGCACTATTTTATCATTAGTTGGGGTGCCCAAATTTAATGTTGGAGTGCCTATAGGTGCCTTGGTTTCACCTAGGGCTTCCATGGTCCTTATAGCAATTTTGTGCCACCTTTTGGGCCTCTAGTAGCCATTTTTCATATTTATCTTTCTTGTGGTTGGCCTTTTCTGGGTTAATTATGAAATTAGAGCAAGAGAACCCTATAAATATAAATTTATGAGACCATATGAGGGAACTAGTATCATCTTCTACTATCACTCATCTAAATTTACTTCCATCTATTGAATTTGCATCTACATAGCTCCATAATCAATCCACAAGCTAGGAAGTTTGCATCACACTTCATAGGGGAGGGAATATATTTTATTCCATTCACACATGCTATTACTTTTTCTATATTTAGATATTTTTCACTATATTACAAAGTGCGACCGACACAAGAGAACCTAGGACATGACATGTACACACTCACCAAAACTACATTTGGGTCCAAATATAGTGCAACACTCATTTTAGTAAGCCCACACATTATGGTAGATGAGGTCATTCCAACCCATTCATTCTGCATATTTATTTTTTTGGGTTTTGATAATTATTCTTGGTATTTTCCAGTTATTCTTCCTCTCGGGATATTCGGAGGATTCGGTGTAGTACAGAGAAATTATCGTGAAAACCAAAGAAGGTTATAGATCGTCTTATAACCTGTGAGAACCAATATCGAGATTTTTAGAGACCAGTCACCTATTTATGCATGCCAAGGCACTCATTGGCACCCCAATACCTTCTTGGGTACTCCAATTTTCTCAAATCCTCCATATTAGGCCTTTATGGGACATCTGCATGGTCCTTCTTGCTCTGTTCCATCTAGTAATCTACGTGACATCCTATGACAGTCATCGATTATCGCTTGAGTTCTTTCTTCACCCTCTTCTTGCATACTTCAGGTTTTGTTTCCATTAGATTAATTATATAGTTACTTCATATTGATTTAGCACATTTGTTTACAACATTTATGTCCTCTTAGATTATATTAAATACTATAGCCACTACACATAGTTTAGTCCAAGTTTTAGTTAATCAATTCCACATTCACAAATAAATCTAAATTATCCATATATTGTTGATGATGTTGATGATTCAAAACTGGAAGAAACATTTTCAATAACCCAAACATATGATAGAGATAGAAATAATGAGGAGCTGATGAAAGAATACAAAGAAGATATTTGGTCAAAATATGTTGTGAAAACATTTATTTCAAAATATGAAGAGGTGTATGAAGATTTAAACCATGGAAAACTTAGCAAGAAACATTGGGATAATATAGCAGATGCTTTGAATCAAGTTTATGGAAAAAAATCAACTCAGATGCAATGCAAATACAAGATGAACAGTTGAAGAAAACCCTCAAGAAGGAGAAACAATTGGAAAGCAAAAATATGGCAACAAATTCAACATGGAATTTCTATGAAGATATGGATCGCATTACATGGAAAAAACTCAAGGTTATTGGTTTTAATGGAAAAGAGAGGGTTAATATAACCACTTATACTTCTGAAAAAGACATGAGAGGGAAATTAGAAATCCCTTCTATCAACATTGAAAATTTGGAAGGAGCAAACAAAGAAACCCCTTTGAATAAAAATGGAATTAAGAGAAAACGTGTAAAGAGAAAAAGAAACTCTTTTGGAGATTTGAAAGAGGTAATAAAAAATAACATGCATCTATTCAGTCAGACAATGAAAGAAATTGAGCAGGGAAGACTTCAACTTGAGCATGAAAGAATGGAACAAGAGAGAAAGCTAATGGAGAAAATATTGGATGTAAAACTTCAAGTCACAATTCTTTTTACCTAGGTAAATTATAGTTTTTTTAACCATAGTAATATAGTATTGCATCATTCATTCCATTATAAAAGATGGTATACATTATGTAAGAAAAAGATCATGCATTGGAGTTAGATAATACTTATCTATTTTTCATTCTTCTTTTTTATTTCAGAACAATTCCAACGATCAACATCATGGGTGCCACCAAGATCATTGACACACACATCCCAAGATATTATTTGTGTAACAAAACAATTTAAAAATGATGTTGGTAAACATGTATTTTTTTAGGAAAATATGATAATTCAATATGTGAGACATCAATTGAACCATATATCATTGGTAATATAGTCAAAGTATGGAGTACTTATATAATCTCTATGTAATTGATAGATGCTAATATTGAATGAACACGGTGTTTGTTTGTTGATAATGTTTGTAATATTGATAATATTTACATGTAGAATATGTGGTTAATATTTACATGTGCCATTAAACTAAAAAAATTAAAGTTCATGCGATATTTTAAATATGATAATTTAATATGCAAGGCATCAATTGAACCACATATTATTGGTAGTATAGTCAAACTATGGAATAATTATATACTCACTATGTAATTTATAGATGATAATATTGACAATGGGCATGGTGTTTTTTTATGATAATGTTGATAATATTTACATGTGGCATATATGGTTAATATTGTGGCTCCCCCAAAATTAATTGGTCATTAAACCAAATAAAGTAAAGTTCACGTGATATTCGAAATATGTGTGCCTTTTGATAGCCATTAATTGTCCATTAAATATAAAGCAATTTAACGACATACACATATTTTTTGTAATTTGTGTGCGTTGAAGAAAGTGGTGGTTGGAAGTTTTGGTTCCATGTAACTATATATTTTCATTTATTAGTATATTTCCTGGACACTTAAATTTTTGAATCTTTTGGCAAGAACATTGGTGCGAGGGAAAAAATCTATAAGCAAAATCATCCATCAGAAAACCTGATCACGGTTTGATTTCAAAAATTATGAGCAGGGATTTTTTCATGAAAATCTCAAATATAAGTATGCATTCTCTCCTTTATTTCTTCAAATTTTTGAAATTATCTAAGTGTAGGTTTTTTCGCATCCTTTTCAACAAAACCTTATTTTTCTACTTCCAGTAGTCAAATCTGTCGATTCTTTAACACTCTTTTACAAACATTTCTCAACTGATAGGGTTTGATATTGTTATGTCATTATATCTCGTGATCCCTAAATGGTTTGTGACATATGTGTGTATCATGCTTGCGAGTAATGGAAAAATTTTATTGCCATTTTTTTGTAAGAGGACTGATAAATATTTCGTAAAATACCTGACATGGAAAACAATGATAATTGGTAGCAAAAAAATGGGTGTTGCCGATAATGATGAGGATATTAGATTTTATTCATTTATAGATGTTATTTATTTAGGGCTTTTGGACCGCTATCGGTCGATTTTATAGATATTCATTTTAAATTAAAGTAATGAAATAGTGATAGTATCTTCTAGTAGATGAAATAGTAATAGTAACACAAATAATTGTTTGCTTGTTTACAGTAATTGTTTGCTTGCATAAGGAAATTATGGGAAATACAATGTTATAAAAACATATATGTGACTACCAAAGGAAAAATACAAAGATTTTTGTCTGTGTAGGTTCCTCCATGAAAAATAGTGAATTGGGGAACTATAAAACCTGCAATTTGAGAAGTCAGGCTAAACAATATTTTGAGTAATGTTTCACTTACTAGATAGTTCTAGAAAGATATATGCTACAATTATAGATTAAAATTATAGGCTTTAGTTGTTTTAGTTAAATAATCTAATGATATATCGACACTAAAAATTATAAGATGTCAGGGATTTTCTTTCTTAATGTGACAATAAGAATATGGAAATAGGGAGATGTGATATCTTGGTAAATTGTGATATTTAATGACAAGGGATATTATACATAGGTTTCAGAGTCTGTATGTTCATACTAACACTATAAAGAGTGTGCTCATTATATTTATATTCATTATACCATGACCTTTGAGACTTCATTTACCAACTAATTGTAGACCACCATGGCTTTTGATTTTTCATTTATCATTAAAATGTGTAATTTATATATTCCTTTCAATAACTTATAGTAAATAGTATGAGAACTACATAAGGCTTGATCCCTCTCAAGGGTATGTAGTGCAACACTTGGCTTTGCTAGGGATAGTCCATCCAATATAGTACAATTATAAATAAGTAAAGATGCCTAGTGCCTACTAAGCTCAAAATGATAGTGCAGCATAGATTTTTTTCTTGGTAATGATGTCTAGCCCGCTAATCTAAAAATGTTTCATTGTGGTTGATCCTAGCTACCACTAGGATCAGAAAAATGTATGTTTTTGACCCCTCAAGACTGCATGTATTTCCGGATTATGTTCTTTTCATTAATATTTTTATAGTTAATGATGCCTAACGATCACTAAGATACAAATATTTTGTTGTAGCTCATCTTAGCATTTATTAAGAACCAAAGTACATATGTCATGACCCCTCAATATTGCATCTATTTATGCATAGAGCTCATTGTATTAATAGTTTTCATGTTAATGTTGATTAGCGACTACCAAGCTCTAAATATTTCTTTGGGTAAATCACTTCTAAATAAATTGTAATATATACTATAAGAACTACATAAGGATTGATCCCTCTTGAGGGTATGTAGTGCAAGACTTGGCTCCACAAGGAAAGTCCAGCCAATATAGTACAATTATTAATAAATAAAGACATGTATACACATCCCTGCAACAAACTAATCAAACCTAACTAAAGGTTGATCCCTTAAGAAAACATGTATTACAACTATTTTCTTAGTTCAATAAATGATGTCCATTGAATGGTGTTTAGCTAACACTAAGTTCAAAATATTTTATCGAGGCAGATCTTATTGGCCAATAAGCTTTATATATTTCATTTTGGCTTACTAAAGCAAACTCTAGGAACAGAATTATGTATTTCTTGACTCCTCAAAAATGGATGTATTACTGAAATTTTCTTGTTAATGCATTAGTAGTTTTCTTGTTAATGATGCCTAGCAACCGCAAAGCTATAGATATATCATTATGGCTAATTATACTAATAACTATGATACAAAGTACATATTTATTTGTTAATGATTCCTATCCACCACTAACCTATAAGAAATATCTTGCGGCTGACCCTAGCAACCAATTAGATAATAACTACATATGTTTTTACCTCTCAATAGTGGAAGGATTGGTGTTATTTTGCTCATCACAATAATACTTGTTCTTTGAAATAATTGGATACGATGAAGTTCTTACTAATTCATTATGGTTGAACTTAGAGACCACTAGGATCAATATTATGTATATATTTGAACCACCACGAGTGCAAAGATTGCAAAACTTTTGTTCATTCTAATAATAGTTGTTCGAAGAATAATTCTTAGGTATGACCAAGCTCTAAATATTTTGTCGTGGCTGAAATTAACGATCGCTAGGATTCGAACTAATTAAGTCTTGAACTAAACAGTTCTTTTATTGATAGATTTTTCTCATTGCATTAATATTTATACTTTGGAGTGACACCTAGCGAACACCATGGTTAAAAATACATATATCTTAACCCCCTTGTGGTGTATGTATAGCGATGCTTTGCTCATTCCATTAATAACAAGTCTCATGAATGATGCCTAGCAATCGCTAAGCTCTCAATATTTAGTTATTCTTTCATTTATTTGGAAATTATTTTCAAAGCTTACCTAATATTCAAAATTACAGACATATGAATGTTTCCATAAATTCATTTAAGTCATTTTTATCAGCAATTGTTTCATGATGATGTATGCAATGTTCGTGGCCCTTTGACTTTTCAACATGGTGGGAGGACCGGTAATGTTGAATGTAGATGTTTATTTATATTCCTAAAAGAACAATAAAGTAATTAAAGATACCATGTTTGATCTAGTTGCATTACATGAAAAATTTCAACATTACTCAACTCTATTTTCCGCAGTATAAGATGCAAGTGTTGATGTTGATGCTATAGAAAAAAGGGTATACCAGAAGATCAAGTGCTACGGTTCTCGAGACATAAGGGTGATAAAAAGATCTGGTCTCCATTTAATTACTACTAAACCAGATGTTATTCCATTTTCAGAAGTGATCACTTCCTATCTACTTCATGCCAAGTCTAAGGATTTGTCCTTATTTTCTAAATCATGGAAAAAAAGGATAGGTTTTTTTACTAGGAATACATACAAAAGTTATTATAACATTCCAGATCTAGAATCCTATATAACTCAAAAAAAATTGAGTTATGGATGGCCCAAAGGATAGTAAGAGATATTTTGTAGAGTTGGGTCACTAACCCATTAGATAATATGGATGATTCCCATTTTCCCGATATTCTTATTAAAAGGTTTAGACTAGGAGTCCGTATTGGCATGACACTCATGAATAGGCTATATGGAAATTTTTCAATCTCTAAGGTGGATGTTTCTTGGATCCCATTACTTTATTTTATTATTGATGACAGAAATATTCCCTCCTTAGGGAAAGTTCTCAGTGTCAATTTAGTGAGACAAAGAAATAATTTTGTCGACAATCAAAAATCATTTTACATGGCTTCCTATCTTATTGATGTTATATGTGGTGTTCTTGAATGTTTGGATTTATGTAAAATCTAGTATCATTTGAGCCCTTTGAAGGTAAATGAGAAATATTTAGACTTTTATGCCCATCATTTCAGATCACAAATTCAAGATATATGCACTTATTTATATCCTTCTATCTACCAACAATTACACAAAATAGTGACACTTTGGTAATATCTAATGACATCCTCACTTCCATAAGGAAAATAGGAGACGTATTATTCTATCTAGAATATACAGTTATCATGATCAAGGGGCTATGTACACCTCTTTTTCACTTTCTATATTATGTTCCAAAAAATTAGTAGAACAAGAGGTTGTATATCATATTTGCAATGGTATTGCTAGAAAGTGTAAGGAGAAGAAGCTTAAAACACATCCCCCTCCTAGTCTATGTGGGACACAAAATTTTTAATAGGTGTCCCAATTTGAAGGCTTCCTCGGCCAATAGAAATTAATTTCATCTCCTTAAAAACCCTTTAAGGCAATATGAAAAATGAAAAGGGTTTCCCAACACCTTTATTCACATAAAGGACGGTTAAATATACTATATGCCCACGCTCCTGATGCGAATGACTAGTTATGGATTACCCAAACACAAGATAGCCTTGTTAAGTAGAATATGAAGGAGAGAGGAGAGGTTCCACCTCTAAAATAAATTATAGGATACGAAGAGAAAGGAAATTTTGTATTCAGAACATTCACAAAATTCTTGTACTCCATTATCTCCACAATTTGAATCTTGATCTAAGTTTTGAGAAGTCTTGCCCAAATCAAATGAAGCTCCAAATTTGGTTATGCATTATTTAACTTCATTAGATGAAGAACAAGAAACTATGTAAATTGAAATTTTAGCTAATGAATCCCCATTGCAACCCTCTCAATCTTCTCCCTCTACTTCACATGAAGCGAGACAAGATTGGGTAGAGTAATATGTACTTTCCCACAAAGAACATCTAGATTTGGAGGCACAATAAGATCCCTTAGTAAACATTAAATTAAATCCAAGGATGGGAACCTTGAAAAGGGTAACCAAAAAGAAGATGTCAACACAAAAAGCCATTGTTTATCATGAAAATTCATAAGATCTCTTCACTCTTACAAAGAAAAGGAAATGGTATCTCTCAAAAGTACACATTTGTTGAGAGATGAAAATAGGGGTTCTAAGCTTTCCTTATCTCTCACTTCCATAGATATAATGGAAACACCTCAAGTCTATGGGTATACCTATTGTTGAGGCGAGTCTCCTATCAAGGTTGGTTCCTTATTGATGTATCCTAAACTATTTTTTTGGGGTTTTGAGGGTAAAAATATTGTTGTAACTAAATTGAAAATGGGGTGATACACCAATTTTTTTGATGACTTTGATTGAGCATATTCAAAATAAAAATAAGAACAAATAATGGAAGCATGAACCAATGGGTTTCAGTTTGATCCTAAGGAAAACACTTGTATGTTGAGGGATAAATCACAACAACACAGAGCTAACATGCACACTAAGAATGTAAATAAAACACCTAATTTCCAACAAGGTAAGATAATTAATTAGGGATTTTAACATTCACAATAATTAACAGAAGATATATACCACCGTAAATAATTGGAAAGGCAATAATTAATTCTCATTCAAAGGAAAAATTGGAAAAAATATGCATTAACACACCCGTGTCTGAAAATTCCTCCTTGTGCCTTACTAGTACACACAATATATAGAAAAAATACTTCACCCAACTCCTAAAAATCAACTACATTATGTACTCGCCCATGCATGCTAATTTTACCCATTTATCATGAATAAATAAAGGAATAAAAATAGGCATGCTAATTACAACAAGGCATTAATAACCGTAGTTACAAAAATACACTCCAGTCAAAGTGTAGTTGAGTGATCTATTTTTAATGTAATTAATATACTTGGGTTAATTTTTTTTGCTAATATTAGCAATTTTATTGGTCTGTAAGTCTTCTCTAATGCAAGTGCATATTTCTTTATCATCTAGTACATGATGTGACACCTGTTCATTATCCTCTTGCATGGCATTCTATCTTTATCTATGTTCTATCCTTTTGTGAAGGCATGCAAAAATATATCTATTCAAGATAATAATGCTTTTGATCTCCAATACTTAGAAAAATTATTCAACCTCTCTGTGGGTACCACCCTGGAGGCATGTGTAAAATAATAATTTCTCACTTTTGTAGATAATAAGGTCATTTTGTGAAAATTAAGGTAATTGTGTGTGTTCATTGATGTTCATATTTTTAGCATATACTTGTTTGTTTTCTATGATGTGAAATCTGGTCTCATGTAATTTTAGCCTCTTCCTCCATGTGTTGACCCTCTTTTATATTGGCATATATGAGGAGCTCGTCCAATTTTGATCTTTTGCATATAACATGGTTTCGTCCACCTTTTGATACTCGACATACACTTGATATAAATAATGATGAGGCTCTTTGACCATTGGAAAGACAACTTCACATGGCATACATTAGTTTTTAGGTATTTTTCCGGCCTCTTTTACAATCAATGGTCTCCTTTTGAATGGCACATGGCTTAGACAATGATTTAAATAATGATCATTTATTTGAAATTTTGTCCCCCTTCCATGAGGGTTAAATCCATAAGCAATTTTCGGTGGCTTTTAACTTGAGGTTTGACTGTGGTGAAACCATGGTGAAGTTGTGGTTTGAATCTGCACCACTTGATATGTACCATTTTGATCTCCATAGTCGATATCTAGTAGTTGTGGTTTTTGCATATTGATCATTCAATTTGGTACCATTAGATTGTGATCGTTGATCATTGTACCGTGCTAGCTGGGTTTCAATAATGTTGCATTGAATTTGATGATAGATATTAACTTTCGATCATGGTAATTTCTTGCATCTTCACCATAGATTGTTAACTGAGGTTGGATTGGGAGTTTTTATTATTCACTGTTGATTATGTACCATCGATCTAGGACGGTCAATGGGCTAATTCAGGAAGTTAGGTTTGGTTAAAACCCCATTGAGTTTATCACTTTGTCATTTATTTTTCTCTCCTGAGTAGTGAATCCATGCCAAATTTTCTCCAAACCACCATTTTTATCTTTAAAGCTCGATTTCTTGCATTTTTAGTCCATGACATTGAAAACTTGTATATTTCTTGCATTTTAATCTTATTTCGAGCTTCGTGAAGTTAGCCACCATTATTGATGATCTTATGCTCTACTAACTCAAAAACTTAGCCTTCAAATGAGTTATAGGTGCAAGTATTTGGGTTCTCTATTGCATGAGTTTATTGTTCTCTGTTATTCCAAAAGGTAAGATTCTGAGATATGGTTTTACATTGGTGCACCTTCATTTTTATATTTCCTTCTATTCGATACTAAAAATGTTTAAACATCCCTTGTTTCTTGATATTTTTCACTATGGGAAATTTTTGGAACTCAAAAACACTTATGGGCATCCATTTCTTTTAACTCTATTTGAGGGTTTACGTGGATTTGTTATGTGATGTAAGTTGGCAACCTCGACCATGAATATGCACTTTGTTGGAATTTTTGCTTGATTTAGATAAGTTTGACCTTCTCGGTATTTTATACATCTTCGACTAAAGTTGAAATTTTATTCTTGCTTGTTGGGTTATCATGGATATATTCTCTAAGTTATGGGTATTCACTTTTTGGCATTTCAGTCGTTATTTCCTTCTAGTTTGAAACTTTCTCACAAATCTTACTCGACCGCTATTTCTTTTGCCAAGAAAGTGTATATTTAATTGATTCACCATGGATTTTCCTTTATTTATGCATTATTGGGTACATTTTTTGTTGATAAAAGATCTAAAATCATTTTCCCTTTTGCTTGGAAAAATCTAAAGCATATGAAAAACTGAAATCTACTTTGCCTAGAGTATGAATTTTGAGCTTCATACTTCGACTCATAAAATGGCTCTGGATCCTTTAATTTGTACTCAATATTTATTTGTTGTTCATGGTGTATTAGCTTCCCTTTTCACCTTCATGGGAATCTATTATTTTTTCATCATGTACTTGAAAAGAAAACCTCATTGTTTCCTTTAACTTAAAACTTTTCTCATCATGAATGGGGATCTAAGTATTTTAAATCACCCTTTAAAAAGTTATAGGATTATGATTTGTGGTAATTTTGAGCTACTGTATAATGTGCATTTATAATAAGTTAAGTTTCTTTCTCTCGAGTTGTCGATTTACAATATTAAGATGCCATTACTTATTTTCCTTGTATTTAAAACTTGGTATCTTGCTTTTTAAATGAAGTCTTTGACCACGAATTAGGGTCCTTTTTATTTCATTTTATTATTTTGAAAGCATGCTTGTGACCTATATTTCTGAATCTGTGTAGATGCCTTTATACTTCTATGCATCTATAATGTACTTTGAGCATTTGTAATTTGTTGTTTAAGTGATCTTGGTATTCTTTATCAATTTCCAATCTTAAAAAATTTCTGTTATGAGTAATATTTTTATTTAATATTCTTGTGCAAGTTGAAAGTATTTTCATGAAGTGGATCTACCTTATGTTTCTCAAATATATTCAAATTTGAAATTTCTAATTCTATAAAATATTCAATCAGAATTTGATGGTAGCGTTGTATAATATTGAAACTTGGAAATGAACTTGATAAAAGCTGTAAATTCCTTGTTTAACAACCTTTTTTTGAGAGTATGCACTTGAATGCATTGATCTTTTGTAATAGTTTCATTACCTCTTACATCTACTCATGATTTTATCTTACTGTAGATGAAAGATGCATTCTGGGTTGTTATGAAATTTTTGAGCATGATCAATGTTGTTAATGTTTTTCTGTAGCTTTAAGAACCTTTCTTATGGTATTTGATTTATGATAGTGATGCAATCTATACTTTTCTTCAACCTTCTCAGAACTATCTTGTGATGAGTTATGGCATGTATAACTGTTTTGGACTCTATTCATGATTTTTTGGTTGCAAATATTTGACTGACAGTTGTTTAATCTATGAAAAATCTTAACGTTTCTTTGGAATTGTGACATCAAGATATGATAATGTCCTTATGATATCTACTCTTGAAGCTCATGGTGAATCATTGAAATCTAAAAATTCATTCTTCCTTGATCATATGAAAATCACTTCACCCTTTGACCATTCTGAAGATGATAACATGTTGATTCTGTCATAGCTGATGTATTCTTTTATGTTCTTGATCTAATGTAGATTGTCCTCGTTTGGATGTTTGGTTAGCACTAAATTTGATTTGGTGAATATTTAAAATTGATAACTGCTGTAATTTTTAAAAAACAGTCACTTCTAAAGATTCATTTCTACTTTGGAAGTTAGATGTAGGTCTCAGTACCTATACTTATTTTAGTAGATGCAATCTACTTTTTCCTTTCATCTTGTATCGCAACATCTTTCATCACTATTGTTTTAATCTTAAAAATCTTCTCTAAAACACTGGGAGGTATATGGTACAGTTACAAATTACTTCCTTGTATGGTATATCATGCATTTTGTATGTTTTTTTCATTGTAAAATTTTCCTTGTCCATTGGGCTGTACTTTCTCTCAATTAATGTCTCTTTTGAAATGGTAATTAGATCATTTGTACTTGTATCATTTCCTGTCTTATTATGTATCACTAGAATTGTGACATTTATTCATGGATAGCTTATTTTGAAGGTTGTAATTTTCTATTCTTCACTTTAGATCTTGTAATGGACACCTTTTGTACTTAGTTCTTTATACCTAAGAATTTGTGTAACATCATCTCATTTTAATTGTTTCATGCATTACACCTTAAAAATTGTGAAAGGCATGAATTAATTATTCTCTTGTCACCTTTTAATTCTCGCTTATGTCATTGGAATATAATCAGAATCGATAATACAAAATTTTACAAGCATGTATTTTGTTCTCTTTTATTGCAAACTATACCTGCACACTTAAGAAAATAGTTTGAAATTAATTAAACTTTTTGGCATCTCTTATGTTCCATAGTGACTTTTTTCTCTTTATTTTTATCTATCATGATCATGAAGATGACATAAACTTCTGCCAAATGGTAATTTTTATTTTTGTATTAGTTGCTTGATGTAACTTATGATTTTGATCTCAATTGGTTCATTTTCGTGAAGTTAGATAGTACATGAGTACAGATTAAACCTAGAGCTCAAAACTCGACATCTTTTTACTTTTGTATTTTAGGTACACTAATGGACCGGATGGTTCAAAAAATGATGATGAAGGAGTTGGAACTGAAACAACCAAGAACGAAAGAGAACCTAAGGCAATGATGAGTTTCTTCTATACTCTTTTGCTTTTAGTTTCATCTACATGTACCATTTATTTCAGTAATCATAAGTTACATCCCATAGCTTGTGTGGGAAATAATTGAATTTCCTTAATGAATAAATGATATTATTTCTGTAATGAGTTGTGTACTTCTTTTTAATTTCATTTTTATGATAGGTAATGATTCTACAATGAATTAAACAAATTAATACATACTTAATAATATTAATCATAGGAAATATCAATTTTAAAATACATGTAACTTAAAATGAACTCTCAACAATGCAAACAACAACTATGTTTGTTATTTTTGAGTCCAACTTCTCAAGTCTTCCTCTATCTCTGCCTTCCTCAAGGTTGTGCTTTAGTTCTTTGGAGCTTCTGTACATCTTTGATGAAGGTGATCATGGGATAACAACATATGTGAGGTGTTGCACTTGGCAACAACACACATAGATGTAATTTTCCTTGTTGATTCACTTAACTAAAAACTCAATTTAACTGTAAATGCCCCCTTAGTTAGGTTCATTCATCAATTCCTTCCATCGAAAAAATAGTTTCAATTTTCCCATTTTAAAAAAGTGCAAAAGTTTTCACCAGAAATCCAAAGGATCCCAAGTGTGCAATATAAGGAAGATCTAGAATCCTTGATAAGGGCTACAACAGAAACAACTGTAGAAGTAGTGAGAGGAGTGTGTGCTAGAAATAAACAACTTGAAACTTAATTAAAGGCCACAGCCTCCTCTCGAAATAGTTTCTGATGTAGAAGAGGCATTATATGACTTGTATAATAATATAAATAAATAAATCAATGCAAAGGAGGAGGAAGAACCGTTCTTACAAAGGAACAAAAAAATCATTACATAAATGACATAGTTGTAGAAAACATTAATACAGATGGGGCATGCCATTGAAAAAGGCATTTGTAAAGACCCTTCAATTATGACCATGGATGATATTGGTATATGTCAGACATATGCTAATTATATGAAGGAAAGAATAAGGGAATGTAATGGACATGTAAGAATACTTTCTTTGCAGTTTGATGACATTATTTCTAGAGGAAATCATATTTTCATAGAAGCTTTGGTCATGGAAGTATTTAATGGAAACAATTAATCGGTTTTGATGAAGAGTTCACGACATCACTTAAGAAAATCCAGTTAATTTTCAAAGGATAATAAATGAGGCGAACGAAGGATAAAATTCACATGTTGTTGAGTTTTTTTCCAAAATAAGGGAAAAATACATAAAATAGAGACTCTAAAGGAAATCACCAAAAAATCAATTTGTAGTCAAAAGGATTTTCTTGAAAATTCTACCATGATATACAAAGCCCCGATTGTGGACATGGGAAAGATAACAATATATTCTCATATTTAAAAAACAACTATTGAAGAGGCATGACAATGAGATGATAATAGAGATCTCGAACGATAGAAAAAAACCAGAAGTAAATGTGCCTACGAACTTGGATCAACAATAGCCAACCCATAATTAAAGAAGAACCACGGTGAATCGTAAATTGTAGTATCTCGAGATAGGATGTTAAGAATCTGAAATATGTATGACATGTAAATAGATGAATATTTATAACTGATTGAATGTTCATGTATATATTCCAAATGCTATACTTATCTAAAAATGCATTTTTGTTTGATACACTAAGCTCCAAATATGTTGTTGTGGCATAAACTAGCGCACACTATTCTCAAATATCCATAAATAACTAGCGATTACTAAGCTCGAATGTTAGTGTGGCATAACTTAGTGGTCGTTAAGTTCACAATATCTTACTTGTTTTTTGTTAAATCATAGCGACACCAAATATTAAAATAATATGTTGCAACATAAGCTAGCGAACGCTAAGCCAAAAATTTCATTCTTTGACTTGTTAAATGGTAGTGACATCAAAGCTAGAAATTTACAATAGTGGTCGTATCTTAGCGTGGAAAAATTTAAGATACCCGTTATTGAGTACCGATCGCTAAGATCAGAAAATGTTTTCAAGGAATAACCTAGCGACTACTAAGATTGTAATATCTTACATGTTTTTCATTGAATCCCAGCGACATCATAGATTCAAATAATATGTTACAACTTAATCTAGTGGACACTACACTAAAAATTTCATTCTTTGTCTTGTTACATGCTCAAGACATCTAAACTCAAAATATTCTAGTTTGGAAGAAGTTAGATATCGTATAGCTCAAAATTTGTTAATTTGATTTGTTAAAGTATACCGTCAAGAAATTGCAAACATTATGAGTATGCATATTCTAAAGGATGCTAGCATCATATAATATTAATTTAATATGTTAAATCCTTACAACCGCTATGCTCTAAATATTATGGGTTAAATCCTAATGAACGCTAAGCTTAAATTATTACATCGTTGTAAAGGCTAATGACTGCTAAGCTCAAATCAATTTCATTTAAAATGTTAAATCCCGTCGAAAGATTTGTTTTAAATATTATGTTGTGGCAATACGTAGCAGCCGCTAATTTCATACTACCTTAATTAAATTTGTGAAATCCTAGCGACCGCTAAGCTCCAAATAATATGTTGCAGAACAATACCTAGCGGATGCTAGACTCAAAATATCTTTATTTATTTTGTTAAATATTAGTGACCACTATGTTCTAACTATTATGATGTGGTAGTGTCTTAGAGGGGTAAAAATTCAAGATATTCATTATTGAGTACCGATCGCTAAGCTTAAAAAATGTTTTCGAGGCATAATCTAATGACCACTAAGCTTGCAATTTCTTACATTTTTTCATTGAATCCTAGCAACAACATATATTCAAATAATATGTTGCAACATAAGCTACACTAAAAATATCATTCCTTATCTTGTTACATGCTTAAGACATCTAATCTCAAAATATTCTATTGTGGAATCACTTAGATGTCATGTAGCTCAAAATTTGTTAATTTGATTTGTTAAAGCATACCACTAAAAACTTGTAAACATTATGAGTATGCATATTCTAGAGGACCCTAACCTCTTAGAATCTTAATTTAATGTATTAAATCCTTGCGACCAATATGCTCCAAATATTATGGGTTAAATCTTAATGAACGCTAAGCTTAAATTATTACATCATTGTAAAGAATAGTGCATTACTAAGCTCAAATAAATTTCATTTAAAATGTTAAATCTTGTCGAAATATTTTTTTAAATATTATGTTGTGGTAGTGTGTACCAGGCGCTAATTTCATACTACCTTAAATAAAATTATGAAATCCTAGCGACCACTAAGCTCCAAATAATATATCGTGGCATTACCTAGTAGACGCTAGACTCAAAATATCTTTCTTTATTTGGTTAAATATTAGTGACTGCTATGTTACAACTATTATAATGTGGTAGTGTCTTAGAGGAGTAAAAATTTAAGTTATATGTTCTTGAGTACCGATCGCTAAGCTTAGAAAAAAATTTCGAGGCATAACCTCAATGGTCGCTAAGCTCACAATTTCTTACATTTTTCACTAAATCCTAATGACAAAATATATTTAAATAATATGTTGCAACATATGCTACCAAATGCTACACTAAAAATTCATTCTTTGTCTTGTTACATAATTGAGACATCTAATCTCAAAATATTTTACCGTGGAAGCACCTAGATGCAATGTAGCTCAAATTTTGTTAATTTGATTTGTTAAAGTGTACCACTGAGAACTTGTAAACACTATGAGTATGTATATTCTAGCAAACACTAACCTCATATAATATTAATTTAATGTGTTAAATCCTTGTGACTGCTATGATCCAAATATTATGGGTTAAATCCTAATGAATTCTAAGATTAAATTAATTCATCATTGTAAAGGCTAGTGACTACTAATTTCATACTACCCAATTAAATTTCTAAAATCCTAGCGACTACTAAGCTTCAAATAATATGTCATGAAATACCTAGTAGACGCTAGACTTGAAATATCTTTCTTTGTTTTGTTAAATCTTAGAAACCACTATGTTCCAACTATTATGATGTGGTAGTGTCTTAGAGGGGTAAAACTTCAAGATATCTGTTATTGAGTACCGATCACTAAGCTCATAAAATGTTTTCGAGGCATAACCTAATGACCGCTAAGCTCACAATTTCTTACATTTTTTTGTTGAATCCTAGCAAAAAAATTATTTAAATAATATGTTGCAACATAATATACCATACGCTACACTAAAAATATCATTCCTTGTATTTTTACATGCTCGAGACATCTAAGCTTGAAATATTCTATTGTGGAAGCACCTAGATGTCATGTAGCTCAATTTTTTTTAATTTGATTTGTTAAAGCATACCGCCATCAACTTGAAAGCATTATGAGTATGCATATTCTAGCAGACGCTATCCTCCTATAATATTAATTTAATGTGTTAAATCCTTACAACCGCTATGCTCCAAATATTATGGGTTAAATCCTAACAAATGCTAAGCTTAAATTATTACATCGTTGTAAAGGATAGTGGTCGCTAAGCTCAAATCAATTTCATTTAAAATTTTAAATCATGTTGAAAGCTTTGTTTAAAATATTATGTTGTGGTAGTGCGTAACAGACACTAATTTCATAATACCTTAAATAAAATTATGAAATCCTAGCGAAGGCTAAGCTCCAAATAATATGTTGTGGAAATACCTAGCGGATGCTATAATAAAAATATCTTTCTTTATTTTGTTAAATCTTAGCAACCAATATGTTCCAAATATGATGTTTTTGTAGTTTCTTAGCTACTTAAAAAAGAAAATATGGTATTGTGTTATACCCTAGCGGCCACTAAGCTAGTAATAACTTTTTTTTTTTGTTAAATCCTAGTGACATCTCATATCCAAATAATATGTTGCAACATAATCTAGTGGACGCTAAGTTAAGAATATAATTCATAAATGTGTTACTTACTAGCAACCATAATGTTCAACATATTAGTTTGTGGCATTCCATAATGATTATAAGCTCTAAATAAAATATTGTTGTAAATCAAACCGATCGATAAGCTCATAATATTTTAATTTTTGCTAATAATAAACGACCTACTAATAATATTTTTTAAAAATAATTATATCATTGTGAATAAAAAGCTATGTGATTTTTAGTCATGGATTAGTAGGCAAAAAGGAAATATAAATTTAAATACATAGTGATTAAAATATTTAATTTATAAAACTTAGGCATATATATAATATGTTTACCTTCCATTGCATAAAAATTATCTCACAATTGAAAACTTAATATGCTTTTATAATTTTAAATAATTTTTCCAACCTTGAATATCTTCTCACAAAGTCAACGTGACAACCATATAAAAAAGTACAATGAAATAATTACCTCAGGTTATTTTTATCATCATAGTAAAACAAAAAAATGTAGACGTAATGAATACCAAAATAATATATTGAGTCTCACTAAACATTACAATTTTAAAAATTGGTGATTATGTATCTGACCATCATTATCGAGAAAAAACAATCAAAGGGGGACATAAAATGACGAAATCTTGAAAGCGTTCAAATGAAATACAAACAAGATTTGAAAAGGGATTAAATTTTATTTGGTTGGGGAATAATAGATTTCTTATTTTCTTGAAGAACAAGGTAATTTGAAAAAAAATGATTAGAAGGAACCGCCAAGCAGAGCTGGGCCACGGAGCGTATTTTTGTAGGGAAAAGTAGGTTTGGACTGATGTGAAAAATAATGGAACTAGTCGAAGACAGAATGACTGAACAATCCCGCAAAAAAAAGGTGCACATTTAGTATAATATACGTTTTTGATAAATACCTGATTTAGATATGAGATTATTTCATTCTTGGTGATGCCATTCAACCATCATCTTCTACATCTAACTAACTATCTACACTATTTTTCTGCAACATCTTTTCGCTCCCTAGTTTTGTGTGCAACCTTTTATTGCTTCTTGATTGTTCCCTTTTTATTAATCCACAAACGAGATTATAATTACTACTTGATTTTTCCTTGGATAAAATGACCGGGATTCTTGCACTCGACTCGAATCTACAGATTGCTTGTATTGTTCTATGATTTCATGAGTTGCTATTCTTCAAGAACAAAAACAAAAACCCTAAAAACTAGTTCTCCGAGGTATTTAATATTTTTTTTCGGCACATTCCACGTTAGAAATTTTGAAAATATAAAAAGTGTGGGATATGAAAATTTGAAAATTATAGTGGGAAAATTGAGAGTATATTGAAATTTCAAATTCTAAAAATGAGGGGGATTCACAATTCAAAATTTGAATTTACCACTCATTAAGAAAAGGTGTGGGATATCAAAAAAATAGATAATATTAAAAAAATTCCTTTTGATATTAGTTATATCTTAAAATAGTTAAAACGATAATACAATAATAAAACAGTAGAAATAAATTATATAAATGTATATAAATGCATAAGCACATTTACTTTTATTTTTATCAAAATCGACCTAGACAATGTTAAATGTAGTGTGCTAATGAAATATAATTCTCTAATTACTCTATGATATGTGGAAAGTTTGAACCTCATAATTAGAAAAAAATTATAATTGAAACATTTAGTATGAAATTTAAATATAAACAAACGATTATAATATGAAACTAAAATATTATAATATAAATAACAACCAATAAAATGATGACACATGGCATAAATTTTTAAAATCTTAAAATGTGTTTTTGTATTTAAACAAAAAAAAAAACAACACTTCAAAGTTGTAAAGATAGTGTTTACAATGAAAAGAGGTATTGGTATGAGCCTAGTGACCACTAAGCTATATCATGATTTGTTATTTTATCACTATTTCTAAATTAAGTAATTGTTGAGCCTAGCGGCCGCTATGTCATTTATTTCAACAAATAAATAAGCTTAGCGGTTGCTAAGCATTTTCTTCGATAAGAATAATTTATATATTGCAATGATGTCTATTATAAAAACTACAAAAATATCACTTACTCTCAAGGGTATATAATGTGTCACTGAGTTACAATAGGGATAGTCCAGTTAGTATGATACGATTATAATAAATGAAATTTAGTAGTGACTCAAAGATATTAAGATAGTGTTTACAATAAAAATAGGCATTGGTATAAGCCTAGCATTCATTATGCTATATCATGATGTTTTATTTCATCTCTATTTCTAAATCAATAAACTATTGAGTGTAGTGGCCGCGCATGACATTCTTTTCAACTAGTAATGGAGCTTAACAGTTGTTAGGATTTTTATTTGATATGAAGGAATATGGATTCCAACTAACAAGGATATATATTATAAGAGATAAATATGTCTTGATCCCAATACGATACAACTACAATCAATGAAAAATACTATCGATAAAAAGAAGAACAAATAATGATTACAAGTGACACAAGTGGTAATGATAGGATCCTATTGAATGCTTAACTAGACATTTGTTTGTTATTATATAACTATTCTCAAATTTAGAAACTATTGAGCCTAGAAGCCTCTAGGTTATTCCTTTCAACTAGTAATGGAGCTTATCGGTCACTAAGCATTTTCTTTGATACAAACCAAAAGTCTTGATCCCTCTCGATGGAAAGTAGTGTAGGAATTAGCTCCACTAGGTAACGTGTAGCCAATTTGATACAATTATAATCATTGAAAATTATAATCGATCTAAAGATGTAAAGATAGTGATTACTACAACAAGAGGTAATGATAGGATCCTAGCGGCTACTAAGCTAGACCATGATTTGTTATTTAATAGCTATTTTGAAATTAAGAAATTATTGAGCTTAGTGGTCGCTAGGATTTTTATTTGATACGAACCAATTTGGATTATAATTTACAAAGATATATCTTAGGTGAAATAAATAATTCTTGATCCCTCTCGATGGAATGTAGTGTAGCAATTGGGTCCATGTGAAGGCCAACCAATATGATACAATTACAATCAATGAAAAACACTATCAATCCAAAGCAGAACAGATAGTGATTACAATGACAAGTATTAATGATAGGAGCCTAGAAGCGCTAAGCTAGACCATTTTTTGTTATTATATAGCTATTCTCAAATTTAGAAACTATTGAGCCTAGCAGTTGCTAGGTTATTCCTTTCAACTAGTAATAGAGCTTAGTGGTTGCTAAACATTTTATTTGATATGAACCGAAGGTCTTAATCCCTCTTGTTGGAAAGTATTGCAGGAAGTATCTCCACTAGGTAAAGCACATCTAATTTGATACAATAACTATCAATGAAAAATATAATATATCTAAATATTTAAAGATAGTGATTACTAAAACAAGAGGTAATGATAGGATCCTAATGGATGCTAAGCTAGACCATGATTTGTTATTCAATATCTATTTTTAAATAAAGAAATTATTAAGCTTAGCAGTCACTAGGTTTTTTCTTTGATATGAACCAATTCAAATTATAATTTACAAATATATATGTTAGGTGAAATAAATAAGTCTTGATCCCTATCAATGGAATGTAGTGAAACAATTGGGTTCGCCATGCGAAGTCCAACCAATACAATAAAATTACTCTCAATTTAAAAAAGTGTCGGTCAAAAACTAAATATACAATGATTACAATGAAAAAAACAGTAATGATAGGAAAATAGTGGCCTCTAAGCTAGATCATTGTTAGTTATTATATACCTATTTTCGGATTAAGAAAATGTAGTGTTTAGTGGCCACTAAGTTATTATTTTCAAATAGTAATGGAGCTTAGTGGTCACTAAGAATTTTTTTAATACAAAAATAAATTCTTAATCCCTCTCGATAGAAAGTAGTGCAACAATATGCACCACTAGGTAACATGCGAGATAATTTGATACAATCATAATCATTGACAATTACAATCAACCTAAAGCTATACAGATAGTGATTACTACAACAAGAGGAAAAGATAGGATCCTATCTGCCGCTAAGATCCTACCATGAATTTTTATTCAATAGCTATCTTGAAATTAAGATTTTTTTGAGCCTACCATTCTAGGATTTTCCTCTAGTATGAAATAATATGGATTATAATTTATATAGATATATATTACGTAAAATATGTAAGTGAATTGGATTCTCTATGTGAAATCAAACCAATATGTTACATGTTAATTTTCAAGAACAATTGTGCATAGTTTTTGTTATTAATGATGGGATCCACAAAATACAATTATAGTAACTAGTTGAAGCTTAGATGTCATGTTTGGACGAAGTCCTAGTTATCGCTAACCTTTATGTTGATTACTCTCCAATGATAAAAAGTAATGTACTATAGAGATTGGTGATCACAAAGGCTAATAATTACATTCATTATCATACAATGTGAAAAAAATACTCCATATGTGAAGTACTTATTAATATATTCTACTCCAATTATATGTAAAATTTATCGAACTCCATTCTTGACAATTCCATTCATTGAAGGTGTTGAGTGATGGAAGAAAAGAGATCAGAATGGTTTGTTGAAATCCATACCCCTAACAAATATTATGTCGACATGTGGTTGTTTTTTTATAGATGAAAAACATGTATAAGTTGGTAGGTATAGTTATATTCTCAATAGTTGTTGATTCGAGTACACTATGTGTTTAGGTTGAATGCATTGACTATGAAAATAATAAGTGTGTTATTTGGATATTGAGTTGGATCTTTCTTTAGTTAGGAAACTAGAAATGAAGGCCTCAAAAGAAAAAACACAATATTCCTATTCAATTTATGGTTTGGATTTGGGTTTTTTAGTAGATAATGAAAAAATCGACTATTCAAATACAAAATACATTCACAATGGCATGCTTTCAATACCCAAAAAATTGTATAGATCTGATAAAAAGTTTCTTTTTTCATTTTTTTTTGAGTAAAACAGTTCACTTTCACCACCTAAACATGCCAATTTGTTTACTATGTTAAGGTGAACATATTTGGCTAAATTGGAGATCGATCCATCCAGATCAAAGTTGCAGGGGTTAAACATAAATACTAAATCATCTCCATTGCTAAAGAAATCAACCACTATATTCATGAAAACAAAACCTTTAACTACTCAACAATTTGATTAATTTTTGTTCAATGGTGAAGTATTTTAAATTGATGTTTCAAGGTGTCATGTAACACCTCCAGAGTATTAGTATCTTCCTATAGATGATGATAATGTTGACTTCTTATGCACTCCATGTTAATAAATGTTATTCCTACATAGAGGGACATAATTCTTCTTCCTTTCTTGCAGTCTATGAATAAAGTTGTGGAGCTCCAAGATCTGAAAGACTTGGAAAGGGATGATGTTAAATTTTATATACTTGATGGCCAATATACAATATGTTTTTAGGATTAAATACTTACAAGTCTTTACATAAGAGACTATGGTTTCAAAGGGCTCACATTATTTTTGCAAATGCAACTAACGAAGCCATTACTAATATTTGCAAACAACAGAATGAAGTGAACAAAACTTGGATAGACACCAAGTTTATTGATTTGCTATACAAAGCTAGATCAATTCGAAATTGCTTTGATGTCCTCAATGCTGCAAATTGACAAAAAAAAAAATAGAAGAGTGAAAGGTAATGTATTTTTATTTAGTTGTATTTGTTTTTAACATTTGATTTCCTTATATAAAAGGATAAAACATATTATTGTCTTTTGAATACATAAATATGAGAATTAATGCCTTTTGATTTTCAAAGTGGAAAAACCTCTTTTGTAAGAAAAATGGAATTTTTTATTATTACCAAATGATATATGGACTAAATGGACTACAACATTTCAGTTGTTTAGATCTGGTGGCCTTTCTTGTTCACCTATTAAATATAATTAGGATAACTTTTAGCCAAATTCATTGGCAAGATTCACATCCAATTCATTCAAGGTTGTTATAGGAATGAACGATGAAGAACTATCAGTACTAGTAGATAAAGTAAAATCAAGGGATGTCTCATTAACTAGCCTTGTTCAGGAAGGCATAATAGCAGAGACCTTTGATTGTTACTGCCAGAGAATAAAAGAAGATAGAAAAATGAGAGAAAACGTTCTACAATATTTTAAAGAAAAACATCTAGATAATAATCTATTGACATCATGTAGTGAATCCAATGTAATTGAAAAATTTTAATTACATGAATCACAAAGTACCACCGGTTTTCTCGTACTATTTGGTGAAGAGATAAAATGAAAGAGAAAATTTGATTCCCAAATATGGGGTAAAAATAAAACCAAAAATTGGACTAAGTGGTAGAATAATTCCTTCCTGCCAAGGCTTAGACAATATTAGACAACTATGTGATGTCAATGGAAGAAAATATACCTGCAAGGATAGAGGACATAAAATATTTTACTTGTCAATGTACATACCCATTCAAGCAAACTTCGACTCTATCAACTATTCCTGCCACCAATCCTTTCAATGTAGAATGTGTTATTGCTGATTTTTACAATTTTTCTAGCGATATTTCTTCTGAAATAATAATGGAGCTGCTAACAGTTATTGGAACTAGTGTGCTATAATGTATTATTATTATTCTCATACCAACTGAATATTAAAAAATTGAGATAAATAGTAAAAAATACATGAAAAAGGTTAAATACATTGGATAATTGATTTTGGATGGATGCTATAGACTCTATGACAACAATGGGAAATTTAAAAGTTTATGTCTTATGTACACAATAACTAGAGTGCACAATTGCGATGATAAAAATGATGAAAGAGAAGAAGTCACTAGGGATTGGATGGAAAAACTGCCACAACAATTGATAATTGCAAGAAAAATTGTCCTAAAAGGAAACAAACATCCTTTTCCTTGTGAAAAATCATATGAGTTCTAGGCTGAGATGTTCACTTGATGTTGTTCCCATAATTATTTAGTATTAGTGCTTTATGGTGGTAGTGTCACATTGTGTGCATTAGTTGAATCCAATCATTCATGTTATTATTGATGAGACACATAGTCGAAATGTTTTTAAAACATTAATATTCTCATATGAAGAAAGGTTTGTACTAGAATACAACTTGAATATGCAATAATGTTAAATTTATTTCAACCAAAAAAATCTACTTACAAATTTCTTATTTATATAGATAACCAAAGAACAATAGGAGTTGATGTACAAATATCTCAACTTGACACTACACAACCAACTCAACATGGTGATTGACCTTAAATAATTTTATAAATATGTTTAATGAGATCTATTTTAAATTTCCATTATTTTAATATTTTTACAATACTCTTTGTTTACCAACTCTAATGACAGATGAGGAGAACTCGACCACATCATGCATGAATATGCAATCAAATCTTGGTATGTTAGTCATGTGTATTTGGAAATAAAAACATTACTAAGTCCCATAAAATTATAAGACAATTAATGGTTCATGCAGACAACCAACAACCAAAGAAAGTAACAGTTGAGTGCATCATGGTAACCATCAATAATATGCAGTCAGAGCCAGGTATGTTAGTCAAGTGTATTTTTGAAGAAAACCATTTATAAGGATCAAAAAGTTATATAAAATGATATCAGCTATTTCTAGAAGTGGAACCATTTTCAAAGAAGGAATTACAAAATAGCCTATTTCAAAAGTTCATGGTGGCATCCAATGCAACATAGTTTGTAGTTACCGGGTTCTTTGTTCTTTGTAGAAAACCATTCGTATTGAGATAATGATAAAGACATTAGTATTGATGCTTAGTCCAGCCAATGATGGCATAGCCTAGCAGTCACTAATCCACATCAATATCTTAGAACTATTGTTTGCCAATGGGTGGTTCAATGGATATAAACAAACCCTAATAGATGCTAAAATTCATTCAAAAGACATAAAACAATTTGATTTTTATGTACCATATTACCATGGAGAGAAGTATGATTTTTAATTATGCTTTCATTTGAAATAGCATGAAATCAATTATGCATTGATTAATGTTGTTTGCAATACATATTTCATCAAAAAAACCAGCAGTGACTAAGGTCTATTCAAGCCAACCGAGAAGCTCAGTCGGTAAGTGGTAGCTTCCTTAAGTGCTAATATTGAATTTACCATTTTACCATGTAGATAACTATGTTTTTTCAAATACACTTTCATTTTCCATAGCAATAGCTATGTTATGAATAGATTAATGTTTGTTTGAAATAGATTTTGCATCAAAGGATATGCTTTCAGGTAAATAAGATGAAATCCTAATGCAATCCCCATCGGTAAGTGGTAGCCGTAAGATAAAATTTTGATTATTTCCATTGGTTATAATTTATTTAAGACCAATTAAAAAAATTATTTTCTTCAATACATTAGCCACAATAATTACTTTTTATTTTAGATTTGGAGGGCTTACTATATAAGAAAAACCAATCGTCTGCTGGGAGATGTCATTCAAGTTTAACAAGGAGACTATCAACTTACAAGGTGGCTTGAAAGAGTTTATAAATTCATTATCAACAAAATTTTAAATGTGATTATAATCGAGACAAAATCACTTTTGGTGATTTTGAAAAGCTGAAAAAGACCTTCAATAAAAAATTATCTACTGAATTAAATCTAGTACTCACCTAGGGAAAAGAACATTGCAATATAGTTTATGTAATTACACCGATAGATCTAAAAAGGTTTGGAGTAGAAATGACGTTCCTCAAATTTCTAAAGACAATATGTGTATTACATTATGTGTAAAGGGAAACCCTCTAGCAAATTTTATGGTTGGGATGACAAGAAGAGGAAAAAAATTGTTCAAAAGATATATGGCCGATGATTGATTTTTACAAAGAATTATCACTGATAGTGTCTAATGGATTGAATGTGGTATAGGGCATCAAATCATTGGAGTGAGTAAATTCTTGATAAAAATTTAGAATTTCAAAATGTTCTTATGATGATATAGCTTAACATTGAAAATATTATACATTCATATTTTTTTATGTTGGTTTTGGTTAACTATTTTGTATGTTGAGATTACACGAATATAAGTTGGAGTATTTATATTTTCCCTGATTATAAGTTCAGAGTGTGAATGTATAAGTTGTGAATGTAAATTAACAAAGAAACTTTATTGTAACAAATATTTTAGTAGTTCTTATTAATCAAATATGTATTCCTAAATTAATTCTGAGCATGCTTAAATACTATATTTTTCTTCAAAAATAGAAAGCATATACCAATTTCCAATGCAATGAAATAATTACAATATGGTATGTAAATACTCATTGCCTTTGAAAAATTACATTCTATTCAAATAAATTTTGCACTAAAAATAATTCCTAGTGTAACAATAAGAAATGAGGAATACCCTTAGATTTTTAACCTTCATCAACACCTACAACCATTTCATTTTTGATATAACAATATCGAAAGGGACTTGGTAATTATTGTTCAATTTATTCACCCCCTCAACCTTTTGATATTGTTTCTTTTCATTTACAAATACTAACACATGTAATGTGAAATTGATCATATTTGATATAAATGGTGTTTTGGTACACACCCTCCACGAGGCTAATATGGCATTTAAACAATAAAAAAATTATTTTCTCGGACCCAATGTGAAAGTGTTGTTGCAACGGTTTAAAAAATATTTCAAAATAACATTATGGACATCGGTGAGAAATTAAAATGTTGATGACATTATTCCTTTATTCCTTCAAAACATTGACTTGCAGGTTACAAGCTTCGAGTTCATATTTACACAGGAAGATTGCATCGAGACAAAACACTCCGATTATGAAGGTTATGTGAATCCCAAATTATGTCTCAAGAATCTTAACTTTGTTTGGTGGTGGTTTAGTGATTTACATAATTTTAAAAATACAGTGCTTGTAGATGACTCTTTACAGAAAAACAAGTTCAATGATGTTGTGAACTACATAATTACCGAAACATTTGACATAGATTTTAAATCACAAGAAAAATACTTGTTAGATGTGTTGTGGCCTTTGTTACAACCATTGAAGGATGTTGAAGATGTTCAGAATTATATTAGATCACAAAAAAATGATAGGGAGCTTTTTTATTAGAGCTTTACTATGATTTGTATTTTTGATTTCGAATTCCATCTTTGTGAATAGTGTTACATTATAAATTCAAATTATTCTTCAAATGTTTTACTATAATTTTACCTTTAGTAAAGGAATTTAATTTTATTTCATATCTATATTTTAGTAAAGGAATTTAAATACTAAAATATATCTCAAATGGTTTTATAGTTAATTTTAATTAAGTTCATATCCATATTTGAATATGAATTTTTTTATGCCATGTTTCTTACACTTAATTTTATATCTAAATTTAAATATGAAAATATATCTAGAATGGTTTTGACGCTTAATTACATTCTCCTACACTGGATTGTTGCCCTCTCTTAATTTCTTCTAACATATTCATAATTTATCTGTTGCATCGAGTTTCAATCATACCATAATAAATGATGTTAATTTGATATCTAATTTTACGTATGAAAATATATCTGGATGGTTTTATAGTTAATTAAATCTCCTAAATTGATTATTTTCCCTCTGTTAGTTTCTTCATAACATCTTTGATCATTCTCTGATTGTCGGGCTAGGTTTAATCACAACTTAGTAGATGAATTTGGGAGTGTCACACATCTTGTGAATGTCATTATCCTAGTGGTCACTAGGCCAAATGCGTTTTAAATATTCAAATCTTCATAGTTTATTCTTAAAGACATCTTAAAATGATAAGAGCATTATTCCAAAGCAAACATTAAGCCTAGTGGCCTCTAGCCCTTATAAAATAGAACATGTATTTGTTTTATCTTTGGTTAGCGATCGCTATGCATTATTTCTCATATCATTGTTGGATTCCCTGAAATCATTATTTTTTTTTCACAAATTCATTAATTTAATTCCTGATCACATATATTGGAATCTAGAAGAGAATTAATAAATTCTAATATTTTTATTTTTGGATTCCAATATATTTGATTTTGGATTCTAATAAATTCCAATATATGTGATTTTGGATTCCAATATATGTGATTTTGGATTCTAATATATGTGATTTTGGATTCCAATATATGTGATATTGGAATCCAATATGTGCGATTTTGGAGTGTAGATAATTCTAATATTTAACATTTTGGAATCCAAAAATAGTAATATTGGATTCTAATATTGGCTATATTTTTAGCTTCTCGATCGAATAAGTCTAGATTTAGTGAAATAAGTGTTTCATCAAGATAATAATGTAATTGATCTCCTGAAGACCTCTAATTCTAAACCAGTCAATGATAATAAAAAGCTTAAAATCTTCAACGACCCATTACCAAAATATGACAAGCTAGCTACTGATTCCTCTACAAATCATGCATATCATGTTGTGCCTCCCCCTTCATCGGGGTCACTTGATTTTCTCATTGCTACTACTGACATGCCACCACCAATTATTACATTTTTGGATCATGACTACCATGCTACATTTTCCTCTAATGAGCTACATATTGATGCTTCTATTGGTACTCATATAGTCAATAATACTATGGTCCACCCTCGTTCCTTTCCAATGTATGCTCTATAACACTCTTACAAAGTTATTAAATTTTCAATATCTCAAATCACATTTATAGTTACTAATTCTTATGGACATGTTGTCCTCCTTCCTATTACATTTGGGTCACTTACCATAGATACACCTTTCCTCATTACATCTGAAATCAGGAGTTGTGACATTGTCTTAGGTCTCCCTTGGCTTTGAGTTGCCCAAGCTATACCTTCACTTCTCCACTTATGCCTTAAGTTAATTCATAATAATAAATTTGTCACCATTCAGGGTATTCCACAACACACAAAGACTACCTCAACCCACTCTCACCTCTCTTCCAACCACAGTCATGACATCTAAGCCTTGAACACCTATCAATTGTAAATCTATCTTTGCACCTAGCTCTCCTATTTGTACATGGTATACATCATGAAAACATCATCCCCATTGGTCAATTAGTAAACCCCTTTGAACTAAGTCCCCTACCCATGAATCCCATTCCTATAGGTTTTCTCCACCTCCTTCACCACATCGGTCTCCCTCACATACACATAGATACTTTCCTATGCCACAAATTCTAGACCATGTTCACATGCCTTCTCTTTCTACGATACAAGATAATGATCCCTCACTCTTCGCTATCATCGATAGAGTTATATCACTAGCAAACTTGGAGGGAATCAAATTTTCTCCCCCATTACTATTAGTTATTTCTATCATAACTTATCTTCTATACTTCATGGTCTATGCTTCATGGTAAATATTACCCATCCTCTAATCTCAAACACATTAAATACCTTCATTACCCGATGATGTAATCATGTTCTCAAGGTTCATACATCACCGATGAGGGAATTAAATGGATTTTATTCACACACTTGGGTGGAAATACACTTCTTTTCACCCCTCCATAACTCTTGGATATATTTATCATCTACTCATAACTTATTTACTACACCTCACACTCCATGCTTCATAGGAAATATTTCCTAGCATCTAATATCAATCATTTACAATACCGTCATTACCCGATGACACAATCTTATTCTATTGTTCATACTTGACTGTTGAGGGAGAATTCCTTAAATAAACCTCAAATCACGCATATCTATTTGGGGGAACATGACCCCTGTCATATGCACATATTACATATAGGTAACACACCATCACTTTCACACAACATATGGACATCTTAATTTTTTTACTCTCATCAGCGTATACTACTTACATGATTGCACTTTATTTCCTATGCTAGTTGGATACACACATGCGCATTCACATGATATCTTGAGGTGAATGCATAAATACTACATATTCTCGGATGATGCCCGATGCTCGATCTCGCTCTTTTACCTATCCAACCAAGGATGTTGAGGGCATATTCTCTCATACTCTACACATCACATGAATTTATACAACCATGGTTATCTTTCACTTATTTATTTATATTATTCGTTATTGTTTGTTCTCTATGCCCTATGTCATGCTTGATCATTATTTACTTATGTCCATTTCAGCCCTGATTTTCTTGTGACATTATGAGTGATGGATCATGTGTCTCATATACGATATGAATATCGAGTTTCAAGTCCTCTTGTTTGGGCCACATCCTCCTACATTTATCACATGCACCCCAAATAAGGGGGAAACTATTGGGTGAAAAAATCACCCTTCCAAAGTAGTTTAGAGATCTAGAACAAAACAACATAGTATAGAATTGGCAAATGCACATAGTCAAAGAGTGGTTCAAAATTAGACGTGGATCAACAACACATAGCATACACTAGCATCTAGTATCGTATAGGAATAATGGGTGTTTGTGTCCCACCTAGGTGCTTGTGTCTTAGGGTAAAAATCATACAGTTTCTCATTTAAACATAATTTTTAAATAGGTTACAATACATATCTACAATATCAAGAAATTTATTTCTATTACAAAATGCATTCAATCAGCTACCATTTGGTTATAATTTGGCTACAGTTCAGTTACAAATTGGGATGTGCTAATCTACATGAGACTTTGAGAAGTATCATGGAAGGAGAGAAAAACATAAATCTCTCCCCAACACTCTTCTCCCGGTGTGAGATTTCCCAAAAAACTCAACCTTGGTGTGATATCACCCAAAAAATGCATCCATGGCATGAGATCTCCCAAAAACTCACTCTTGGCGTGCGATCACCCAAAAATCTCATTTTTGGCAACAAGACACTCAAATCTAGCAACATCTCCAAAGAAAACAAGACAAATTTCTATCTTATACTCTCTCATACATCAGGTGCACTCTTTCCTTGACTATTAATTTCTATACACTTTTAATTACTTATACACATGTTACTTTGTTTTTTCACATATGAGACTTTGACTACTGTTTTTCTCTTCTTTTATAAGTCCATACTTAGAAGAATAAATTCACACCAATAATTACAAGATCGCGTAGCACACTACCATAGATAAAATTCACCCATAGGGTCTAGCTCCCTTTGCTAGTTAATACACTTCACATTTTGATTGTGAACACAAAATATATGCACTTGGGTACATTTCTAGGTCTGAAAAGCATGCTAGCATTTAAATGTTTCTTAAAAAGGAAAACTTGTAATTGACAAGTCCCTTTAGGCTTTTTCTTTTCCTTCCTAACTTTTATTGGCTTCATACATCTTGCACTCTTTTTAGAATTAGAATTTTTATCTTTCAATGGCCTCGAACACTAGCACCCAGTTGGGACACTAGCGTTAGGAACTCTTGTCCCTCTTTACCTTTTTCTTATCCTTTTGGACCCCTTTCACTTCTTAATTAATTTTTACTACTTTGGGTCAGCCTTTCAGTTTTCAATTAAAAATTCAAACAAGGGAATCATATAAATACACAATTATGTTTTCAAAATAAAGGACCAAGCACTAAGCATTACATACTATCACCAAAGGTTATATCCGAATGCATAAGAGAATCAAAAGAATCCATCTAGAACACTCATTCAAGGGATGAGGCCTCCATTATTTTACATACACAACATAGGAGGGGAAGTTTATTCTATTTCATCCCACACATTTTATACATCTACTACATTCAAGATCTAGCCTACTATATTTTGTATAACTTACACAAGGGAATCATAGGGATTCATTACACACACATCCATATAGAAATATATGGAGTATGAGATGTAGTACAATTATCAGTACTAAGTTCACTCTTTGGGTGACCATCAAGGTCAGTCTGACTCCCCATTCTACATTTTTCCTTTTAAGGTTTGATGTGGTTTGTTGGCATGTGCAGTGAACTCATTTCTTGCAAGTTATATGTAAATTCAAATATTATCAAGTGAATCCAGAGTGATAGAAAAAAAGGAAAGTGAACATCATACAACCCTAAAAGAACTAGATCTATAACATCTACCTAGACACCGACACCTAGATCTAGACACTTTCACCGTAAACTCATATCCTCTCCTAGGCGCTTTGGTCCTATGTAGTTTCAAAGACCATAACCATTAGTGAGTGTGCACAATGCTCTTTCTAGTCTGTTTCCACTATTCAAATGTTTATATCACTTCCAGGATCCTCCGAAATCAGCTAAGTATCATCCTTTCTTGCATTTTATTAGGGTTTTACATTTGTATATGTTTTTTTCCTTGTCTTACTGTATATTATTATTTTTGCATCATTATTTATATTAGTTACTCTGTAATTATATTTAATTCAATTTATATTAAATCAATGATCACTTCATGCTTTATATAGCTACTTGTCCACTCGGCACACTATTGTTTACACTTCTCTTTGGTTTATAAGGTAAACAAATTCTATCTACTTTATGTTATCAAGTATTCACTCAACAACATAAAGTGGAGGAAAATATAAACAAAAAAATCTATGCACTTAGGTAGATTTATAGCTCTGAAAGAATACTAATGTATACATGATTCTTAATAAAAAAACCAAGTGGTTGATAACTCATTTTTGACTTTTTTATTATTATTGGAAAATAGTTTTTTGAAAGGGACTATACCCTTGTACAACAAGGCTCAGAAGCCAGAATAGAAATAATAAGCACAAAGAAAGGGATCAACATCCAGATATAACAATAAGGACCAACTGCAGAACGCCGTCTGCAAAGAAGAAACAACAACCATCAACTTCAGCAACAAATAAACAACTGCTGAACAGTGAACAACCAGCAATGGTACACCAACACCATTGGAAAGAAAACATGCTGTAATCCGGCCACAAAAATGATAACAATGTACTCCGGCTGAACACAAATAGAGAAAATCATCTAGACGAATAGCCCTCCTTCAGGGTGAATTTTTTTCTTTTTGCTAACCGTAACCCAGCCTGATGGAGTCTCCACTGTTGGAGGAGAAGTCAAAGGAGGGGTATTCTCCTTAGTCGCATTTGTCCCAATTGGGACAGCCACAAACTTATTATTTTCCGTGTTGCCCTCAACAACTTGAGCATTATTCATGCTGCTAACAGTTTGATTTTCAGATAGAGGGGTTTCCAGGGCAGATTTGGATTCAGCCATTGTTTCTACTTTTGATTCAAGATCCCTTTTAGCATAAAAATTAGGTGCTCTGGGAGTGCATCTTTCCACCAATTTCACTTTTCATGTTGACATTTTTCCATCCCACAAGCAGTAGAGGTGTGTCCTAAGCCAAAACATCTTCTACATCGGAAAGGTAGACCTTCATAATCAAGAGTTTGTGACCAAGTTCTATTTTGCACTCTAAGATCTATAGTAGCAGGAAGATTTTTATCAGTGTCAAGTTCCACTAGGATCTGGGCATAGGTAGTATGGGTGTAATTAGTGGTTTGAGAATCTATAAAGAGTGTAATTCCCAAGGTGTTGCCAATGGCTTTAGACAGTCATGACTCTAGAATTGGATAGGTAAGTGGGGTAGCCTGATCCAAACAGGTTTCCATGAGAAAGATTCTGTGTGTGGGTTAAAGGATGGGAACCAGGGTTTCATGACCAAATATTTAGATTGACAAGTCCAGAGTTTGGAAGCAATGTTTTCTTTATCAGCTATTGAAGAGAAAGTCACAATGAAAATTCCCTTAGCACACAGATGTAAGTCTATCTTACCAGTTAAAGTTGGAGTCCAATGTTGAGAGATCCATGCGTGAAGAGTAGGAAGGCTGGGCCACAGTCCCTGAATCTACAAATCAAAGCATGCTCTTTGTAGTAAATCTCAGATGAAATAACATCTTCCCCAAATGTAATACATGGGGTAATGTCTACAGGTTTCATGGAGGATTCCTTTCCCTTTAGAACGTATTTGAAGGAGGATCCATGTTTATTCTCTCTATCTAATGGTGGAATAACAGGTAAAGTACCCTGTTCCAGCCCACCACAAGAAGAGCCTTCCAGCAAGGGTTTGAGAGGGCCATTGCCCGACATATTCACAAGAGCATCCCCAGCTGGAGTTTGAAAATGGTTTGTGTAGCCATCCTCAAAGCTCCCCGCATTAGTGAAGGCAAGATCGATCCACGAACAGGTGAATCCACATCAATCACACCTCCTCCATCCCGTTCTACTGACCGATCCTTGTGTGGCGGGCTCGCAGACCTGCATGGATCTAAGGCATTTTTGGAAAAATTATGGAGTTTTTTGACGCCATGAAAATCATAATACATTCCCCATTTAGGGTTCATGGGGGGTCTGTTAGAATGTGTGGATTTGAACGAAAGGGCACACGTAGAAACCATTTTTTGACTTTTGATTTCTTTATCTATTGCACATTACACGCTTTACACATCCTATAGCTCTATTGTCACTTGATTGATTTATCTTTTCATTACCCGGGCACTAGTGCCAAACTAGGATAGAAATGCCTAGGTGCTCCCGTCCCTCCTAGGATTTTTTGCCCTTCTTTATCTTCTTCTTACTCTTTTAGGTAATTTTCTCCTTTTGGTCACCTTTTAAAACTTTGAGTCGACCTTTCAGGTTGTTGATTACAAAATTCAAAAAGTGAATTATATATATATATATATATATATATATATATATAATTACTTCTCTCTCAAATAAAGGGTACAATCACTATAAGCATTATCTATCACCACCTAATCTTACACAAAGGCATAAGAGATCTACAAGGCATACATCTAGCACATCCATATAAGGGATAAGGGATGAATTATTATGTATACACAACATAGCAGGAAAGTTCATTCTATTCCATCACACACATTCTGCATACTTAGTACAATCTACATCTAGCCCATTATCATCATGTAACTTGCACAAGGGAAACCTAGGTCATGAACACACACACACACACAAAAAAAAAAACTACATGGAGTCTAAGATGTAGTGCAACACTTACTTGTAAGTTCACTCTTCATCGACCCAACTCCACATTTTGTATATTTTTAATTATATTTGATGTGGTTTGTAGACATGTCTAGGCAAACATTTGTTTTATAGGTTACAGGTGTGATCAAAACCCTAACAATGAAGTAAAAGTGAAAAAAAAATATTGCGAAAATACCTTCCGACCTGAATAAGACCAAACTCCAAGCATCTGAATAGACACAATCACCCCAATTAGTCACTAGCACCTAGGTCACTCCTTTCCTCCTATGGGAACTTTTATCCCATACATTCTTAGGGCTCATAACCCTCATTAAGAATTTGAGACAATGTTCCCGAGTTTGATCTAACACTCAGATTGTCCAGATTACTCCTGGGTCACATGTAAATCAGCTACGTCATCTCCCTCTCTCATTTGCTCAAAGATTTACATTTTTTGAATGCTTATTTCTTACACATTACTATACTTTATTAACTGAATATCATTTTTCACAATAGTTACTCTGAAATTATATTAAATCAGATTTAATGTTTGATGCATAGTTGGATAAACTTTCCTTTATGCTTTATCATCATGTTTTTGTTTGATTTAACTAAGTTATGGATATACTTAGTGTTAGATTCATTTAATTAATTAAATTGGATTAACATGTATACATATGACATACTCAGTGGGAAACCCCTTTGTATCATGCACATTATTCATGTTTTATTAGTTTAGGCTCCATTTTACATGCTCATTATTTTAATTTGATGTAATTATTTTGTTTTTATGCATGTATCATGATGTTTGATAGTGTTGAGTGTTCCTTTTAGGTATTTAGGAGGCAAAATTCTATCAAATTTGAGTCTTGATGAGAAAAATATGAGCTTTATGTTATTTTTACTTGGATTTGACAGCTTTTATTTGTAGACGAGCTCCTTATGCTAGTGTTCATCTGCATGTGGTACCGTTCATCTGCTTGCACCGCCATCACACAATATTTGCACTAGTGATCATATGTACACATCTATGTTCATCTACATGTGTCTTTATTTGACTATACATGATGGCATTACATTGAATTATTCTTTCATATTCTTGCATTCCATTCCTTGCACTAACATATTCTATTTCTTTTCTTCTACTGTGTGTATATGTGAATCACTTCATGTGTCTATGTTCACTGTGCACGCTACCATTCATGTTTCTACGTTAGAATCTTGTTGGTGAGAAATTTTTTTAGGGGAGAAATATGTGGGTTTCTTGCCAACACTGGGGGAATCTAAGTCTCTATACTTAAATGATGCATCTTTTGTATATGCATGCACGAGTATGGTGAGTTTTATCTAGGTTGGAATTGTAGATGAGGATCCAACAAGGGCACTCCACTAACCCTATGGAAAAATCTTGAAGATATCTACAAGGAAGGAATCTGCTAAGAGAGCAGGAAAGGGACCGAGAATGTTAGATGAGGGGAACTAATGGTGCAAGTAGAAAATCAAAGTCTTGCATACACTAGTTATAACTTTCTTCACACACACTAAAATAAAGAATAAACAACTATGTAAATAGCAGCAAGACCAAATAAAATTGAATGAGCACATAGTATCAATAAACCCCTTAGTCAAAAAGGCTAAAAACTCCTTATGTTGATGCTCAAGCAAAAATGTACATAACATAAGAATGAAAGACATTTGAGAATAAGGGAAAATAGAATATTTTTTTTGATGTCTCTTTGTTCTCTTAAAAAGGATCCCTCTCTCATGAATTCATAGAAAAAAAAAATTAGAAGTCTAAGAATACCCTCAAATGAGGAGCTTGTTACAGTTATAGAAGAGAATAAAATCCTCATCTTCCTATGACTCTTCACATGCTTTAATTTTTACTGTAGACTATTCATATTACTATCAAATATTTAAGTCCCTTTTATAAAAATAAGGTGTCTTAAATATTAAATTATGTTTCTAAAGCAACTTAAATACATATCAAAAGTGTAAACCCCCAATGCAAAATTAGAACATTGAAAGATAATGTTGGGAGGGAAGATAAGAGAGAGTGAGAGAGAGTGAGAGTGAGAGAAGGAAGAAGAAGAAGAATTAAGCACTAGAATGATCCATTGTAGTGGATTTGATCTCGCTACCCGACTGGTCTTCATCTCATGCTATTGAGAATATCTTTGTCCCTCAAAATTCCTTATCAAATGAACTGTTGTAGGTTCCACTTTCTCAACATGAGTAATGCAAACACAACTTAGGGTCTTTTTCCATCCATTAGATACACTGTTGATATATTTGCAATTTCCAAACCATAATGGATGTTTCTTTATGATAAGTACAATGGAAACCCAAATCTATGAGAGGAACTCTAGGGTATCCTTAATGAAGGATAATGGATTATGTCCCTCTTTCTTGACATGTTCCTCAAATGGACAAATCAACTCATCGACATTTGTGTCTTCTACCATTACAGTACTCCAAGCTTATGTATTTTATTATTAATACTATTATGCAATTTGTATGCTTGTTCCTCCTTTTCATCCAACTTGGTGATGGCCCGATTGATTGATTCGAATATGATTTGTTGAGGCCCTTTCCCATACGTGAAACAAGTATTCGGAAGGAGTGCAAAAACCTTTTTACCGATAAAATGCTTAGGGAAGGTATCACTCATTTCAATCACTACTTAACCTAAAGGTTCCCAGTACTCCCTTTCTTTTTCCAAGTCTTCTTTGAGTGCCCACATCCTGTTTGTTATCACACACATGTATGCGAAGAGTTTTACCACTCTTAAAGCATTGAATTTCCATTTTCTAAAATTGATCTAATCCATTCATTATTAGCTCACCTTTGCATTGTGAGCTCATGTTTCCTCTTTATAGATTCTAGAATGAAGCTTCGATGGGTGTAAATTATTTAAAGGGAATTGTTGTGGCATTCAAATTGACTAGATGTTACACATAGGATGAAAGAGTTAGCACCTTTTCCTTTAACTGATCAATCTTGTTCTTATATTCCTTGTTCCTTGCCATCATATTAGTGTAAGACTACTTTTGAAACATGTGAAAATCCCCTTCACGAGTATCTAGCCCTAGTTGAATTGTGCTCATCTCATAGTCGATCGGTGTCATCTTTTCCACTGGCTTAACCACCTTTGGTTGGGATACTTCAATATATTGGCTACCTATTTCTCTACTATAGTACCATGAAGCCATGCGTGTGAAATTCCTTTTATTTCCCTTTGTTAGTGAGGAAATCAATGATAAATTAGGGGTTGTCACTTGTTGAATAATGTGAGCATCAGGTACTATTATTTCTTGCATCCATGGGAACATTTCATCAATCAAGATCTAAAATAGGTGCATTAATCATTCCTTGATCTAGAAGAGGAGGCACATATTGGATGGGAGATAAATTGGTGTCAACAAGAGGAGAGACCTCTGTGGTGGTTCAAATACTAGGTCTTGAATTGCTTGCTCTTCCTCCACTTGTGTTTTTGTCACTGGATCTTCTTCTTGCATCTCTGCATCTAGGTCTTCCCCTTGCATTGTTGCAACTGAGCCTTCTTCTGTCCTAGCCTTCTTTGGTGACTTTTAATGAGAGGTAGTCTCCAATTCTATGGATCTTCATCTTGAACTCGTCATGAGTTTCTTGAACTTGAAGTAACCTCCACAAATTTTGACTATGAATTCAAAGAATCTTGTTTATGACTTGAAGGAATACCGCATGAGTGGATGATCATAGATCCTTTTATCTGGAACCAATCCCTTGTTCTCCTAACCACCTTCTCAGTTCATTCCTTCATATCCCCGATACGTGAACATGTTAATTAAATTGAGGAAATGGAAAACACTTGAGTGCCACATACTTAGGATCATACATCTCTGTCCCATCATCCTATAAAATATCTTCATACCAAGAGAACTTGAATTTCTTCATCTCATCGATTGTCATCCTCATATGATACTTTTCCCATACTTTGAATTCATCAATGTAATTGGCCCAATATTATTCAATTTGGGGATCATGGCGCATTTCTGGGATGTGGACATAATTAGGATCATCTCGGATGTCAAAATTGGGCTTGACAGGTGTAGCAATGTAAATTCATATGTTGTAAGTCCACCTCTAGATGAGATGCGTCATTTGCATTCTTACATGTGAAAACACCAAGAGATATGGGGCATGAAATTAAATTCGTTTTCTTACTCTTGAGTCTTTTTTTAACTTATATGTACGTCTTACAAAGTTAAAATAGTACAATTTAGTCATTGAGATACTTGGGCAACCTCAACGGAGCTTGGTTGAAGCCAGAAACTCATAGGTATGAGAAGGTTGAGAATTTCATGAAGTAAGAGCCATATTTTTTGATTAACGACACCACTTGTGGCAACATAATTTTATCAAAATCACTCTCCAAGGTTCATACGACCTACATTGTGAATTCATCATTCATGCTAGAAAATTTCCTATGGATTTCCTCCATCGCCAACTGCAGAAGTTTCTCGGATGCGGGAACCTTGGTAGTAATGTTTTGCATGAGAGAAAATCCTTTGAATGATCTTGAGCTAGCGAGAAGATAGAACAAGTAAGAATTCATGTGGAACTTCTTTCTCATGGGAACCTAGAGAAATTATAGATGTAAATTATCACTGATTATCTGTCCCCAATCAATTATTTTCTTCCCTTCAGTCACTATCAAAATGAAAAGGCCCATCTAATCCTAGAAGTATCTCGTGTTTGTTTCTCATGTTACCCTGTTGAGGAATGTGATTACATCTAAATATCCCTCGTAAAAATCACACCTCGAAAGTGTCTTGGGCATCCTTGAGGGCTTTCTCCCTATCTTCATCCATGATCCTAGTGTAATCCCTTACACGTATGCATCCATATTTTCCCACTCATGCAAGGTCCTTTCCTTTGAGATGACGACCATGCTAGGTGATGTCAAAATTTTTAGAGTGAGTGAGATGGTTATAGGACTAATTACTTCCATTTCCGTACCATTATCGGCTCAAATTATTCTTATTTAAGGTTTATAGTGGTGTGAGAAGGCCATAACCATATCAATGCTTTATATAGACACAAGGTGTCCCGTAGCTATGAAAAACCCACTTGTGAGAACTTGGTCTTAAATTTTTCCTCATTCCTTGCTAGTCATGCGAGCCTTCAGGTCATCAATATTCATACAGGAGACATTAGTATCTTCTATCTCATACTCAAAAGTGAAAGGATGTGTTGTGTCGACTTTTGTCTTGTCCATTTGTACTTCAAGGTTCCTTGGCATGAAAAAGAAACTTACTATTTTTAGTAAGTATGAAAAATCAACTCTTTTGAACCTCAATTGGATGTTGCAACTCAAATTTCCCTTTCTCCCTATGTTTCTCTCACCTTTTGGACAAACTTACTATTTTTAGCAGTGCTCTTGAGACCACTTACTATTTTTAGTAAGTGTAAATTATGAACCAAGATGACTATTTCAATGATTTTTGCCTTAGATACCTCTTATGTGTTTGTTGCCTCCTTCACAATTTCTTCAATTGGTGACTTACTCAAAATAACAAATCCCCCATGAAGAATACCTCCTACTTTTAGAAAGTGGACTTCTTGTTGTAATATTGTGGTGAAATGAAGTTTTTGATATGTTTTTTTTTCCCAATATCACCCCTCTAGAATCTTAGTATTACCCGATATTTTGTTCATGAGATTTTAAAATTTTAAAATTTTTACCTAGCGCCAGACTCTAGACATGAAAACCATTGACAAAGTTTGAAAATTTTAGGTTTGTTTTTCTTCTCCGTTCATGAAAAAATCACATTTTTGTTGTGGGTTTTTGTTTCTAGTTCCACTAGTGAAATTTCTCTTCAAACCGATTGTCGGTTTGACGGGAAATCTAATTTTGTCTTCGTTGAGATGAAAGGGAGATTTCTTATCTGCGGAGTAATTTGTGGTGCGAAGAAGGATTTGAAGGTGAGATTTTTATGGTCTTTGAAAATGAAGAACACAACAATCAATGGTTCTTGGATTCATGTATCGGTTTACAAGATATATATGAATCTTCGAGTGACGACAATGAGGGTTTTCAGATGATTTTCTCCTTCATTCTTCATTCCTTGAATTATTTTGATTAATCCTTCCTATGAAACCTATGTGTTTTCATGCATTAGAGGGTTTGATTTCCATGGTGGACTAGGTGAAATCATGCATAGAGCTATGTCGGAAGCACGTGAAGGTGAGAGTAAGAAGAGGTGGGAAATAAAGCTAAGTGCCTGTTTTAAAGCAATTCAAAAATGCATGCCAGGTGGTGGGGTGAATTTGTGTGTCCCTAATGTTACTTAATAATTAAGGGAAATAAAATTTCACATTGCACCCAGAGTGCAACACTTGGTAAAAATCTAACGGCTGAGCACTTTGGCCAAAAAGCTTGCTAGAAGCACCTGGGGTTGGAAAATGGTCGTATGAGGAACTAGGAGGCATACCTAGGGCTGGGAGAATTTTCCTATCCCTTATGTCCCTTAATAATTAAGGGATGAAAGGGACTTGAAATTTAACATCACGCCTAGTGCTTTGACACTTGAAGGGCATTTTATGGTTGTGCATTTGGCTCCACTAGCTCCTCGGGGATGGAAATTTGCATTGAAGAGGGTCACATGGATGACCTGAGGGCTTCAAGGGGCTGGATGCATTTTTATGTCCCTCATGTCCCTTTTCCAAAGGTACATAAGGGTCATCATTTTTCACGTCGCACTCGTTACTCCACTTGTCACAATTTGAGTGATTGAGGGAATGAGCTTCAACAAACACCTAGGGGATGAATTGATGATCCGGGAGGTTCTATGTGTGATCGAGGGACTCTTGGGGTTGGGTGCATTTTAATATCGCTTGTGTCCCTTTTATTGAGGGAAGAAATGGACATAAAATTATGCTAGGGTCCTAGAGGTAACACGCGTCCTCATTAAACTTTGACTAATTGCGAGAATATCACCTTGAGGGAAACTTGAAATGGTGATAAATTGAGCTCTCGATGGAATGTTTTGGAAAATTGCAATATGAAATTGTCTTAAAATTTCCATTGGAATCCAATGGTGGGGTTCTCGGGTCTTGATTCCTCCATTTAAGCTCTAAAAAAGTGGATTTTTGATCTGGCTCCTTAGCTAAGCATGGAAAAAACTAGATATAAACCTATTACACCAAAGTGTTGTGAAAAATATGATTTTACCATCATGTATAAATTTTAATTCAATTTATAATGATGTTTCTTTATTCACCTAACTCCATCCAGAGCTCCCAGAATCACTTCTCAAAGTTCAATAGTTTTTTAGGCTTGTGTACAATTTAGGCCTGTGAACCCTATTTTTGATGAAACTGCCCCAACTTCTCCAAATTCTTCATGAATATTCCTAAATTTATTCTATGATGTTACTAGACCTTAACTTCACCTCTTTGTTGTATTTGGATCCTCAATTCCACTCCAAAGGGTTGCATTAGTCTTGGGAAGGTTAGTGGTAGCCCTTCCCAATACCACCCAAAAATAGTAGTTTTCAAGAACTCCTAAAATCACCTAGGGGTTGAGTTGAATTTCCTAATTCACCTTATGGAATGAGTTAACATGAACTAGGAGGTCATCGGACTAACTGTGCATACAGGGTGCCTCGGGAAGATAAAAATTGAAATCTTCGACACAGGGGTATTGTTGTCATGCTAAAAATTATCAATTTTCCTGTTGCACATTTACATGACAACAACTGGATCTAGCTTGGGGACATGGTATGGACTGAGCACAGTGATGACATGACATGAATAATCCCAGAATCTCAAATTTACAATCTAATAACTAGTGGGTTATCCATTGGGCCCTACGAGTCATGTACAACTTACAAGAGAGAGAGATAAAAGGAAAGAAACACACACACACCAAAAAATGATGAAAAGAAAACACACAACACACATGGGAAGGGGAAAATACACACCTCAAAATAACTTATGGTATAAGGATGGGGGACAACCCACTTTCACTAATGATACAAATTTAGATATTTCCCACTGCAAGGCAATTCCAATGGCGTTCCATCCAGATATGAGAGTAGGAATACATTTTCTTTACAACCTTCACGATTCCAAATGAGCCAAGCCATAATGAATCAAAATTTCCATGGTTACCTTTAAGTTCTCTCCTTTTTCAATAGTAGGACAAGATCTCCAAATTTGAATTCTCTTGCTTTATCCTTTTTGTTAAAGATCCTCTTCACCTTTAGTTGATGCTCTCTGATACGATCAACCACTCAGAGTCTATTCTCTTCCAACTTCTCAAGAAATATGATCCTCTTGTCAATAAAATCCTTGTATTATTCATCTTCTATTCCCTAGAGTAATTTTAGAGCTGACATTTCAAATGTAATGGGAATTTTTGCTTTAACTCCGTAGAACAAATTGAAATAGTGACATGTCGATTCTTTGTCTTTGGAGTGATTTTGTCTACCCATAATGCATCATATAACTTATTTTGCTAATTCCTCTGATTTTCATCCATGATCTTGCAAAAATGGTCATGATTTGCTTGTTACTTGATTCAACATGACCATTTCGTGTGGATAGTAGTCTGATGAGTGAGATGTGGAGATTCCATATTTTTAGCAGAACTCATTCAAATCCCTTGAAGAAAAATAGGTAGCATTTTCCACTACGATATTTTGTTGAACTCCAAAATGTACTATGATATTGTCTTTGATAAATTTTCATACCATTTCAGTGTTAGCTTGCTTGACCGAGATTGCCTCCATGCACTTTGTGAAATAATCTGTATTTATGAGCACATAGGTATTCCCCATGTGCTTGAGTGAGGATTAAGAACACCGATGAAATCTAGCCCCCACTGCTGAAATGGTTCTTCAATGACAACTAGCCTGAGTGGTAGTGCTGCAAGTTGTGGTCTCCCAATGAATTGTTGACATGCTTCACACTTGGAAACCCATTCTTGAGTATCTTTAAAGAGGGTGGCCAATAATATCTACCTTGAAGGATCTTATGTGTAATGACCATGGCTGAAAAATGCTTGCCACATGCTTGATCATGGTATGTTATAAGTAAATTCTCTTGTTGTTCCTTTTCTATGCACTCGAGAAAGCATCCATCAAGACCTCTTTTTTAAAGTGCATGGTTCCAAATTACAAACCCTTTCTTCCTTCAGCTTGAGTGTTCTAATTTACTTGTAATCAAGATTAAGGGGGCATTCTCCATATGTTAGATAATAGGAAATTTCTACGTACCACTCATCAATAGTAGTTACAAAGAGGACTTGTGGCCTATCTTCAAATAAATTTGAGAAAGCATAGTTATCTTTGCCATGTTGAGCCTTGAGAGCTTCATCTTTGGTGATTAATCTACATAGACCATTTCCCCGCACTAAATTGTAGGGATGGATCTCCAAGTCATACTATTGAGTATTTGCAACTCAATTTCCTCTCTAAGTTCCAGAATCTTGCTATGTCAAGATAAACTTGATTGCATTGTTGGGGACCATCACCACCATATGAGAGTTGAGTATGTAAAACCTAAAAATTTTCATAGCCTTGAACACCGCATAGGCATGTTTCTCAAACTAGTTGTAGTTTAGTTCATGGTTTTTCATTGGAAAGCTCATGAAGGCAATGGGTGCCTCCACACCTTCATCATTATTTTGGATAAGAACAATAGAGAGCATGCATTCCAATGCATATCAATACATGATGAATTCTTTTTTGAAATTTGGAGACGCGAGAGTCAGAGATTTGACAATGGATTTTTTGATTTCTTCAAAATATTCTTTTCCCTCATCATTCCACTTAAATATTTCTTGAGGCTTCATCATAGCGGTGATGTGCTTTGTCAATTTTACTAACTCTAGAACAAAGTGACGAAGAAATTTTTCTTGACAAAAAGGAGTGAAATACCTTCTTTCTTTTAGGCGGGGATAATGCCTAGATGGATTTCACTCTCTCGAGATCAATGTGGTCTCTATGCTTTTTCACAATGTTCCCCAAAGCTTTCCTTCCATAACTCCGAAACTACACTTTTTGGGTTCAAGAATATGCCATGCTTTCTACACTTTGTGAGTACCTATTCCAAATGGTGGATATGGTCTCCTCTCTTTTTGAGAGGATTGTGAGATCATCCATTATATAACAATACAATGCTTTAAAGCTTGGAAAGTTAGATCCATCACCCTTTGGAACGTAGTTCATGCATTAATTAGAAAAAAAGGCATTTTGATGTATGCAAAAGTTCCCCAAGGTCTTGTGAAAGTTGTCTTGGTATGATCCTCCTCTCCTACCTTTATTTGATTGTATGCTGAGAATCCATTGAGAAATGTGATGCATGATGAGGGGTAATTGTGTTTCATCTATGCCTAGTTCAAGTTGCAAAATTCCACACATATTCTTATTTCACCATTCTTCTTCCACACATGCACAATGTTCATCACCCACATGGAATGATGGATTTGAAATATGGTTATTACATTGAGTATCTTCATCACTTCCACCTTGATAGTGTCTTCTATCTTTAGGTTGTATGTCCTTTGTTTTTTACTAAATGGCTTGGCATACAAGTTTGAGGGATTTGAGTGATGCATCCTTCAGTTGAAAGGATTTAAGATCATTGTAATAATATTATAAAACATCTAAATAATTTTTCAACAAAGAAACTAAACTTCTCTTATCTTCAGGTGAACAGAAATTTCCGATATTGACCATCCTCGACTACTTTGTAGTGCCAATATTCTCCTTCTCAAAATTAGTTGGGAACTTTGAAGATTACTTTGCCTTCTCTTGGATGAATCTATCATGCTTATCAAACAAGTCTTCTAGAGAGATAAGACCTTTTGGGATTTTATTTCCTTTCAATTTGATCACTCCCTCTTCATCAATTCCTTAAATTCCTTCTTTCTCCTCTTTGGCTACCGCTTCTACTGGTGTGGATTCTCACTTCCTTAAAAGAAGGGATTATTAAAATTATCTCTTGATTCCAAGCATGTTAGGAGCTAATTATCACCATTGAAGACTTTCCAATGGTTTACATTATTAGGTACGTTGGGTATGAACACCATCGCAATGGTCACTTTATCTTTTCGAAAAGAAGGATGGGGTGTCACTAAGGAAGCTGACACCACGAGGGAATCGACCTTTTAATTTTTCACTCTTGGAACAGACTTGATGGAAAATGCATCAAAAGACTCAATGAAATCCCACACTTTGTTTATATAATGTCGGAGTCTTGGATTTTTCACCTGGTATTACTTCTTAAATTTATTTACTATCACCTTTGCATCACCCTAACATTTCAATTTTTTGATCCCCATATATTCCACTATGCCTATGCCCAAGATGAGATCTTCATACACCATTGTGTTATTTATATTATCAAATTGAAGCTTGTAGGTAAATGTGTACAACTCACAAGAAAGAAAGCACAATACTACACTTGCTCTAGAACTTGCACTAGAATTACTATCATAAAATTTCATTGTCCAGACTTGATATTCTTCCTCTTCCATAAGAAGTAGAAAATTCTCATATTTTTCTAATGTGAGGAAATAGTTTCCTATCCCATTGTCTTGAAATAGAATGTTCACCCTTGGATCATCATAATTTCATACTATGTACTTCATCTTCCTTACTAGAAGAAATTTCTTCATCTCACCCTTTACTTGAAATAGTTACGATGACCAATACATTTTATTTCTCCACCCAACTCCATGTAGAAGATTCAACTTAGTAGTATCCCAAAGGATGCTCGAATGTTTACCTCTAGGATGGTGAGAAACACATTCTCCACTAGAAAATCAGGTAGTGCTACATGTGCATCCTTGATTCTTCCTACCAACAACACTTGTTTGGATTCCATAGAATAACATGAACCATTTTCTCGGGTCAAGTTGAGGCCTAGAGGATTTGTGGCTTTGACTAACACCATATTATCTCGAGGCTCCTTAATCTATGATATAATTATTGAGTTGAAAGCCTTTGATGAGAAGTGACAAGTAAAAAGGCTCAACTTTGTTTGTTTTGGAGGCACTGAGGGCTAACATGTTTTGTGAAGGTGGTGTGGATGGTTTGGGAGTATGCATTAGGAATTTGAACTTGATTATATGAAACTACCTCCACGAACTACATCTACAAACCTATCAATTTGGGCAGGTGCATTTGTAGGTACTATATCTCTATGATCTAGAATTTAGTGTTTCTTGCGTGTTCCACATAATAAAATGGGGTTATGGTGGGTAAGGTAGAGGTTCCAAGGATAAAAAAATATTTTCATGTTGAATATTTTACTACTTTCGGGGTTATATTTTATTTTATGGGTGTATAAATTGACTTGGAGGAAGATGGGGATGCAGATTTTGATGGTACCTTAGATGATTTTGTAAGAACAACATTTGAAGGAGAATTATTTTTAGCAATTTTAGAGCTAGGAGAAGGACTAGATGACTTACTTGGTATGGCAATGTGATCCTTGATAACTAGTGGGTCTGGTTTCTCTTTAGCCAACTCCATCAAAGGTGGTAGTGGTGATCCTCCACTTGATGATTCTTTTTTGAGGATTTTTATAGGAGAATATTCCTTCTTTTTCTTTTCCTTCCCCACAATCGTCAAAGATGAGGCTCCTTTCTTGGACTTTGCATAGGTGAAAACCAAACATGAGAAGATTGGGGATTCTTCATCATTGTCATCTTCATCTCCATCAATGTACTCAATTAGGCCATTATGTGTATCACCATCAACTTCTTCAACCTTGAGATAGTTATCGTCGTCTCCAACCTATTCTTATTGAGGTTCTTCTATCTCTACTTCTTCCTCTATCTCCTTAGTGTCATAAGTAGCATTGATAGGTGCTGCTTTTAGAGAGAGCCAATGAGGAGGTGGAGAAATTCTTGATCTATTGGGAGGATTTGGCTTCCTTGGAGCATTCCACATAGTGATATGAGATAGTTGTTTCCTTACGATGATTAAGTCATTAGCCATTTTCTAGAACATTGGATTAGTGGTAGCTAAGCTTGAAATCTAACCCTTTTACTTTCCATTTGGACATTTCACTTCGCCAGAAAAAATCAAATCATCTTTTGTCTCAATTGTGAAGTCCTATGCTTCCCTTAAATTTCTAGGTTGGGATCTTCTAAGGAAGAAAATAACTTCCGGTGGTAAAAAAATGATGAAGAATATTTTTAAATTTTTTTGGGAGGAACAACATCCTTGGGAATTCTTCTTATCATCCTGTTATATTTAGCGATGAATTATCACATTGATTCAATAGCATCTTTCTTCATTTTTACCAAGAGATCCCGACAATCTTCTCGTATATTTGAACCTATGCTTAAATGCACTTCTAATATCCTAACAACATGTGATGGACCTCGGAGGAAACATGTACAACCATTCAAGGTATTTTTCTTGAAGTGATTCCAAAAATAGCCATACTGATACATCTTCATGCTCCACACCAACACACCACAAACGGTGATGAATGTTACTACATGTTCATCAAGGAGTTGGGAACCATCCTCTTTGGATGTTAGAAAGTTTTTTCTTGAGCCTTTTGGTAGCTCATGGAGTGGCTGAACAAGGGAAAGTGGGCCGGTGTTTCCAACCAATGGTACATTAGGCCTACGTTCATCAAAATCATGATCCACCTTTTTGTTTTGGATTGTAGCTTCTAACCTCTCTAAGGCTACGGATTTAGCTACTACTCTTACATCTTCTTCAGTTTTATCTCTTTCAAGATCTTCTATTTAAGATCATATTTCTACTTCAGCTCTTGCTTCTCTTACTCTAGCTTCTTCTTGGGTCTCTTAGTCGGTGAAATCCTCAAGATTCTTGTTGATGTAATTCCCGCATTGATGAGACATAAATTCATTATGATGTATGCAAAAGTACCCCATGGTGTTTTGAAAGTTGTCTTGGTGTGATTCTCCTCTCCTACCTTTATTTTATTATGCATTGAGAATCCACCAAGAAACGTGATCCATGATAGGGGTAATTGTCTTTCATCTATGCCTAGTTCAAGTTGCGAGAATTCCACACATATTCTTATTTCACCATTCTTCTTCCACACAAGCACAATGTTCGCCACCCACATGGAATGATGGATTGGAAATATGATTCTTGCATTGAGCATATTCATCACTTCCACCTTGATAGTGTCTACTATCTTTGGGTTGTATGTCCTTTGTTTTTTCCTAAATGGCTTGGCATCTAACTTCAAGGGATTTGAGTCATGCATCCTTCGGTTGAATGATTTAAGCTCATCATAAGAATATGATAAAACATCTAAATATTTTTTCAACAAAGAAATAAAACTTCTCTTCTCTTCGAGTGAACAGAAATTTCCAATATTGACCATCCTCAACTACTTTGTAGTGCCAATATTCTCCTTCTCAAAATCTATTGGGAACATTAAAGATTACATTGCCTTCTCTTGGATGAAGCTACCATACTTATCAAACAAGTTTTCTAGAGAGATGAGACCTTTTGGGATTTTATTTTCTTTCAATTTGATCACTCCCTCTTCATCAATTCCTTCAATTACTTCTTTCTCCTCTTTGGCTACCGCTACCAAAGGTGGATTATCACTTCCTTAAAAGAAGGGATTATTGAAATTATCTCTTAATTCAAAGAATTCTAGAGCTAATTATCACCATTGAAGACTTTCCATTTGTTTACATTATCAGACGCGTTGGGTATGAACACCATCGAAATGGTCACTTTATCTTTTCTAAAGGAAGGATGGGGTGTCCTTAAGGAAGTCGACACTATGAGGGAATTGACCTCTTAATTTTGCACTCTTGGAAAAGGCTCGATGGAAAATGCGTCAAAATACTCAATTTAATCCCACACTCTATTTTTAAAATGTTGGAGTCTTGGATTTCTCACCGGTATTACTTCTTAAATTTATTTACTATTACCTTTACATCACCCCGAAATTTCAATTTTTTTATCCCAATATCTTATGCTATGCCCATGCCTAAGATGAGATCTTCATACTGTTGTCGTGTTATTTGAGTTATCAAATTGAAGCTTGTAGGTAAATGGGTACAACTCACAAGAAAGAGAGCACAATACTACACTTGCTCCCGAACTCCGCACTAGAATGACTATCATAAAATTTCATTGTCCAGACTTGATCTTCTTCCTCTTCCATAAGAAGCAGAAAATTCTCATATTTTCCCGATGTGAGGAAGTCGTTTCCTATCCCGTTTTCTTGAAATAGAATGTTCACCCTTGGATTATCATAATTTCATACTATGTACTTCATCTTCCTTATTGAAAGAAATTTCTTCATCTCACCCTTTATTGGAATAGTTGTAAATGACTAATACATTTTTATTTCTCCACCCAACTCAATGTAGAAGCTTCGGCTTAGTAGTATCCCAAAGGATGCTAGAATGTATGCCACTAGGATGGTGAGAAGCACCTTCTCCACTAGAAAATCAGGTAGTGCTACCTATGCATACTTGATTCTTCCTACCAATGACACTTGTTTTGATTCCATAGAATAACATGATCCATTTTATCAGGTCAAGTTGAGGCCTAGAGCATTTGCGGCTTTGACTAACATCACATTATCTCGAGGCTCCTGAATCTATGATATAATTATTGAGTTGAGAGCCTTTGATGAGAAGTGACAGTACAAAGTCTCAAATTTATTTGTTTTGGAGGCACTAAGGGCTAGCATGTTTTATAAAGGTGGTGTGGATGGTGTAGGGAGTAGGAATTTGGAATTTGAACTTGATTATATGAAACTACCACCACAGACTATGTCTACAAACCTATCAAATTGGGAAGGGTGCGTTTGTAGGTACTCTAGCTCTATGATCTGGAATTTAGTTTTTCTTGTGTGTTCCACATAATAAAATGGGGTTATGGTGGGAAAGGTAGAGGTTCCAAGGATGAAAACATATTTTCATGATGAATATTTTACTACTTTGGAGGTTAGATTTTATTTAATGGGTGTATAAATTGACTTGGAGGAAGATGGGGATACAGATTTGGATGGTAACTTAGATGATTTTGTAAGAACAATATTCAAAGGAGAATTATTCTTAGCAATTTTAGAGCTAGGAGAAGGACCGTATGACTTAATTGGTATGGAAATGTGATCGTTGATGACCAAAGTGAGTCTGGTTTCTCTTTATCCAACTCCATTGAAGGTGGTAGTGGTGATCCTCCACTAATGATTTTATTTTGAGGAATTTCGTAGGAGAATCTTCTTTATTTTTCTTTTCCTTCCCCTTGCAGCTTGTCAAAGATGAGGCTCCTTTCTTGGACTGCATGCACGGGTGAAAACCAAACTTGATAAGATTGGGGATTCTTCATCATTTTCATGTTCATCTCCATTAATGTACTCAATTAGGCCATTATGTGTATCACCATCAACTTCTTCAACTTTGAGGTAGTTATCATCGTCCCCAACCTATTCTTATTCGGTTCTTCTATCTCTACTTCTTCCTCTAATTCCTCGGTGTCATAAGTAGCATTGATAGGTGCTGCTTTTAGAGAGAGCCGACGAGGAGGTGGAGAAATTATTGATCTATTGGGAGGATTTGGCTTCCTTCGAGCATTCCACATAGTGATTTGAGATAGTTGTTTCCTTACGATGATTAAGTCATTAGCCATTTTATAGAACATTGGATCGGTGGTAACTAAGCCTGAACTCTAACCCTTTTACCTTCCATTCAGACCTTTCACTTTGCTAGAAAAAATAAAATCTTCGTTTGTCTTAATTGTGAATTTGTATGCTTCCCTTAAATTTCTAGGTTGGGATCTACTTGAGGAAGAAAATAACTTCCGGTGGTAAAAAAATGATGAATAATCTTTTTAAATTTATTTTGGGAGGCACAACATCTTTGGGAATTCTTCTTATCAACCTATTATTTATAGCAATGAATTATCACATTGATTCGAAGCATCTTTCTTCATTTTTACCAACTAGATCAAGATATCCCGACTATATTCCGTATATTTGAACCAATGCTTGAATGCACTTCTAATATCCTCCCAATAGGTGATAGACCTCAGAGGAAACATGTACAACCATTCAACGTCTTTTTATTGAAGTGATTCCAAAAAGAGCCATTTTGATACATCTTCGTGGTCCACACCCAACACACCACAAACAATGATGAATGTTGTTACATGTTCATCAGGGAGTTGGGAACCATCCACTTTAGATCTTAGAAAGTTTTTTCTTGAGCCTTTTAGTAGCTCATGGAGTGGTTAAATAAGGGAAAGTGGGTTGGTGTTTCCAACCAATGGTACATTAGGCTTGCATTCAACACAATCACGATCTACCATTCTTTTTTGGATTCTAGCTTCTAACCTCTCTAAGGCTACAAATTCAGCTACTACTCTTGCATCTACTTTGATTTTAGCTATTTAAGTCTCTTCTATTTGAGATCATATTCCTACTTCAGCTCTTGTTTCTCTTTCTCTAGCTTCTTCTTAGGTCTCTATGTCAATGAAATCCTCAAGATTCTTGTTGATGTAGTTCCCGCATTGATCGACCAAAACACATTCTAATGTATGCAAAAGTGCCCCATGGGTTATGAAATTTGTCTTGGTGTGATCCTCCTCTCCTACCTTTATTTTATTGTACACCGAGAATCGATCGAGAAGCATGATCCATAATAGGGGGTAAATAGTCTTTCATCTATGCCTAGTTCAAGTTACTGAAATTCCACACATATTCTTATTTCACCATTCTTCTTCCGCACATGCACAATGTTTGTCACCCACATGGAACTATGGATTTGAAAGATGGTTCTCTCCTTGAGTATCTTCATCATTTCCACCTTGATAGTGTTTACTATCTTCGGGTTGTATATCCTTTGTTTTTTCCTAAATGGCTTGGCATCTGAATTCAAGGGATTTGAGTCATGCATCCTTCAGTTGAATGATTTAAGCTCATCATAAGAATATGATAAAACATCTAAATATTTTTTCAACAAAGAAATGAAACTTCTCTTCTCTTCGAGTGAATAGAAATTTCTGATATTGACCATCCTCGACTACTTTTTAGTGCCAATATTCTCCTTCTTAAAATTAGTTGGGAACTTTAAAGATTACATTGCCTTCTCTTGTAAGAATCTATCATGCTTATCAAAAAGTATTCCAGAGAGATAAGACCTTTTGGGATTTTATTTCCTTTCATTTTGATCACTCCTCATAATCAATTCCTTACATTACTTCTTTCTCCTCTTTGGTTACCGCTTACGAGTGTGGATTCTCACTTCCTTAGAAGAAGGGATTATTGAAATTATATCTTAATTCAAAGAATGCTAGGAGCTAATTATCGCCATTGAAGACTTTCAAGTGGCTTACATTATCAGGTACGTTGGGTATGAACACCATCACAATGGTCACTTTATCTTTTCCAAAAGAAGGATGGGGTGTCACTAAGGAAGCTGGCATCGTGAGGGAATTGACCTCTTAATTTTTCACTCTTGGAACAAACTCGATGGAAAATGCATCAAAAGACTCAATGAAAACCCACACGTTTTTCTATAATGTCAGAGTCTTGGATTTTTCACCTGGTATTACTTCTTAAATTTATTTACTATCACCTTTACATCACCCTGACATTTCAATTTTTTGATCCCCATATCTTCCACTATGCCCATGCCCAAGGTGATATTTACATACTCTGTCGTGTTATTTGTATTATCAAATTAAAGCTTGTAGGTAAATGGGTACAACTCACAAGAAAGAGAGCACAATACTACACCTGCTCCCGAACCTGTACTAGAATGACTACCATCAAATTTCATTGTCCAGACTTGATCTTCTTCCTCTTCTATAAGAAGCGAGAAAATTATCATATTTTTCTAATGTGAGGAAGTAGTTTCCTATCTCATTTTATTGAAATAGAATGTTCACCCTTGGATCATCATAATTTCATACTATGTACTTCTTCCTTACTGAAAGAAATTTCTTCATCTCACCCTTTACTGGAATAGTTGTAGATGACCAATACATTTTTATTTCTCCACCCAACTCCATGTAGAAGATTCAACTTAGTAGTATCCCAAAAATGCTGGAATGTCTCGCCTAGGATGGTGAGAAGCACCTTCTCCACTAGAAAATCAGGTAGTGCTACCTGTGCATCCTTGATTCTTCATACCAATGCAACTTGTTTGGATTCTATAGAATAACATGATCCATTTTCTTAGGTCAAGCTGAGTCCTAGAGCATTTGTGAATTTGATTAACATCACATTATCTAAGGCTCCTGAACCTATGATACAATTATTGAGTTGAAATCCTTTGATGAGAAGCGACAAGTATAAAGGCTCAACTTTATTTGTTTTGGAGGCACTGAGGGCTAGCATGTTTTGTGAAGGTGGTGTGGATAGTGTAGGAAGTAGGCATTTAGAATTTGAACTTGATTATATGAAACTACCACCATGGACTACATCTATAAACCTATCAAATTGGGTAGGGTGCATTTGTAGGTACTATATCTCTATGATCTAGAATTTAGTTTTTCTTGCATGTTCCACATAATAAAATTTGGTTATGGTGGGTAAGGTAGAGGTTCCTGGGATAACAAAATATTTTCATGGTGAATGTTTTACTACTTTGGGGGTTAGATTTTATTTTATGGGTGTAGAAATCAACTTGGAGGAAGATGGGGATACAGATTTTGATGGTACCTTAGATTATTTTGTAAGAACAATATTCAAAGGAGAATTATTCTTAGCAATTTTAGAGCTAAGAGAATAACTTTATGACTTATTTGGTATGGAAGTGTGATCCTTGATTACCAGTGAGTCTAGTTTCTCTTTTATCCAACTCCATCGAAGGTGGTAGTGGTGATCCTCCACTAATGATTTTGTTTTGAGGAATTTCTACAGGAGAATCTTCTTTCTTTTTCTTTTCCTTCCCCACAATCGTCAAAGATGAGGCTCCTTTCTTGGATTGTGCATGGGTGAAAACCAAACACAAGAAGATTGGGGGTTCTTCATCATTTTCATCTTCATCTTGATCAATGTACTCAATTAGGCCATTGTGTGTATCACCATCGACTTCTTCAACCTCGAGGTAGTTATCATCATCTCCACCCTCTTCTTATTTAGGTTCTTCTATCTCTACTTCTTCCTCTATCTCCTCAGTTTCATAAGTAGCATTGATAGGTTTTGCTTTGAGAGAGAGCCGACGAGGAGGTGGAGAAATTCTTGATCTATTGGGAGGATTTGGCTTCCTTGGAGCATTCCACATAGTGATCTCGAGATAGTTTTTTCCTTACGATGATTAAGTCATTAGCCATTTTCTGGAACATATGATCGATGTTAACTAATCCTGAACTCTAACCCTTTTACTTTCCATCTAGACCTTTCAGTTTTCCAGAAAAAATCAAATCATCCTTTGTCTCAATTTTGAAGTCCTATGATTACCTAAAATTTCTAGGTTGGGATCTTCTGAGGAAGAGAATAACTTCCAAAGTGGTAAAAATGATGAAGAATATTTTTAATTTCTTTTTGGGAGGCACCACATCTTTAAGAATTCTTCTTATCATCATGTTATATTTAGCGATGAATTATCACATTGATTCGAAAGAATCTTTCTTCATTTTTACCACTTGGACCAAGAGATCCTAACAATCTTCCATATATTTGAACCTATGCTTAAATTCACTTCTAATATCCTCCCAACAGGTGACATACCTCGGAGGAAACATGTACAACCATTTAATGTATTTTTCTTGAAGTGATTCTAAAAGATCTAGACTAATACATCTTCGTGCTCCACACCCAACACACCACAAACAAGTGATGAATGCTGCTACATGTTAATTAGGAGTTGGGAACCATCCCCTTTAGATATCGGAAAGTTTTTCTTGAACCTTTTAGTAGGTCATGGAGTGGTTGAACAAGGGAAAGTTGGTCAATGTTTCTAACCAATGGTACATTAGGCATGCATTCATCACAATCACGATCCACTATTCCTTTTCGATTCTAGATTCTAACCTCTCTAAGGCTACGGCTTAAGTTACTACTCTTGCATCTTCTTCGGTTTTATCTCTTTCAAGTATCTTCTATTTGAGATCTTATTTCTACTTTAGTTCTTGCTTCTCTTTCTCTAGCTTCTTCTTGGGTCTCTACGCGGTGAAATCCTCAAGATTCTTGTTGATATATGGAAGCTAAACATCTAATGTATTGACCACACTTAAGCTCCCAATGTAATCAATTGTGTGATGAAGGGAGACCTCTGAATTTTGAGAAGCTCTTGTCTTCTTTGAACCTCTTCAAAAGTGGGATTTGTTTTTCCTCCTCGTCTCTCATTGCCAGTGTATCTTCTATCCACTAGTTTGGATATTTATGCACTTATTTTTATTGTTTGAATTTTTCTTTGTATTTATAATTCAACAACATGTTATTTTAGGTCAAGTATTCTCATGGTGATGAAGTAGTGGTTGACACTTTTCCTATTAAGGCAAATAGCCTCTCAAAAATCTGAAGCAATATCCTCTTGAATGTGGAAGAGTAATTCAAGTTTTTCAACAGGAGGATTTCTCGGAATAGCCATGATTTTAAGACATAAAGCTCAAGTGATTATTCAAATTCCAAATTTTTTTTTGAATTTTTAGATTTTTCAAGGTTTTTTTTTTTTTGGTGTAGATGCTACTTAATCTTTCCCATGGCAGGTACCAAAAACTCTTAGTGAGAAATTTTTTTGTGGACAAATTTTTGGGTTTCTTGCTAATGATCTAGGAATCTAAGTCCCTCTACTTAAATGGTACAACTTCCGTATATGCATGCATGAGTATGGTGAGTTTTATCTAGGTTGGCCTTGTGGCCAAGGATCTAATAGGGGTACTCCACTGACCACCTGTGGAAAATGCTTTGAGATATCTACAAGGAGAAATATTCTAAGAGAGTGGGAAAGGGAGTGAGAATGTTAGATGAGGGAAACTAATGTTGTAATTAGAAAATAAGGGTCTCGCATAAATAATTTATAACTTTCTTCACATGCACTAAAATTAAGAAGAAATAACTCTGCAAATAACAACAAGACCAAATAAAATTTAATGAGAAAAAAGTATCAATAAATCCCTTAGTCAAAAAAGGCTAGAAAATCCTTCTTGTATTGATGCTCAAGCAAAAATTATACATAGCATAAGAATGGAAGACATTTGAGAATAAGGAAAAATGGAAGAATTTTATTTCTATCTCTTTGTTCTCTTCACAAGGATCTCTCTCTCATGAATTCACAAAAATTTCCCAAAAGTCTAAGAAGACCCTCAAATGAGGAGCTTGTTACAATTTATAGAAGAGAAGTAACTCTTCATCTTCTCGTTGACTCTTCACATGCTTTAATTTTGACTTTTGAATGTTTATATTCCTATCAAATATTTAAGTCCCTTTTATAAAAACAATGTGACTTAACTATTACATTATATTTCTAAAGTCACTTAAATACATATCAAAAAGTGCAAACCCCAATGTAAAATTAGAACATTGAAGAAAGAGAATGTTGGGAAGGAGGAAAGGAGAGAGAGAGAGAGAGAGAGAGAGAGAGAGAGAGAGAGAGAGAGAGAGAGAGAGTAATAATAAGAATAGAAGAATAATTATATAGAATAATGAGCCACTTTGCATTGGATTTGATCTTGCTCCCTAAATGGTCTCCATCTCACGCCATCGAGAAGATATACGCCCCCAAATTCTCTTCTTACTGAAATGAGCTGCTATAAGTTCCACTTTGTCAAAATGATAAATGTGAACACAATTCAAGGTATCTATCAATCCATCAAACACATTTTTGATATTTTTTCACTTTTTGAACCATGATGGATGTTTTTCTATGATAAGTGCAATGGCGGTCTGAATCTCTGAGAGGAACTCTAGGGTATCCTTAGTAAAGGAAAATTGATTTCTTGCATATTTAATGAAATATTCGTTGAATGTACTAATCAACTCATTGGAAGTTGTGTCTTCTCCCATTGTAGGTACTCCAAGCTTCTATATTTGACATTTAATACTATCCTGCGATTTGTATTCTTGTTCCTCCTTTTCATCTAACTTGGTGATGGCTTGATTTATTGCTTCAAATATGAATGCTAAGGCCCTTGTTCATACATGTGACAAGTGTTCAAAAGGAGTTCCAAAAATATTTTTATTGATCATCTCTGGAGGGCACAGTGTCACTCATTTCATTCACTACTAGACCCAGAGGTTCCTAGTAATCCCTTTCTTTCTCTAAGTCTTCTTTAAGTGCCCACATCCTATTTGTTGTCGCACACATGTATGTGAAGAGTTTGACTACCTCTTGAAGAAATGACTTTCCATTTTCTAAAATTGAGTTGATCCATTCGTTATTAGCTCACCCCTGCATTGTGAGCTCATGTATCCTCTTGATATATTCTAGATTGAATTTGCTGATGGGTGTAACTTATTCAATGGGAATTATTGTGGCATTTAGATCAACTAGATGTTACACATAGGATGAAATACTTCGTATCTATTCATCTAGCTCATCGATATTCTTCTTATATTCCTTGTTCCTTACCACCATGCAAGCGGAAGACTGCTGATACATGTGTAAATCTCCTTCATGAGTAGCTGACCCTAGTTGAATTGTGCTCATCTCATATTCGGTCAGTGTCATCTCATCCATTGGCTTGACCACCTTTGGTCAAGCTGCTTCAATATATTGGTTTCTTGTTTCTATAATGTAGAACCGTGAGGTCATGTGTGCAAACTTCCTTTTATTTCCATTGGCCAATGAGGCAATCACGATAAATAAGGTGCCTCCACTTTTCAAACAAGATGCAAAGACCAAAGATCGTTCTATTGTTTCCTGCATCCATGAGAACATTTCATCAAACTCAGGCTCTATGATAGGTGCATCAATGATTACCTACTTTGGAAGAGGAGGTGAATCTTGGATGGGAGAGGCATTGGTGTTGATGAGAGGAGAGACCTCCTATGGTGATTCATGGACTAGATATTGAATTGGTTGGTCGAGAATTGGATGAAGTAAGAGCCATATTTTTTGATTAAGGAAACTTCTTGTGGTGACATTATTTCCTCCAAATCACCCTCCAAGGTTTGGACCATGTACATTGTGAATGCATCATTCATGCAAGTGAAGTTCCTATGGATTTCCTCCATCAAAAAATGTGGAAGTTTATCAATTACAGGGAACCTTGTCAATAATGTTTTGCATGAGATCCAATCCTTTAAACAATCTCAATCTAGCAAGAAAGTAGATAAAGTAATAAGTCATGTGGAACTTCTTTGTCATGGAAACCTAGAGCAATTGTAGATGTAGAGTATTATTGATTATTTGTCCCCAGTCAATTTTTTTCTTCCCTTAAATCACTTTCAAAATGAAAAGGCCCATCTAATCATGTAAGTTTCTCATGTTCACTTCTCACATCACCTTGTTGAGGAGAGTGATTACATATGAAAATACCTAGTGAAAATCACACCTCAAAAGTGTCTTTGGCATCCTTGAGGGGTTTCTCTTTGTCTTCATCCATGATCCTAGTACAATCCCTTGCACGTATGAATCCATATTTTCCCACTCGTGCAAGGCCCTTTCCTTTTAGATGATGACCATGCTAGGTGATGTCAGAATTTATAGAGTGAGTGAGATGGTTCTGGGACTATGACCTCCATTGCTTTGTACCATTTTTGGCTTGAATTGTTATTGTTTTAGGTTCATAGTGGAGTAAGAAGGACAAAATCAAATCAACACTTTTTACGGACACGCGGTGTCTCGCGGCTGTGAATAACCCACTTGTAAGAACTTGGTCTTCAATCTTCCCTCGTTCCTTAGCATTCATGTGATCCTTGAGGTCATAAAAATCCATATAGGAAATATCGTTATCTTCTATGTCATTCTCAAAATTTAAAGGTTGTGCCTTCTTCTTCATGTCTATTTTTACTTCATGGTTCCTTGGCATGAAAAAAAACTTAATATTTTTAGTAAGTATGAAAAATCAACTCCTTTAGACCTCAATTAGATGTTGCAACTCATTTTTCCCTTTCTTCCCGCATTACTCTCACCTTCTGGACTAATATGCTATTTTTAGCAGTTCTCGATGATACCACTTACTATTTTTAGTAAGTGTTAATTTTGAACAAAGATGAATGTTTTTCCTAAGATACCTCTTCTATATTCACCGCCTCCTTTGCAATTTCTTCAATTGGCAACTTACCCAAAATATTAGTCCCCCTATGTAGAAGACCTGCTATTTTTATAAAGTGGGCTTCTGGTGGTCGGATTTGGTGGAACAAATTTTTATGATATGGTTTTTTTGCAATATCACCCCTCTAAAATCTTAGGCTTACCCAATTTTCTGTTCATGAGATATTAAAATTTTAAAATTTTGACTCAGCGCGTAGCTCTGACATGATAACCATTGATGGAGCTTGAGAGTTTTAGGTTTTTCTTCTTCTCCATTCATGTCAAAAATAACATTTTTTGTGGGTTTTTGTTTCTTGTTCCATTGGTGAAATTTCTCTTCAAACTGATTGCCGATTTGACGGAAATCCCATTTTGTCTTTGTTGAGACGAAAGGGAGATTTCTTTGCTCCGAGTAATTTGTGCTTTGTCGAAGGAGGATTCAAAGGTGATGTATTAATGGCATTCAAAAATTAAGAACATAATAGTGAATGGTTCTCGTATTTGTGCACCAACAGCAAGATATGTCCAATCTTTGATTTACGACAATGAGGGTTTTCAGATGATTTTCTCCTTCATTCATCATTCCTTGAATTCTTTTGATTAATCCTTCCTTTGAAACATATGTTTTTTCATGGATTGGAGGGTTTTTTTCATGGAGAAGCTGGTTTAGAGAAGCAATTGTGGACTTGGTGAAAGTAATCACAAATCTATGGCAATGTGAAGCTTGAAGTAAGAAGCAATGGGATATAAAGCTAAGTGCTTGTTTTAAAGCAATTCAAAGATGCATTCTAAGGGTGGGGAAAATATCTATTTCCTTTATTTCTATTAAGAATTAAGAGATGAAAGGGACATAAAATTTCACATTACGTTTCATCACAATACTTGGCGAAAATCCAACGGATGAGCATTTTGGCCAAAAAGTTTGTTGGAAGCACTTGGGGGCTAGAAAATGGTCATATGAGGAACCAAGAGGCATACCTAGGGCTAGGAAAAATTTCTTATAGCCTATGTCCCTTAATAAATAATGGAGGAAAGGGACATCAATTTTCACATCATGTCAGTCGACACTTTCTCGGGCATCCGACGGTTGTGCATTTGGCTCCACTAGCTCCTAGGGGCTGGAAATTTGCATTGAAGAGGGTCTCATGGATGAAATGAGGGCTTCAAGAGGCTGGGATAATTTTCATGTACCTCATTTCCCTTTTCCAAATGCACATAAGGGTCATTAGTTTTCACATTGTGCCAAGTTGCGCCACTTGTCACGATTTGAGCGATTGAGTGAATGAGCTCCGACAAGCACTTGGGGGCTGAGCTGGTGATCTAGGAGGTTATATGTGTGACCAGAGGGATTCTTGGGGCTAGGATAATTTTAATCTCCCTCATGTCCCTTTTAGTTAGGGGTGAAAGCTAAATCAAAAATTTTCAGGCTCCTAGAGTTGACACATGTCCTCACTAAAATTTGACTAACTGCGAGAAGCTCACCTTGAGAGCAACGTGAAACAGGGATAGCTTGAGCTCTCAGTGGAATCTTTTGGAAAATATATATATGAAATTGACTTAAAAATTCATTCTTAATCCAATGGTGGGTGTCGTAGGTCTTGATTCATCAATATAATCCCTAAAAAATCATATTTTTGATTTGGGTCCCCGATAAACCATGGAAAAAACAAGATATAAACATATTGTGCCAAAGTGTTGTGAAACATATGATTTCACAATCATGTATATATTTTAATTTCCTTTCCTAAAATGTTTCATTTTTCTCCTAAATACATCCAGAGCTACTAGAATCACTTCCCAAAGTTCAGTATCTTTTTTGGGCCTTTGTCTGCTCTGTGCATGTGAACCCTATTTTTGATGAAATTTCTCCAACTCAAAATCCTTCTTGAATATTCCTAAATAAATTCCATGATGTTACTAGACCTTAAATTCACCTCCATGTTGGATTTGGCTCCTCCATTCCACTCTAAGGGGTTGCATTAGTCTTGGGAAGGCTAGTGGTTGTCCTTCCCAATCGCCTGCGAAAATAGTAGTTTTCAAAAACTCCTAAAATCACTTAGGGGGGTTGACATGAGTTTCATAATTAAGGGACTGAGTATACATCAACTAGGAGGTTATCGGACTGACTGGAAAGACTTAGGGTGCTCTAGGAGGATAAAACTTGAAAGCTTCAACATAGGGGTATTGTTGTCATGCTCTTCGAAATTGTCAATTTCCTGTTGGACAGGTTTCATGACAACAAATCCATCTATTTGTGTTTCCATAAAATTTCATGTACTATAATTCCACTACAATTTTGATTTCTTGCACTAGCGTTCATCTACTTGTGCTAGTATTTCTATGTATGTGCTAGTGTTATCTGTGGCTTTCCTTTGAATTTTTCTCAAAATTTCCAAAAAAATTAAAGCTGGTTTTTAATTTCTGCGAAATTTTATATATGTTTTTGATATGCGGGTTTTCATATAAATTAGTGCTGAAAATTTTGAGTATTTTTATAAATCTTATTTTCACTATAACTTATTCAAAACCATGTATGCTCTTCTCTTGTGCTTTTAAGCAATCTTGGGAATTAGAAATGGCTATAACTCTAAATGGTTTTCTAACATTTTGATTGTCATTTGGAAATTTCTCGTAACACTTGATATCTTGATTTAAAATTTTCCATGTTGGTTTAATTTGATTGAACAATACGTATACTCTTCTCTTGTGCTTTTGTGTGACCTTGAGATATAAAAATGGTTGAGATCATTGATATTTTTATTATGTTGTTGTATTATAAACACCTACTCAACATTTTCTTGTAGGACCATCTACACTTGTCAAAGACAACATCAAAAAAATTATTAATGTCCCATGTATAGGTTTTCTTGGTCAAAGAATGACATTTATGACAATCACATTTAAATCAAGATAAGAAAGAATAAATCACATTGTATTTGTAGGTCCAAAGAAGGGTTAAAACCCATCCTCTTTAACTATGGGAAGTTCTTTAGAATAATCCATAAAAATCATTATGAGGAGTACTACAAGAACCCTAAAGTAGTCAGCACATTGAGGGAACTGGCTAAAAAAATGATAAGTGCCCCAAACACATGACTAGTAAAACCCATGAGGAATATCAAACATTGTCTGTATGAGGCCTCTTTCATTAATTTTATTGTGGGGTAATGGTCTTTCTTTTAGAATTTATTTTAAAAAAGTGTACCTTTTAGAAAAATATTTGTGATTTTTGAGAAAAAAATCCCTAGGAAGCTATTTGGCATTGGGGCCAACTTTTCCATATCCATTATCATTGGTATCAAAATACTTACTAAGAAAAACTTTATTTTAATCTCCATCTTGTTTCAGAATAAGGAGAAACTTTGCCAGAGTTGCGCCACACATTTTTGGATACGAATATTTTTTAACATACACCTTTTCATAATTTCAGCTCCCCCTTTATAAAAAGTGCACTATCTGAAGTGCTTCCAAAATTGAACCAACCATTTTTATACTTAAAACCTCATTTTTCTTAAACTTTATTTAAGTGTAGAAATTTGTGTTGCTACACTTCCAAGATCATATCAACCCATTTTGATACTTAAATATTGTTTTCTCAAACATGATTTAAGTGTTGAAATTAAATTGTTGCATTGTTCAAGTTTTTCTAGTTGCCTTAAATAAATTTCTAAGACATTCAAATCTAGGAAAATTTTCCTTTGCAGTTGTTACATTGCCAAATTTTAATCACCTATTTTGACATTCACACTTGCAACTTGTTTTCTAAACCTTACTTAATCATCAAAATTGCGTTATCACAATGTCTAATTTCCATAAATTACATTTTAAAATCACATGAGCATCCCTAAATTTACAAAAATTATATTTGTCGTCGTTACACCACTCGAATTGTCATAGAGATCCCTTCACCATTAAGGAGTTCAATAAAAAGCCTAGCTCTATACATTCACATCAAATGATTCCAATCATAATAAGACCTTGAGTGGTTCCTCACACTATTAAAAATAGGTCCAACCTATTTTATGTTCCCCTCCCCCACCTTTATCTCCTAGTGAGTGGGATGATTTTGATTATTATAATCAAGTGGTATGATTCTAATTCTCTTACTTAGTTGTGTGATTCTAATTTTCCTAATCAATCCTATTCTTTTAATTGTCCTAATCCTTTCTATTATTCTTTTTTTAAAGTCTTTAGAGCCTTCTTCAATTAAATTTCCTCTAAGGAATAATAGATTGTCTAAATGAAATTTTCCTCCTCTCGAAGATTTGTGTCAATGCAAATTCTTCTAATCATTCATATTAATCTACTACTAAGTCATGGTCTTCTCTTTTCCTATAGGACATCCTTTATCAGTCACCTCAACAATTTCTTCCTCCTTTGAAGATCCAAGTGACTCAAAATTCCTTTAGTCGATCATCCAATTCAACCCCTATATTGCAATCCACTGACTTGCTACACAATCCTCTTTTCCTACCCACACTATGCCATTTTCTAAACAAAAAAATACCAACATATCCCAAAGACACATATTCTTCAACTTGCAAGACATCCAAATCCGAATCTACTTCATCTCTTGAGTCACATTCTTCTCACAATCTAAATACAATCCCACTTTGGCCCTCAATTCATTTTAACCATGTCTTGCGCCATCATCCTTATTAATATTCTAAAGACTAATGTTTTCATTCACGTCAAACAATTCACAAGAAACGATGTGCTAAGATATATTTTAAAAGTACTATCAAATTACTTTGTGTGAGAAATAAGGTAAAACCTTCCCATCATGTACATCATCAAACATCTTCTAGATCTTAAACAATTATTAGACCTCTTTCATCTAATCAATATTCTATGATCGACCACCAACAAACCATACCGATAAATTTATTTTAGAATGATGAAGCGATTAAAGAATTCATGGAGTGACACAATGAAATTCCTCTAGAGTATCACGAGCAAGGATTCTCTTAAGACCTTTATGTGTTGACTTATTTTGGGGAAGAGGCCAAGTCCTACGGTCGAAAATAAAGGAAGAGCCTAAATTATCCAACAAGAACCTCCTCTTGTTTTTCCATCTTCACATTCCCCTCATTACATTATGAAATTCCTAGGCATATCCTTGGTCCTTACCCTATCTTCTCATCTCCTAATCATTCCTAACATATCACACCTCAATCAAAATATTTCTTTGGGTCACCACCTAATATCTAGTGATCTTATATTATTGGGCCACCTCTTGGTATCCCATTATCTTTTATCACTGTTTCACCTCCTAGTATCCCATTATCTTATATCCTTAGGCCATGTCCTAGTAGCCATTTATCTTCTATCTATGTGTCCACCTCCTAGTATCCCATCATTTTCAATCCTTGCACGACCTCTTAGTAGCCCATCATCTTTTATTTATGGGTCACCTCCAAACAACCCATTTTCTTCTATCCTTGGGCAAAATGCTAGTATCCCTTCATCTTCTATTTATCGACAGCTCTGAGTAGTCCTTCATCTTTGATTTATGGGACACCTACGAGTAACCCATTGTATTCTATTTATGGGACACCTATGGGTATCCTTTCATCTTCTATTCTCAATCCACCTTATATCCTGTTACCATCAATTCTTGGGCCATATCTTAGTCCATTTCCTTTAATCCTTGGACCATATCCTCTTTTCGATCATATCTCACTTCTATTAACAACTATGGAAATCCCACTATCATTCTTAACATTCGTGTCATCAATCCTAACCATCCACTTTCTTCTCCCACTTATCGGGAAAAAAAATCACACATTAGATTTTATGAGAGATAAAAAAATTATTCATCAAGATAATATAAAAATCCAAAGAGATCAAAATATCCCAACAAACCAAACAACCATTAATAAAAAATCAAACGTGATTAAAAAATCACACCAACATGAATTCAAGTATGACACAAAGTACATAACTCTATGGATAGGTAACTCAAGCTCCCACATAAAAATACATATTTTAAGATAAGTCATAATAACTTATCAAGTGAGATCTCACCAAAATCAATGAGATTTGAGATAATATCACTCCCGATAAGAAAAATATCCTAGTCTCCCTATCAATAAAATCACAAACTTTGTTATTAGATCCTATCATGTAGAGTGACATTGTTTGTCCCAACTTCCCAATCATTCATCTTCATATTATTCTTCTTCATGGTTTTCCCCGAGAAAAACCATCAAAAATCTAAAAAATCAAAATAACCTTAAAACATTACAAAAAAATCAAAATTACAAACATAAGGCATTGCAATCGCATTACACACATGTATGTTCTTTCCTTCCTTTCTTCATATTCCTCTACAAGTCTCTCACCATGTTAATCTCTTTAATGATCTTTTGGTTTGTCTATTTACACTCACTATGTGAGATTTATATCTATTGTATATTTTTTACCTTGTTCTTTCATTACCTTGGTAAATTAAAGAACAACTGTCTCTTAGAGATCTTATAATTATCAAACATTTAATAAACTTGTTATAAATACCTTTGGGAATATTTGTTGACACTAGCCAATGTCGTCATCACACTCAATTTAAAATCCTTCCATCAAGCCATTAGTGGTTCTTAATGCCTTGTCAAAATAATTAATATATCTACCATAGTTTCTAGAAAGCAAAAAAAAATCGGAATAAAAAATAAAATCAATATATAACTCTCTCTAGGGGTATTTCTAGTATCTCTATTAGGGATATGGGCACTTGGTCATAGTAGAGAAATATTGTGATCGGAACTAGATACATCTATGTCAAGGTTATGGATGCTTAGCTAGAAACAAAGTAGTGTATGAATCTTATTCCACCCTCCATTCACCAATAAAATTTTAAAATAAATCATTCCTACACGTTGGATAGTTTTTCCTCTCTTGTTACCTATCAAATCTTCACTTAAAGAGGTATTTAATTCCACGTGTACACACTAGATCTCGATGAACAAAAATCTAGTATGTTAACATGTTTTGTTTAGACCTTGTTCATAATTTTTCTTTATCCTGTCTTATCTCATGCTTTTGCCATTGGCTCATCACCTTTTTAGTGCCAATCATCTAGTTAATTTTTTTGATATCGATCCATAGCATCCAAATTATTTTTCTACTTCATTCAAAACATCCATGTGTATAAAATGAATCTTTACCTTATTTGAGGGAAAATTTGTAGCATTTGAATAAATGATCTTCTACTTTTATCTATCATATGTTTCTTGGCTACCTTGCAGACCGGGGTATGATCACTCCTCCTTATCATTTTATTAGTTTGAGTTCATCATCATGTTGAACTTATTCATCTTGGCCCTGATCTAACAGATTCTATTCATGTGTGTGTGTGTGTGTGTGTGGAGTTTCTCCTTGTATATTCTCACCTATCTCTAGGACATATTTTCATCTTCATTTTCCTCTACATAGATTCAAAAACTTTCGAAAACCCTAAAATTTTGTAAAATTGTAGAAAATACAAAACATTCAAAAATCCAAAAACATTGGTAAAACCTCCAAAATCCAAAAACATTGGTAAAACATCAAAAATCCAAAACATTTCTAAAACATCAAAAATTATAAAAATTCAAATAACAAAAAATCCTAAAAATAAAAAAATATTCTACAAAACACCATACTCCAGTGCTTTCTTGTTCTAATGCACGACATTGGAATCAACTTTTGATCTTCCTTCATCAACAAAGTTGTTTTGTTTATCTGTGTTCTGCCTTCCTAACATATATCATTGCTCGGGGTAGTTTCATAGTGCATGTTGCTTTTCATGAGAATTTTATGTCCTCTATCTACTCCTTTGCATGTATCCTTTCTTGGAACATAATTTTAACTCTTTTCATATAACAAACATATAGGAACTAAATCTAGATAACAAAAACATTGATACAACTTTTTTAAACTTTGTTTGTTTGAGCATGTTTGTTTGTGTTTTCTTGTCTTCATTCTAACTTGTTTAATTTCTCGTTCTACATTGCTTTATGTATTCTACTTTAAGTTAGTCCTTCAGTAATGAAAAAAATCAGTATTATGGATCTTCATGTCATTTTTCCTTTTTTTGTATTCTTGTATCAAAGAAAAGGTATTTCTAAACCAATATGGTATGAATACTATGTCACAATCTTCCTTTTATCGGATCTATCTTATCTTCCATTATAAATAACTTTCTACCTATCATTTTCTAATTCTTCTAACTATTTCTCTGAGAAATAGTTATCACAATGAATCATTTATTCCCCCTCCCTTGCTTCTTCCAATTAAGCCAAAGGATCTAACTCTTTTTATCGATTCCAAAATGGACAAAAATTCAATTTCAAATCCTTTCCCCAATATGAGTTTTTCATCACGGATCTGCATTCGAAACTAATATCTTGTTGTATTGATAAAATTGTCTTCTTGCATGATCATTTTCTTCTTTTGGAGCATTAATCAACCTCTTATATCACCTCATCGACACTTGATGGGGAATAATCCATCCTACTAATTTTCTTCTACTCTTTTAATTTTTCTAAAATTGACTACATCTTTGAAATGGGCTCGCTTTCACTACACCATATCAAAGAGGGGAAAATGTAGACACCTAAATCTGACTACGTTTAATAATAAAATTACAATAATTATCATATTTCCTATTATTTTATTATAATTAGTGATTTTATACTAATTAGCTAACATTCCCTTCGCCTCGGTCAATTAATGACACTTTGTTAATAAAATAGCTTCATACTTCATCCTGGATGCCAATTAACATCACTTCGTTAGTTATAATTCTCTTTTAATTAATTAATTAACCATTATTAATTAATTAATCCTTTAAATATCATATTTAATCAATAAACCTTCTTATTGGTTAAATCCCCTTTCAAACCCTTCAAATTCTACTAATTTCCCTCTAAATAATTTGTAAAAGGATTCTACAAGCTTATATTGGCCTATTACTTGATCCTAGTTGATTAATTAAATCACCCTAAAATCCCAATGATAAGTTTATAATCTTTAATTAATCTCTTTTAATCATACTCATCCCTTTCTAATTTTACATTCCCTTTATCACACATTCACGAGGTTGTAAGCTTCTCTCAAATTAGAAAGATATATAAAGAGCCTAATACCTTCCTACCAAGCTTACACCATACACCATGTCTTTATAATACATTACACTTGATAAGATAATTTCATGTTATTGGAAATCTTATTCAATCCTCCTTTCTACCTTGGAAAAGAGTAGTAAGAGACAAACTAAAATGACAATCAAGCCATATTTTTGAGATCTATTCCTCTTCCTTAGATAAATTACTTGATTATGCACGGTTGCGTTCAGTTAAAAAAGGAAATACCTATAATCTAAAATTGCATCCAACCAATAAAGAATGTTTTCATTATCATTGGATTCAATTATTTTTGCATAGTTAGATAAAATTTCATTTATGATTTATCACGATGTTTTTGTTTGATTAAAATAAGTTATGGATCTACTTGATGTTGGGTTCATTTCATTAAATTAGATTGGTTTAACATGCATAAAATAAGGCATAGAAATCATTGTCACGATGTTCATTAATTCCATATTATTATATTTGGAAGGAAGAAATTTGAGAATCAATGCCTTTTTATTATGAAAGTGTAAAAACTTTTTTATATGACAAATGGATTTTTTTAATTTCTAGATGATATATGAACTAAATGGACTGAAACATTTTAGTTGTTTAGATCTGGTGGCATCTCTTGTTAACCTATTAAATATAATCAGGATAACTTTCAACAAAATTCATTAGCAAGATTCATAGCCAATTCATTTAGGGCTGCTAGAGGAATGAATGATGAAGAACTATTTGTACTAATAGATAAAGTAAAATCAGGGGATGTCTAGTTAATCAACCTATTTAAGAAGGTGTAATAATAGAGACCATTGATTCTTACTACCAGAGAATAAAAGGAGACTGGAAAATGAGAGAAAATTTTCTACAATATTTTAAAGAAAAACATCCAGATAATAATATATTGACATCTTGGAGTGAATCCGATGTAATTGAAAATTTTAAATTACATGAATCACACTACCACCATTTATCTATACTATTTAGTGAAGAGATAAAAGGAAATAGAAAATTTGATTCCCAAATATGGGGAAAAAATTAAAATGAAAAAAACTAGGTGGCGGAAGAATTGCTTCCCATCGAGGCTCAGAAAATATTAGAAAACTATGTGATGTCAATGGAAGAAAATATACCCCCAAGGATGGAGGACACCAAAGATTTTATTTGTCAATGTACATACCCAATCTATCTAACTTCAACTCTATCGATATTCCTACCACCGATCCTTTCAATGTAGAATGTGTTATCATTGTTTTTTGCAATTTGTCTAGAAATATTTCTTTTGAAATAATAATGGAGTCGTTAATGATTATTGAACCAATGTTCCAGATCGTATTATTATTACTCTCATACCAATTTAATATTCAATTTTTGTGAGAGAAACAATAAAAATACATGGAAAAGGTTAAAGACATTGGAGAATCGATTTTGGATGGATGTTATAGACTCTATGACACCAAAGTGGGAAATTTAAAAATTTGTGTCATATGTACACAATAACTAGAGTACACAACTGTGATGATAAAAATGATGAAAGAGAAGAAGACACTAGGGATTGGATGGAAAAAATACCACAACAATTGATAATTGTAAGCAAAATTGTCCTAAAAGGAAACAAACATCCTTTTCCTTGCAAGTGATCATATGAGTTCTAGGATGAGATGTTCACTTGATGTTGTTCCCATAATTCTTTAGTATTAGTGATTTATAGTGGTAGTGTCACACTGCATGCATTAGTTAAATCCAATATTTTTGTTGTTATTATTGATGAGACACATAGTCGGTAATGTGTTTGAAACATTATTATTCTCATATGAAGAAAGGTTCGTACCAAAATAAAAATTAAACATGTGATTATGTTAAATGTATTTCAACCAAAAAAATCTACTTACACATTTTTTATTTACGTAGAAAACCAAATAACAATAGGAGTTGATGTACAAATCTATAAACTTGACATTACACAACCAACTCAACATGGTGATTGACCTTCAATAATATTTTAAATATGTTTAATGAGCTTCGTTTTTAATTTTCATTGTTTTTGTATTTTTGAAAATTATGTTCACCGATCTCATGACAGATGGGGAGAACGTGGCCACGTCATGCATGAATATGTAATCAAATCATGGTATAATACTCACGTGTATTTATAAATAAAAACTGTTACGAAGCCCTATAAATTTATAAGACAATTAATGGTTTATACAGATAACCAACAACCGGAGAAAGTAATAGTGGAATGCACAGAGGTAACCAACACTAATATGCAATCATAAAAAGGTATGTTAGGCATGTGTATTTTTGAACAAAACCATTTATAAGGCTCACAAAGTTATATAAAACGATATCAACTACTTCTAGAAGTGGAACCATTTTTAAAGAAGGAATTTCTAAATAACCTATTTCAAATGTTCATGGTGCCATACAATGCAACATAGTTTGTAGTTACCATGTTGTTGGTTGTTTGCATAAACCATTCGTATCGATATAAGTATATAGAAATTAGTATCAATGCTTAGTCCATCCAATGATGGCATAACCTAGTGGTTGCTAATCCACATCACTATCTCAAAACTATTGTCCACTAATGGGTGGTATAACGGATATAAATCAACCCTAATGACCACTAAAATTCATGTAGAAGACATAGAACAATTTGATTTGTATGTATCATATTACCACAGAGAGAAGTATGATTTTCAATTATTCTTTCATTTTTCATAGCATGAAATCGATTATGCATTGATTAATGTTGTTTACAATACATGTTATATAAAAAAACTAGCAGAACTAAGGTCTATGTAAGCCTAGCCATAAGATCAGTTGGTAAGTGGTAGCTTCCTAAAGTGCTAATATTGAATTTACCATTTTACCACGTAGATCACTATGTTTTTTCAAATATGATTTCATTTTCCATAGAAATAGCTATATTATGAATAGATTAATGTTTTTTTGAAATATATCTTGCATCAAAGGATCCAAATTTGGGTAAATAAGATGAAATCCTAACACAAACCTCATTGCTAAGTGGTAGCCACAAGATAAAATGTTGATTATTTCTATTAGTTAGAATTTATTTGAGATCGATTAAAAAAATTATTTACTTCATGTAGTTAGCCACAATAATTACTTGTTTATTTTAGATTTGGAGGGCTTATTGTAAGTGAAAAACCAATTGTCCACTAGGGAGATGTCATTCAAGTTCAACAAGGAGACTATTAACCTATAAGGTGGCCTGAAAGAGTTTATAAAGTCCCTATAAACAAAATTTGAAATGGAATTCTGGTCATAAAAATACACTTATACTTGATGTTGAAAGTATGACAAAGACCTTCAATAAAAAATATCTATTGAATTGAATACGACTCACCAGGGAAAATAACATTGCAATACAATCGATGAATTTTTTTAAAATATCTAGAAAATGTTTGGAGTAGAAATGATGTTCCCTACAGTTCTAAAGACATGACGTGTATAACATTAGGTACAAAGGGAAACCCTTTAACAAATTTTATGGTTGGGATGACAAGAAGAGGATACATTTTTTTCAAAAGATATGTGGTTGATGACTTATTTGTACAAAGAATTATAACTTATAGTGTCTAAGGGATTGAATGTGGTAGAGAGAATCAAATATTTGGAGCGAGTAAATGCTAAATAAAAAGTTGGCATTTCAAAATGTTATTATGATGATACAACTTAACATTATAAATATAATACATTCATATATTTTTATGATGGTTCTACTTAACTATTTTGTATGTTGAGATTGTACAAATATAAGTTGGGAGTATTTATATTTTCCTTGATTATAAGTTCAGATTGTGATTGTATAAGTTGTGAATATGAATTAACAAAGGAACTTTATTTGAAAAAATCTTTGAGCAATTCTTATTAATCAAATATGTATTCCTAAATTAATTTTGATCATGCTTAAATACTAGTTTTTTCTTTGATAATAGAAAACGTATACCACTTTCCAATGCAATGAAATAACTACAATATGGTATGTAAAGACTCATTATGTTGAAACATTACATTCAATTCAAATAAATTCTACACAAAAATATTCCTAGTGTAACAATAAGAAATGAGGAGCGCCTTAGATTTTTAACCTTATTAAGAACCTACAACCATTTCATTTTTATATAACAATATCGAAATGGACTTTTTAATTATTTTTCAATTTATTCACCTCCCTCTACCTTTGATTTTGTTTCTTTTCATTTATAGATACAAACACGTGCAACATGAAACTGGTTATATTTGATATAAATGGTGTTTTGGCACACACCCTCCATAAGGCTAATACAACATTCAAATAGTTAAAAATGTTTGGCGGTATTGAGCTCAATTTTTTTATTAGACCTAATGTGAAATAGTTTCTTGTAGAATTCATGGGAAAAAATATTTCAAAATAGCACTATGGGCATCGACAAGAAATTCAAATGGTGATGATTTGAGTTCAAATTTACAGAGGAATATTGTGTCGAGAACAAACACTCGATTATGAAGGTTCTAGGAATCCTAAATTATATATCAAAAATCTTAACTCCATTTGGTGACAGTTTAATGATTTATACGATTGTAAAAATACAGTCCTTGTAGATGAATCTTTAGACAAAAACAAGTTCAATGATGTTGTGAATAACATAATTACTGAAAAAATTGACATAGATTCTATGTGAGAAGACACATATTTGTTAGATGTGTTGTGTCCTTTTTACAACCATTGAAGTACATTGAATATGTTCGAGATTATATTAAATCAAAATAAAGTTATAGTGAGTTTTTTATTGGAGATTTACTATGATTTGTATTGTTGATTTGGAAGCTCATATACGAGAATAGTGTTACATTATAAATTCAAATGTTTTACTATAATTATACCTTTAGTAAAGGAGTTTAAACACTAAAATATATCTGGGATGGTTTTACAGTTAATTTTAATTAAGTTCATATCCATATTTGAATATGAAAATTTTTATGCCATGTTTCTTATAGTTAATTTTATATCTAAATTTAAATATGAAAATATATCTGGAATGGTTTTACATTAATTACATTCTCCAACACCGGATTTTTGCCCTCTCGCTAATTGCTTCATAACATCTTTAGAAGTTATCTAGTTGCATTGAGGTTTAATCACACCATAATAAATTAAGTTAATTTGATATCTAGTTTTAAATATGAAGATATATCTTGATGGTTTAACAGCTAATTACAATATCGTACACTAATTTGTTTCCCTCTGTTAGTTTCTTCATAACATATTTGGTAATTATCTAATTGCCCCTAGGTTTAATCACAACATAGTAGATGAATCTGGAAGTGTCACACATCTCGTGAATGTCATTATCCTAGCGGTTGTTAGGCCAAAGTTGTTTTAAATATTTAAATCTTCATAGTTTAATATTAAAGAAATATTAAAACCGATAAGAGCATTATTCCAAAGAAAACATTAAGCCTAACGGCTGCTAGCCCATATAAAACAAAACATGTATCTATTTTATACGGGCTAGCGAATGCTAGGCATTATTTTTCAGATCAATGTTGGATTCCTTAAAATCATTAATTTTTTTTTTTCACAAATTCATTAATTTAATTCTGATAAGATATATTGGATTCTGAAAGGAGAATTAATAGATTCCAATATTTTTATTTTTCGATTCCAATATATGTGATTTTATATTATAGTAAATTCAAATATATGTGATTTTGGAGTACAATAAATTCTAATATATGTGATTTTGGATTCCAATATATGCGATATTGGAATCCAATATGTGTGATTTTGGAGTGTAGATAATTCCAATATTTAACATTTTGGAATCCAAAAATAGTAATATTAGATTCCAATATTGGCTATATTTTTTAGCTGCTTGGATTGGAATAAGTCTAGATTTAGTGAAATAAGCATTTCATTGATAATAATGCAATTGAGCTCCTAAAGACCTCTACTTCTAAACAAGTCAATGATAATCAAAAGCTTAAAATATTCAATGAACCATTACCAAAACATGACAAGCTAGCTACTGATTCCTCTTAAAATCATGCATATAATGTTGTGCCCCCTTTTATTGGGGTTACTTTATTTTCTCATTATTCTTTGCCGACATGCCACCACCAAAGTTCATTACATTTTCGATCGTGACTATCATGCTACATTTTCCTTTGATGAGTTGCATATTGATGCTTCATTGGTACTCATATAGTAAACAATACTATGGTCCACCCTCGACCCTTTCCAATGCATGCTCCATAAAAATCTTCTTTGGATTATCAACTTTCCAATCTCTCAAAGCACGGTTCTAGTTACATATTATGAATGAACTTCATAATAATGCGATTACCAATCTTCATTCATAATAATAAATTTTTCACCATTCGGGGTATTCCACTACACACACCAATACCTCAACACACTCTCACCTCTCTTTAAACCCCAGTCATGGCATCTAGGCCTCTAACAACTATTAAGTCTAAATCTATCTCTGCACCTAGCTCTCCCATTTGCACATGCCCTTCATCATGATCCTGTCATCCTCATCGACCAATTAGTACACCAATTTGACCTAAGTCCCCTACCCAGGAAGCCCATTCACATATGTGTTCTCCACCTCATTCACCACATTTGTATCTCTCACATACACATAGATACTTTCCTACACCACCAATTCTACACCATGTTCACACCCCTTCTCTTTCTCGGATACCGGATAACAATCCCTCACTCTTCGCTATCATAAGATAGATTCTATCACTAGAACACTTGGAGGGAATTGTATTTTCTCCCCCTCCATCACTATTGGTTATTTCTATCATAACTTATCTACTAAACTTCATGCTCTATGCTTCATGGTTAAAATTTCCCATTATCTAATCTAAAACACATGTAATACCTTCATTACCCAATGACACACTCATGTTCTCAAGGTTAATACACTGATGATAAGGGCATTAAATGAACTTTATTCACACACTTGGTGGGAAGCACACTTATTTTCCCCTTCAATCACTCTTGGATATCTCTATCATATACTAATAGATTATTTACTACAACTCACACTCCATGCTTCTTGGGAAATATTTTCTAGAATCCAATCTCAATCACATGCAATACCTTCATTACCTAATGACACTCTCTTGTTCTATTTTTCATACTTGACTATTGAGGGATAATTCCTTAAATGAACCTCACATAACGTACATCCATTTGGGGAACATGAACCATGTCATATGTACATATTACATATCGTAACACACCATCACTTTCACACAACATCTGCACATCTTGATTATTTTTACTCTTGTTAGCTTATACTACTTACATGATTGCACTTTATTTCCTATGCTAGTTGGATACACACATACACATTCACATGGTATCTATAGGTGAATGCAAAATTTCTACATATTATCAGGTGATGCATGATGCTTTACACTTATCTTTACATATCCCTCTCGGGCTTCGAGGGCATATATCTTTCCTATTCTCATACTCTACACATCATAGGAATTTATACAACCATGGTTATTTGTCACTTATTAATTCATATAACTTGATATTGTTTGTTATTGTTTGTGGGCTATGCCCTAGGTCATGCTTGATCTTTATTTACTTATGGCCACTTCGGCCTTGATTTTCTTGTGACATTATGAGTGATGTATCACGTGTCTCATATATGATATGAATATCAATTTTAACTCCTCTTGTTTGGGCCACATCCTACTACATGTTCACATGTACCCCAAATGAGGGGGAAACTATTGGGTGAACAAATAAACCTTCCAGTAGTTTAGAGCTCTAGAAAAAAAAACATAGTACACAATTAGCACAGCACACAAACAGTCATAGAGTGCTCTAAAATTAGATGTGGATAAAAGACACATAACACACACTAACACCCAAGTATCAGACAGGAACAATTGGTGCTTGTGTCCCACCTAGGTGCTTATGTCCTAGGGTAAAAATTATAAAGATTCTCAGTTCAATAAATTTTTAGTAGGTTATAATACGTATCGACAGTATCAAGCACTTGCCTTCAGTTACAAAATTCATTCAATTTGCTACAATTTGGTTATAATACGGTTACAAATCAAGATGTGCTAATCTGTTTGTGACACTTTGAGAAGTGTCATGAAAGGAGAGAAAAATAGATCTCTCTCTTTAACACTTTGTTCTATTGGTGTGAGATCACCCAAAAAACTCATCTTTAGTGCGAAATCACCCAAAAAAATTCCTTGCCATGAGATCTCCCAAAAACTCACTCTTGGCATGAGATTGCCCAAAACCTCTTTTTTAGCAACAAGAAACCCAAATATAGCAACATATCAAAAAAGAGAGATAAATTTATATCTTATACTCTCTTATACATAAGGTGCACTCTTTCCTTGACTATTAATTTCTACACACTTTTACTTACTTATACACATGTTACTATGATTTTTCACATATGGGACTTTGACTACTCTTTTTCTCTTCTTTTATAGTTCTATCCTTAGAAGCAGCAACTCACACCAACAAGTACAATTTCCATAGCATGCTACCATAGATAAACTTGACCCATATGGTTTATCTCCCTTTCCTAGTTACCACACTTCAAATTATGATTGTAGACACAAAATATATGCACTTGGGTAAATTTCTAGGTCTTAAAATCATGCTATCATTTACATGATTCCTAAGAAAGAAAACTAGTAATTGACAACTCCCTTTAGCCTTTTGATTTTCCTTCTACACTTTTATTGGCTTCATACATCTTGCACTCTTTTTGGAATTTGAATTTTTATCTTTCTATGGCCTCAAAGACTAGCACATAGTTGGGACACTAATTCCAGGCACCCATGTCCCTCTTTACCTTTTTCTTATCCTTTTGGACCCCTTTCTCTTATTAATTAATTTTTACTACTTTGGGTTGGCCTTTCAGTTGTCAATTACGAAATTCAAACAAGGGAATCATATAAATACATAGTTATATTTTCAAAATAAAGGACCAAGCACTAAGTATTACATATTATCACCTAAGCTTGTATCCAAAGGCACAAGAGCATCAAAAGCATCCATCTAGAACACTCATTCAAGGGACAAGGCTTACATTATTTTGTATACACAACATATGAGGGGAAGTTTATTCTATTTCATCCCACACATTTTATACATCTGCTACATTCTATATCTAGTATAGTATCATTTTTGTAACTTGCATAAGGGCATCCTAGGGCATCATTACACACACATCCATAAAGAAATATATGAATTATGAGATGTAGTAAAAGTTTTGTAATGAGTTCACTCTTTAGGTGACCGTCAAGGTCATTCTAACACCTCATTCTACATTTTAGGTTCGATGTGGTTTGTGGGAATGTGTAAGTGAACTCATTTCTTACAGGTTATAGGTACATTCATAGATTAGATAGTGAATCTAGAGTAATAGATAGAAAAGGAAAAGGAACATCATCTGACCTGCGAAGAACCAAATCCGTAACATCTACCTGGACACCAACACCTAGATCTAGAAACTAACACTAGGCACTCATGTCCTCTCCCATGCACTTTTTTCCTATGTAGTTTCAAATAATATAACCCTCGGTGAGCATTTATGATACTCTTCCCAGTCTATTTCCACTATTCACATGCTTAGATCACATCTAGGATCCTCTCAAATTAGCTAAGTATCCTCCTTTCTTGCATTTTTTAGGGTTTCACATTTGTATATATATTTTCTTATGTCTTACTTGTATAATATCATTTTTACATCATTCATTATAGTAATTACTCTTCAAATAGATTTAATTCAATTTATATTAAATAAATGAGCACTTCACACTTCATATAGCTACTTTTCCACTCGGCACTCTATCATCTACACTTATCTTTGGTTTATAAGGTAGGAATATTGTATATACTATATGTTATCAAGTATTCACTCAAAACCATAGAGTGGGGAAAATATAGACACAAAATCAATGCACTTAGGTACATTTATAGGTCCTAAAGCATACTAATGTATACATGATTCCTAATTAAAAAAACTAGTGGTTGATAACTCATTTTTACCTTTTGATTGCTTTTTCTATTGCAATTTATTTGCTTTACACATCCTACAACTTTTTCAGCACTTGATTATTTATCTTTTGATGATCTCAGCCACTAGTGCCCAGCTAGGATAGAAGTGCTCAAGTGGTCCCGACCTTCTTTATCTTCTTCTTACTCTTTTGGGTCATTTTCACCGTTTGGTCAAATTTTAAAACTTTGGGTTGGCCTATTAGTTGTCAATTACGAAATTTGAAAAAGGGAATCATACACACACACACACACACACACACACTTATTTACTTCTCTTAAATAAAGGGTACAAGCATTATAAGAATTATTTATCACCTCCTATTCTTCCACAAATGCAAAAGAGCACTACAAGGCATACATATAGCACATCCATAAAAGGGATAAGGGATGACTTATTATGCATACACAACATAATAGGGGAGCTCATTCTATTCCATCACACACATTATGCATACTTGGTACAATCTACATCTATCCTGTTATCATCATGTAACTTGCACAAGGGAAACCTAGGGAACAAACACACACACACACACAAAGAACTACAAGGATTTTGAGATGTAGTACATCTCTTGGTTGTAAGTTCACTCTTCGGTCAATCCAACTCCACATTCTCGCATTTTTAATTAGATTCAATGTGGTTTGTAGACATGTGTAGGTAAAAATTTGTTTTACAGGTTACATGTGTGATCGAAACCCTAATAGTGATGTAAAAGTGACAAAACAAATATTGGAGCACATACCTTCGACCTTAAAATTCTAGACTCCAAGCATTTGAGAAGACACAGGCACCCAAATCTATCACTAGAACTTAGAGCACTCCTTTCCTCCTATGGTAAATTCTATCTCATACATTCCTAGGGTTCATAACCCTCATTAATCTTTGCAAAAATTTTCCATTCGATCCAACACTCGGATGGGAGTCCAGACAGTTACTCTCGGGTCACACATAAATCAGCTAAGTCATCTCCCTCTCTCATTTGCTTAGGGATTTAAATTTTTTGAATTCTTATTACTTGCACATTACTATAGTTTATTACCTAAATATCATTTGTCACAATAGTTACTCTGAAATTAGATTTAATTCTAATTATATTAAATCTGATTTAATGTTTGATGCATAGTTGGATAAAATTTCCTTTATGCTTTATCATGATATTTTTTTGATTTAATTAAGTTATAGATGTATTTTGTTTTAGGTTAATTTCATTAAATCAAATTGGATTAACATGTATACATATGACATGCTTGGTGGGACACCCCTTTGTCTCATGCACAATATTCATGTTTTCTTAGTTTGAGGTCCATTTTACCAACTCATTACTTTAATTTGTTAAAATTCTTTTATTTTTTAGGAATGCATCATGATGTTTGATAGTGTTGAGTGTTCCTTAGAGGTAGTTAGGAGATAAAATGCTATCAAATTTGATTCTTGATCGAAAAACGTGATATTTACGTCATTTTTACTTGGAGTTGATGGTTTTTATGTGTAGACAAGCTCCTTACACTAGTGTTCATCTCTATGTGGTATCATTAATCTGTTTCACTACTTTCACACATTCTTTGCACTCATGTTCATATGTACACATCTATGTTCATATGCATGTGTCTATTTTTACTACACATGTTGGCATTACATTGAATTCTTTTTACAAATTCGTGCATTCCATTCCTTTCTCTAACATATTTTTTTGTTTTCCTCTCTCAGTGCATGTTTCTATATCACTTCATGCATCTATGTTCACCTGTGCATGCTACCATTCATGTTTTTACATTAGAATCCATCTGTTTATGATTCTCGTAACATTACATGTGCTAGTATTCCACTACAATTTTGATTGCATGCACTAGAGTTCATCTACTTGTGCTAGTATTTTTGTGTATGCGCTAATGTTATATGTGGTTTTCATTTGAATTTTTATCAAAATTTGAAAAAAATTAAATCTTGTTTTTAATTTCCTATAGTTTTATACATGTTTTTGATATGCGGGTTTCATATAAATTAGTGCTAAACCTTTTGAGTATTTGTTAGAAATCCTATTTTCACTATAAATTCATCGAAACTTCATATGCTCTTCTCTTGCACTTTTAAGTGATGTTGAGAATTAGAAATGGCTCTAATTCTGAATGGTTTTCTAACATTTTGATTGTCATTTGGAAATATGGATAACACTTGATATCATGATTTAAATTTTTTTATGTTGGTTTAATTTTATAGAACAATACATATAATCTTCTCTTGTGCTTTTGTGTGACCTTGAAAAGAGAAATGGTTGAGATCTTTGATATTTTTCTAACATTGTGGTAATATAAAAACCTATTAAACCTTTCCATGTAGGAATTTCTACGATTTTTGAAGAAAACATCAAAACAAATTATTAATTTCCTATGTATAGGCTTCCTTGGTCAAAGAATTATGTTTAAGACAATCACATTGAAATCAAGATAAGAAATAACAACTCACACTGTATTCGGAGGTCCAGAGAAGGGTTAGTACCCATATTCTTTAACTATGGGAAGTTCTTTGGCTTAAGCCATAAAACTCATTATGAGGAGTACTACATGAACCCCAAAGTAGTCAGCACATTGAGGGAAATGGATGAAAAAATGAGAAGTTCCCCAAACACTTACTTGACTACTAAAACTGTGAAGAATATCAAACATTGTCCGTATGAGGAAAATTTCATTAATTTTATTGTGGGGTGATGTTCTTTTATTTAGAATTTATTTTTAAAAAGTGTACCTCTTAGAAAAATATTAGTACGTTTTGAGAAGAAAATACTTAGGAAGCTATTTGTCAATGGGGCCAACTTTTCGATATCCATTATCATTGGTGTCAAAATACTTACTAAGAAAAACATTGTTTTAGTCTCCACCTTGTTTCAGAACAAGGGAAAAATATGCTAAAGTTTTTCCACATATTTGTGGTTATGAAACATTTTGAACATATCCCTCTTCATAATTTTGGCTCCCCCTTTCTCAAAAGTACACTATTTGAAGTGCTGCCAAAATTGAACTAGCCATTTTTTATACTTAAAACCATGTTTTTCTTAGACTATATTTAAGTGTAGAAATTTGTTTTGTTACACTACCAAGATCATATCAACCCCTTTTGATACTTAAATCTTGTTTTCTCAACCATGAATTAAGTGTTAAGATTGCATTGTTGCGTTGTTCAAGTTTTCCTAGTTTCCTTAAATAAATTTGTAAGAAATTCACATCTAGGAAAAGTATCCTTTCAGAACCGCTACGCTACCAAATTTTAATGACCCATTTTGACATTCACACTTTCGAATTATTTTCTAAACATTTCTTAATTGTAAAAAAAAGCATCACAATATCTACTTTCCTTAAATTACCTTTGAAAAATCACACAAGCATCCCTAAATTTACAAAATGTCTATTTGGTCTTCGTTATGCTGCCTGAATTATCATGGATATCTCATCACCATGAAGGAGTTCAATAAAAAACCTAGGTCTATACATTCACATCAAACAATTCCAATCATAATTAAACCTCGAGTGGTTGCTCACACTATTAAAATTAGGGAACCTATTTTATTTTCAACTCCCCTACCTTTATCTCCTAGTGAGTGGGATGATTTTGATTCTTATGATTAGTGGTATGATTATAATTCTCTTACTCATGTTGTGTGATTCTAATTTTCCTAATCAATCCTATTCTTTTGATTCTCCTAGTCATTCATATTCTTCTGATTTTCCTAATCCTTTCTATTATTCTTATTTTTATGAGTCTCTGGAACCTTCATCAATCAAATTATTTTAAGGAATAATAAATCATCTAAATGAAATTTTCATCCTCTAAATATTTGTGTCGATACAAATTCTTCCAATCATTCATCTAATTTGAATCCTAAGTCACAATATTCTATTTTCCTATAGGACACCCTTTATCGATCGCTTTGAATAATTTCTTCCTCCTTTAAAGATCCACATGACTCAAAATTGCTTTAACCAATCATCCAAGTTGACCCCTACATCACAATCCACCGACTTGCTACACAATCCTATTTTCCTACTCACACTATGTCATCTTCTAAAAACAACACTTATTTCACTAAATTGGGACTTATTCCAGTCCCAACAACTTAAAAATATACTCAATATCGGAATCCAATATTGTTATTTTTGGATTCCAAAATGTCAAATATTGGAATTATCTGCACTCCAAAATCACACATATCGATTCAAAATCACACATATTGGATTCCAAAATCACATATATTGGAATCTAGAATCACATATATTGGAATCCAAAATCACCTATATTGGAATTAACTGTACTCCAAAATCACATATATTGGAATCAATAGCCTAGTGAAGTCCAATATATCTGGTCACGATTTAAATTTATGAATATGTGAAAAAACATTTAATGATTTCAAGGAATCCAACATTGATATGAGAAATAATGACTGATAACCACTAGCCCATATAGAACATATACATGTTCTATTTTATAAGGTCTAGCGGTAGCTAGGCTTAATGATTTCTTTGGTGTTCTATAAGGTCTAGTGGCTGCTAGGCTTAATGATTGCTTTGGAATAATGATCTTATCAGTTTTAAGATGTTTTAAAGATTAAACTATGGGAATTCAAATATTTTAAATGCCATTGAGAAAGTGGCCGTTAGGCTAATGAAATTCATGAGATGTGAGAATTTTTTAGATTTAATTACTATGGTTTGATTGAACCTTGGGGAAACTAGATAATAACCGAAGATGTTATGAAGAAACTTAAAGAGGGTGATGATTCAATTTAGGAGAATTTAATTAAATCTAAAACCATTCCAAATATATTTTCATATTTAAAGTTAGATCTCATATTTACTTCATTTATTATGGTGTGATTAAACATCAGATTAACTAGATAATTTTTGAAGATGTCATGAAGAAAATATCGGAGGCGAATATCTAGTGGAGGGAATGTAATTAATTGTAAAACCATACCAGATATATTTTCATATTTAAATTTAGATATAAAATCAATTGTAAGAGACATGGCATAAAAATTTTCATATTCAAATATGGATATGAACTTATTTAAAATTAATTGTAAAACTATCCCATATATATTTTAGTATTTAAATATAGCTATGAAATAAATTGAAATTCCTTTGCTAAAGGTAGGTAGAATTATAGTAAAACATTTGATGAATAATTTGAATTTATAATGTAACATTATTCGTGAAGATGGGCTTCCAAATCAACAATACAAATCATAGTAAAGCTCCAATAAAAAAGATCCCTATAATTGTTTTAGTGATCTAATATAATCCCAAACATCTTTGACGTCCTTCAATGGTTGCAACAAAGGCCATAACACATCTAAAAATTATGCACCTTATGACTCAGAATATACATTAAATTTTTTAACAATTATGTAGTTCGCAACATCATTGAACTTGTTTTTCTCTAAAAAGTCATCTACAAGTACTGTATTTTTTACAATTGTACAATGCATTGAACCGCATCTAAAAGGAGTTAAGATTCTTGAGATATAAATTGGGATTCCCATAACCATTATAATCAGAGCTTTTAGTCTTGACCCAATCTTCTTATGTAAATATGAACTCGAAGCTTGCAACCTCTAAGCTGATGTTTTCAAGGAATGAAGGAATAATGTCATTAACATTTGACTTTCTCGTCGATGTCCATATTACTATGTTGATTTTTTTTTTTTTGCACCGTGCACAAACTCTTTCACATTAGGTTTGAGAAATTTTTTTTTTTTTCGATCTTGATGCTGCCAATTTTTTTAAACTATTTAAATTCCAAAGATGCCTTATGGAGGGTGTGTGCCAAAACACCGTTTATATCAAATATAATCAATTTCATGTTTCATGTGTTCGTATCTGCAAATGAAAAAAAAAAAAAAAAATGGTTGAGGGTGGTGAATCAATTAAAAATAAAAAACAAGTCCCTTTCGATATTGTTATATCAAAAATCAAATGGTTGTAGGTGGTGACAAGGTAAAATATAAGGGCATTCCTCATTTCTTATTGTTATACTAGGAATATTTTTTTGTGAATAATTTATTTTAATAGAATGTAATTTTTTAGCATGACGAGTCTTTACATACCGATATTGTAGTTATTTTATTACATTGGAAAGTGGTATATGTTTTCTAATATCGAAGAAAAAACTAGTATTTAAGCATGCTCACAATTAATTTAGGAATACATATTTCATTAATAAAAAATGCTCAAAGATTCGTTACATTAAATATTTTATGTTAATTCACATTTGCAACTTATACACTCACACTCTAAACTTATAATCAAGGAAGATTTAAATTCTCCCAACTTATAATCATACAATCATAATTTAAATAGTTACAAAGAACCATCACTAAAACATATGAATGTATTTTATTTACAATGTTAAGATGTATCATCACAATAACATTTTGAAATGCTAACTTTTTATTTAGCATTTACTCACTCCAAATATTTGATGCCCTCTACCACATTCAATCCCTTTGACACTATTAGTGATAAGTCTTTGTGCAAATCGGTCATCAACCACATATCTTTTGAGAAATTTTCTCCTCTTTTTTTCATCCCAACCATAAATTTTTTTAGAGGGTTTCCCTTTGCACCTAATGTAATACACATTGTGTCTTCAAAATTTTAGGGGACATCGTTTCTACTCCAAACCTTTTCTAGATCTTTTATTGCAATTCCATTGACCATTTTGCAATGTTCTTTTCCCTAGGTGATTAATGGATTCAAGTCAGTTGATAATTTTTATTAAAATCCTTTATTAACTTTTCAACATCAGCTGAAGAGAGTTTTTCTGACCAGAATCCCATTTCTAATTTCATTGATAATGAATTTATAAAATCTTTCAGGACACCTCACACATTGATTCTCTCCCTTGAAACTTGAATGTGATGTCCCCAGAGGGCAATTAGTTTTTCTCATATAAAAATCCCTCCAAATCTAAAATAAGCAAGTAATTATTATGGCTAATTGTAGGGAAGTAAATATTTTTTAATTCGGTCTCATATCAATTCTAACCAATGGAAAAAATCAACATTTTAGCTTGTAGCTACCACTTATTCATGGGCCTTGTGTGTAGGATTGCATATTATTTACCCGCAGATTGGATCCTTTGCGGAAATATTTGTTTCAAATAATATTAATATTATTAATATAGCTATTGTTATGGAAAATGAAAGCATATTTGAAAAAAACATACTTGAACTACATGGTAAAATGGTAAATTCAATATTAGCACTTTAGGTAGCTACCACTTACCGACTGAGCTTCCGGCTTGGCTTGCATAGACCTTACTAGCTGCTGGTTTTTTTGATGTAATATGTGTTACAAACAATAGTAATCAATTCAAAATCAATTTCATGCTATCGCAAATGAAAGCATAATTGAAAAGCATACTGGTCTCTGTGGTAATATGGTAAGTACAAATCAAAATGTTCTATGTCTTTTGAATGAATTGTAGCACTGCTAGGGTTCGTTTATATCATGTTGAACCACCCATTGGAAGACAACACTTTTGAGATATTGATGTGGATTAACAACCGCTAGGATATGCCATCATTGGTTGGAATAAGCATAGATTATAATGTTTATATCATTATGTCGATACTAATGGTTTATGTAGATAACCAACAACCTGGAAACTACAAACTACGTAGCATTGGATTCCATAATGAATTTTTGAAATAGATTATTTGATAATTCATTCTTTGAAAATGATTCCACTTCTAGAATTAGCTGAAATATTTTTCTATAACTATGTGAACCTTAGAAATGGTTATGTTTAAAAATATACATGGCTAACATGCCTGATTCTATCTATAAATTCATGTTGGCTACTACTACGCATTCCACTATTACTTTCCCTAGGTGTTCGTGGTGTGCATAAGCCATTAATTTTTTATAAATTTATGGGGCTTAGTAGTGGTTCTTATTTATAAATGCACATGAATAACATACCAATATTTTCTTGCATATTCATGGATGATGTGGCTGAGTTCTCCTCATCTATGGTTAGAGATGGTGAGCATAGAGTATTGTCAAAAGAACGAGAACAATGAAAATTGAAAACAGATCTTATTAAACATATTTATAAAGTGATTAAAGGAAAATCACCATGATGAGTTGGTTGTGTAACGTCAAGTTGAGAGGTTTTTACATTAATTCCTATTGTTCTTGGGTTTTCTACGTAAATAAGAAATGTGTAAGTAGATTTTTTTGGTTGAAATACTTTTAACATAATCACATGTTCAAGTTATATTCTAGTACGAACCTTTCTTCATATGAGAATAATAATGTTTCAAAAAAATTTCCTAACTATGTGTCTCAACAATAAAAACAATGGATTGATTGGATTCAACTAATGAACACAGTGTGAAACTACTAGCTTATCACACTAATACTATAAAATCCTTAGAAAAAAATTGAGTGAACATATCAGACCAAAACTCATATGATCGCTCAAAAGGAAAAGGATGTTTGTTTCCTTTTAGGCCAATTTCGCTTGTAGTTATCAATTGTTGTGGTAGTTTTTCCATCCAATCCCTAGTGAATTCTTCTCTTTCATCATTTATTTTGTTCATGTTGCATGCACTCCAATTATTGTGTACATAAGACAAAATTTTAAATTTCCCGCTACTTTCATAGTGTGTAACATCCATCTTGAATTGATTCTTCATTGTCTTTAACCTTTTCCATGTATTTTTTTACCATCTCTAGATCAACATTTTTGAATATTCAAGTGGTATGAGAACAATAATAATAAATTCTTGTGCACTTTTTCCAATAATTGTTAGCAGCTCCATTATTTCTTCAGAAGAAATATCACTATGAAAATTGCAAAAATCAGTGATAACACATTCTGCATTGAAAGGATTGGTGGCAAGAATAGTTGATAGGGTTGAAAAAGTTAGAATAGGTATGCACATTGACAAGTAAATTCTTATGTTTCCTCCATCCTTTTCGGTATATGTTTTTCCATTGACACCACATAGTTGTCTAATATTGCCTGAGCCTCGACGAGAAGATCTTCTTCTGCCACCTGGTCCTTTTTTGTTTAGATTTTTCCCCCTATGTGGGAATAATTTTTTCCTTCCTTTCCTCTCTTCACCTAATAGTACAGAAAATTGGTGGTAGTGTGATTCATGTAATTTAAAATTTTCAATTACATTGGATTCACTACAGGATGTTAATAGATCAATATCTGGATGTTTTTCTTTAAAATATTATAGAAATTTTTCTCTCATTTTTCTTTCTCCTTTTATTCTTCAGCATTAAGATTAAAATGTATCTCCTATTATGCCTACCTGAATAGGGCCAATTAACAAGACATCCCTGATTGTACTTTATCTTCTAGTATTGATAGTTCTTCATCGTTCATTCCTCTAACAACCCTGAATGAATTGGCTATGAATCTTGCTAATGAATTAGGCTGAAATTTATCTTGATTATCTTTAACATGTGAACAAACAAGACCACCAAATCTGAACAACTCAAATTTTGTAGTCCATTTAGTCTATATATCATCCGAAAATAATATAAAAGTCCATTTTTCTTATCTATTTATGGTTGAGTCTATTTTTGAAAATCAAAAAGGAATTGAATCTCAAAGTTCTACATTAAAAGGACTATTATATGTTTTTATTTTTATATAAGGAAGAAAAAATTTAATAACAAAAGTAATAAAATTAAAACACATTACCCTCCACTCCTATGCTTGTTTTTTTTAATATGGGATGTTGAGAACATCTAAGCGATTTCCAAACCGATCTAGCTTTGTACAACAAATCAATAAACTTGGTTTATATCCAAGTTCTATTCACTTCATTATATTGTTTGCAAATATTAGTAATGGCTTCATTAGTTGCATTTGTAGAAAGAATATGAGATCTTTGAAATTGTAGCCTCGGATGTAAAGAATTGTAAGTTTATGAGCCCAAAACTTTTTTTGCACATATTGTATGTTGGCTATCAAGTATATAAAATTTAACGTCATCCCTTTCCAAGTATTTTGGATCTTTGAGCACCACAACCTTATTCATAGACTCCAAGAAGGGAAGAAGAATTGCATCCCTCTGTGTAGGAATAACATTTATCAACATGGAGTGCATAAGAAGGTCAACATTATCATCATCAACAGGATGATACTGATACTTTGGAGGTGCTACATGGCACCTAGAAACATCAATTGAAAATAATTCTCCATCAAACAAAAATTAATCAAACTGCTTCTTAGTTGAAGGTTTTGTGTTCATGAATATAGTGGTTTCTTTCTTCAGCAATGCAACTGATTTAGTATTTTTTTTCAACCCATGGAACTTTGATCTAGATGGATCAAGCTCCAATTTAGCCAAATATGTTCTCCTCAGCATAGTAAACAACTTGGCATGTTTAGGTGGTGAAAGCAAACCTTTTCTATTCAAAAATGACAAATGGAATAGGTTTTATCACCTCTATATAAATTTCTAATTACTATAAGCATTCCATTGTGAATTTTTTTGCATTTGAACATCCAATTTTGTCTTCATCTACTGTTAAACCCAAAATCCTATCCATGTTTTGAATAGGAACATTGTTTTTTGTCTTCAAGGGATTACATTTCCCATTTCATTAATATTAAAACATCCAACTCCATATCCACAATAAGACACTTATTATTTTCATAGTTAATGTGTTTGACCTAAACACACAATGTTCTCAAATCAACAACTGTAGAGGATATAACCATTCCAACTTCCTCATGTTTATCATCTATAACAAAAAACAACCACAGTCATTGTAGTAGTTTTCAGGGCCATGGACTTCAACAAACCAGTCGTCATCTCTGTTCTTCCAGCTCTCAGTGCCTTCAATGAATGGAATTTCCAAGAATGGATTACGACCAATGGAAGACATTGTATTTGTAATTAGAGTAGAATATATTAAAAATTACTTGACATATGGATTTTTTTTTCTCACCATATGTTAATGAATGCAAGTATTAGCCTTTGCGATCACCAATCTCTATAATACATTACTTTTTATCATTGGTGAGAAATCAAAGTAAACATTAGCTATTGTTAGGATTCAACTAAACATGACATCTAACCTTCAATTGGTTATTGTAAATCATATTTTGTGGATCACAACATTAATACCAAAAACTATGTAAAATTATTCTTGAAAATTAACACACAACTTATTTTGGAAGGATTATTCATTGTCTGACAACCATCCACTTTACGTAGATTGCATGAAAGGAAATGTTTGAAAACATAGATGTTAGCGAGAGAGAGGATTTAAGTCAACATATGAATGGACAATTTTTAATATTACTTGTTGGTAATTTACACCAATTGAATGGACTAGCTTAAAGGCCATTAATATTTAATCTCCATAACTAGTAGAAAAGAATAACGTAGCATCTCTGCTAGGCTCAAGAATGTATTTATTTGAAAATAGCTATATAATAACAAACAATGGTCAAGCTTAGCATCCACTAAGATCCTTTGATTACCGATTGTCATTGTAAGCACTATATGTTCAACTTGTGGACCGATATTGTTTTCAATGATAGTAATTATATCGTATTGGCTGGACTTCGCATGTCGGACCCAATTGTAGCACTACATTTCAACAAGACGGATAAAGACTTATGTTTTTTTCCTAAATTATATATTTGTAAATTATAACCCATATTTGTTCGTATGAAATCAAATTTTCAAAATATCTATTGAATAACAAATCATGGTCTAGCTTAGCGGTTGCTACAATACTTTCATTACCTCTAGTCATATCAATCACTAGTTGTGTACAACTCAAATCGATTGTAATTGTCAATTATTATGATTGTATCAAATTATCCTCATGTAATCTTAGTGGATCTAATTGTTGCACTACCTTCCATCAAATAAAATACTTAGCTACTACCATCATTCATTTCTAGTTGAAAATAATAATATAGCGGACGTTAGGCTCAATAGTTTTAAATTTGAGAATAACTTTTCTAGGTGGAGCCAATTGCTACACTACTTTCCATCAAGATGGATCAAGAATTTATCTTCGTATCAAAGGAATAATGTTTTGGATGATAGGCACAACAATTTATAAATTTGAGAATAGATATATAATAACAAACAACGGTCAAGCTTAGTGGTCCTTTGGTTCCTATCATTACCATTTTCCTATCTATTCAAATTTGGATGGTTAGTTCTTTTTATTCATTGTAAGTGTCACATATTAGGTAGAATTCACATGGCTGACCCAATTACTGCACTACATTCCATCGAGAGGCATATAATCTTATTTATTTCTCCTAAGATATATCTTTGAAAATTGTAATCCATATTCATTAGTATTAGAGAAAAAGGGTATCAACCGCTAAGCTCAATAATTTCTTAATTTCAAAATAGTCATTGAATAATAAATCATGGAATAGCTTAGAATCCAATTCGGAAATTCTTTCCATTGAGAGGGATCAAGACTTTATATTCTTATCAAATAAAATGCTTAATGACCACCAACCTTCATTACTCATTGAAAGGAATAACGTAGTGGCCGCTAGGCTCAACAGTTTTAATTTTGAGAGGATTCAAGACTTATTTATTTCTCCTAAGATATATATTTGTAAATTATAATCCATATTTGTTCATATCAAAGAAAGAGCCTAGCATCTGCTAGGCTTAACAATTTCTCAATTTCCAAGTAGTTATTGATTAACAACTTGTGATATAGCTTAGAGGCCACTAGGATCCTTTCATTACCTCTTTTCATAGTAATCACTATCTTTACATCTTTAGATCAATTGTAATTTTCAATGATTATAATTGTTTCAAATAGGCTACACATTACCTAGTGGAGCCAATTTCTGCACTATGTTCTGTCGAGAGGGATCAACACTTTCGGTTCGTATCAAAGAAAAGGTTTAGTACTGCTAAGTTTGATTACTAGTTGAAAGGAATAATGTAGCGGCCGCTAGGCTCAACAGTTTCTAATTTGTGAATAGATATATTATAACAAACAATGGTCTAGCTTAGTAGCCGCTAGGCTCCTATCATTATCACCTATCATTGTACTATATCATTTTGGGTGGAATTTACATGGCAGCCATAATTTTTGCACTACATATTTATCTCGTACAAGATATATCTTTTTAAATTGGAATCCATATATACCCATGAGAGCAAGTGATATTTTTGTATTTTTGATAAGATAAATCATTGCACAACAATTACTTAATTTGGAAATAGCAATAGAATAACAAATCATGATATAGCCTAGCAGCCGCTAGCTATATACCAATACCTCTTGTCATTATAAACATTATCTTTACAAATTTGAGGTGCTAGTGTTTTTCATTGTTTTAATGCAAAAAACACCTTTTGGGATTTCAGAATTTTCATGCCACGTGTCATCGTTTTAATGGTAGGTATTTATATTATAATATCACAGTTTCATATAGTTTCAAAATATTTTATTATTTATTTCTTTACATTTAAATTTCGTAATAAATGTGTCAATTATAATGTTTTCTAACTATTAGGTTCAAAACATGCCACATGACACAATATAATTGGATAATTATTTTTCATTTGTGCACTACATCTAACATTGTATAGGTTGATTTTGATAAAAAAATGTTCCTATACATTCATGCACTTTATTTCATTTGTTTTATTACAATATTATATTTTTATTACATTTCAACTATTTTAAGCTATAGCCACGTGTCATTGTTTTACTTGGTTGCTATTTATATTATAATATTGTGGTTTCATATTATACTAGTTTCTTTACATTTTAATTTCATAATAAATGTGTAAATTGTAATGTTTTCTAACTATCAGGTTCAAAAACATGCCACATGGCACAATATAATTGGATAATTATTTTTCATTTGCGCACTACATCTAACATTGTATAGGTCAATTTTGATAAAAATAAAAAAATGTGCCTATACATTCATGCACTTTATTTCATTTTTTTATTACAATATTAAGCTATAACCACTTGTCACCATTTTACCTAGTTCTTATTTATATTATAATATCATGGTTTCATATTATACTAGTTTCTTTACATTTTAATTTCATAATAAATGTGTAAATTATAATGTTTTCTAACTATCAGGTTCAATCTTAACATGTGGCACAGAGTAATTGGAGAATTACATTTCATTAGCGCACTACATCTAACATTATCTAGGCAATTTTTGATAAAATAAATAAAAATAAATGTGCCTATAAATTGATATAATTTATTTCTATTTTTTATTATAATATTATAAGTTTTATTACGTTTCAACTATTTTAAGCTATAGCCAATAAAAAAAGGCGTTTTTTTCAATATTATTTATTTTTTCAATATCCCACACCTTTTCTTAATAAGTGGCAAATTCCCCGCATTTTTATAGTTTAAAATTTCATATTAACACAATTTCCCCCACTCATATTTTCAAATTTCCATATCCTACATTTTTTATATTTTCAAAATTTCTAACGTGGATTGTGCCAGAAAAAAATTAAATACCCCAAAGAACTAGTTTTTAGGGTTTTTGTTTTTTCGGTCTTGTAGAACAACAACTCGTGAAATCATAGAACAATACAAGCAAGTCAAAGATTGTAGGGCCAAATGCAAGAATCCTAGTCATTTTGGCCAGGGAACAATCAGGCAATAATTATAATCTCATTCATGGATTAACAAAAAGGGAACAATCAAGCAATAATAAAAAGGGTGCTCACACACTAGGGAAGAAAAAGGGGTTGTAGAAAAATAACGTAGATAGTTAGCTCGATGCAGCAAATGACGGTTTGAACGACATCACCAAACATGAAAAATATCATATCTAAATAAGGTATTAATAAAAATGTATACTATGCTAAATGTAAACCTTTTTGATGGTGGACTTATATAATCGTTCTATCTTCGACCATGTCATCTATTTTTTAACCTCAGTTAATCCCTAATTTTCCCTATAAAAATGCACTTTGCAGCCCAACTCTTCTTACTGATTACTTCTAGTCATTTTGTTAAATTACCTTTTGAATAATAGTTCCTATATTTTTCACATCATTCCAACCCTGCTTTTCCCTATGAAAACATGATCTACGACCCTAGTTCTACTTACGGATTTATTTTGATCATTTTATCACACCACCTTGTTAATACTAGTTCCTGTCTTTTTCATGTCAGTCTAGCCTTGCTTTTCCCTAAAAAAATGTAATCTGTGGCCCTAGCTTTGTTTATTGTTTCCTTCTTATCGTTTTGTCACATTGCCTTGTGAATACTAGTTCTTGTCTTTTTCACGTCATTCCAGTCCTACTTTTCCCTACAAAAACGTGATCCACAGATTTCCTAGCTCTACTTACCTAACCTTCTAATCATTTTTTCACATGAAATTGTTCCTAAAGAACATAAGGAATCTGTTGGGCCCCAACAAAATAAAATTTAATCCCTTTTCATCTCTGGTTTTTATTTCATTTGAATGCTTTCAAGTTTCGGTGATCTGTCCCCCTCTGGATTGTTTTTCTCAATAATGATGGCCAGTCACCTAAACACTAGTTTTTAAAATTTTAATGTTTAACGAGACTCAAAATATTGTTTTGTTCTTTGTTATGTCTACTTTTTAAAACTTTTATTATGATGATAGAAACAACTTGAGGTAAATATTTCATTGTACATTGTTTATATGGTTGTCGCATTGACTTTGTGAGAAGATATTTGAGGTTAAAAAAATGGTCTAAATCTGTAAAATCATATTAGCTTTTAAATTGTGAGATAATTTTTTGTGCAATGGAAGGTTAAACATATTATATATACGCCTAAATTTTATCTATTAAATATTATAATCACTATGCATTAAAATTTATATATTAAATATTTCAATCACAATGTATTTATGTATGTTAGTCAAGACAATAAAATTCTATTAAAACAATATTATCAGAAGGCCATGTATTATTGGTGGAAGATAGAGTGTTGGCATATATATTAATTCATTAGGGTTGTTGTGGAAGGCCACAATATTATTAGTCTATCTGGAAGGACACAAACTAATAGTATTTGGATATTAGTTATCCCTAGGATTTTACAAAAACAAGAAAACTATTGAAATCTTAGTGGCCGCTAGGGTATAACTTAATACCATATTTGAAGCTTAGCGATCGTACTCAATAATGCATATCATGAAGTCATATGCTGCTAAGACACTGCCACATTGTAATATTTGGAACATAGTTGTCACTAGGATTTAAAAAATAAAGAAATATATTATGAGTCTAGCATCCACTAGGTATTTCCGCAACATATTATTTGGATCTTAGTGGCTAGGGTTTCACAAAATAAAGAAATATATTGTAAGTCTAGCATCCGCTAGGTATTGCCAAAAAATATATGCTTGAAAACATTTTCTGAGCTTAGAGATTGGTACTCAAGAATGAATATCATGAAGCTATACACCGCCAAGAAATTACGAAACATATTATTTGGAGCTTAGTGGCCACTAAGATTTCTCAAAATAAAGAAAGGTATTGCGAGTCTAGAGTCCGTTAGGTATTGCCATGCAACATATTATTTGTACCTTAGCGGTCACTAGTATTTCACAAATTAAATTAAGGTAGTATGAAATTAGTGACCTCTATGCACTAGAACAACATAATATTAAAAAAATATTTCTACAGGATTTACCATTTTAAATGAAATTTATTTGAGCTTAGTGGTTGCTAGCCTTTACAACGATGTAACAATTTAAGATTTGCATTCGTTAGGATTTAACACATAATATTTGGGTCATAGAGATCACAAGAATTTAACACATTAACATGAGATTCCAGAAGCTAGCATCCACTAGAATATGCGTACTCATAATGCTTACAATTTTTTGGCGGTATGCTTTAACAAATTTTGAGCTACATGGCATCTAGTTGTTTCCACAATAGAATATTTCGAGCTTGGATTTTTGAGCATTTAACAAGATGAAGTATGGAATTTTTAGCTTGACATTCACTATCTTATGATGCAACATATTATTTTAAGATATATTGTTGCTAGGATTCAAGTAAAAACATGTTAGATATTACAAGCGTAGCGACCACATCAAGTTATGCCACGAAAACATTTTCTAAGCTTGGTACTCAAGAAAGGATATCATAAAGTTATATGTCGCCAAAACACTGCAACAACATATTATTTGGAGCTTAGCGGGTGATAAGATTTATAAAAAAGAAAGTTATTGCAAGTTTAATGTCTGCTAATTATTTCCGTAACATATTATTTGTACCTTAGCGATCGCTAGTATTTCAAAAATTAAATTAAGGTAGTATGAAATTAACATCCTCTATGCACTAGAACAACATAATATTTTAAAAAATATTTCTATAGGATTTACCATTTTAAATGAAATTGATTTGATATTAGCAGCCACTAGCCTTTACAATGATGTAAAAATTTAAGATTTACATTCGTTAGGATTTAACACATAATATTTGGGTCATAGAGGACGCAAGAATTTAACACATTAACATAAGATTCCAGGAGGCTAGCATCTGCTAGAATATGCGTACTCATAATGCTTGCAAGTTTTCGGTGGTATGCTTTAACAAATCAAATTAACAAATTTTGAGCTACATGGCATCTAGTTGCTTCCACAATAGAATATTTCAAGCTTGGATGTCTCGAGCATTTAACAAGATGAAGTATGAAATTCTTAGCTTGACATTCATTATCTTATGATGTAACATATTATTTGAAGATATGATGTCACTAGGATTCAAGTAAAAACATGTAAGATATTGCAAGCTTAGCAACCGCTAGGTTATGCCTTGAAAACATTTTATGAGCTTAGAGATCGGTACTCAAGAACGGATATCATGAAGCTATACATTGCCAAGACACTGCAGCAACATATTATTTAGAGCTTAGCGGCCACTAATATTTCTCAAAATAAAGAAAGGTATTGTGAGTCTAGTGTCTCATTAGGTATTGCCACAACATATTATTTGTACCTTAGCAATTACTAGTATTTCACAAATTAAATTAAGGTAGTATGAAATTAGCGGCCTCTACACACTAGAACAACATAATATTTAAAAAAATCTTTCTACAAGATTTACCATTTTAAATGAAATTGATTTGAGCTTAGCGGCCGATAGCCTTTATAATGATGTAACAATTTAAGCTTTGCCTTCATTAGGATTTAACACATAATATTCTAGGAGGCTAGCATCCACTAGAATATGCGTACTCATAATGATTGCAAGTTGTCGGTGGTATGCTTTAACAAATCAAATTAACAAGATGCTTCCATAGTAGAATATTTTGATCTTGTATGTCTCGAGCATTTAACAAGATGAAGCATGAAAATTTTAGATTGACGTCCACTATATTATGACACAACATATTATTTGAAGATATTTTGTCACTAGGATTCAATTAAAAATATGTCAGATATTGCAAGCTTAGTTGCCACTAGGTTATGCCTCAAAACATTTTCTAAGCTTAGATATTGGTACTCAAGAATGAATATCATGAAGTTGTATGCCATTAAAACACTGCTGCAACATATTATTTGGAGCTTAGTGGCCACTAGGATTTCTCAAAATAAATAAATATATTGGAAGGATAGCATCTGCTAGGTATTGTCGCAACATATTATTTGTACCTTAGCAGTCTTTAGGATTTAACAAATTAATTTAAAGTAGTATGAAATTAGTGGCCTCTACATACTACAACAACATAATATTTAAAAACATATTTCTACAAGATTTACCATTTTAAATGAAATTGATTTGAGCTTAGTGGCCGCTAGCCTTTATAATGATGTAATAATTTAGGCTTAGCATTCATTAGGATTTAACACAGAATATTCCAAGAGGCTAGCATACGCTAGAATATACGTACTCATAATGTTTGTAAGTTGTCGGTATGCTATAACAAAATTAAATTAACAAGTTTTGAGCTACATTTTTTTATCTTAGCATCCACAATTAGAGTCCACTAGGTATTATGGAAAAATATTATTTGGATATTATTGATTACTAGGATTTCATTCATTTAATTAAGGTAGTATGAAATTAGTGGTCTCTATGTACTACCTTAATGTAAAAAGTTACTCTTAACATTTGTTAGTATTTAACGCATAATTCAAGCATAGCGGTCGAAAGGATTAAACACATTACATTAATATTCTAGGTGGCTAGAGTTTTGAGTGCTTCCACAATAGAATATTTTGTTCTTAGATGTCTCAAACATTTAACAAGATAAAGCGTGAAATTTTAAGCTTGGCGTCCGCAAGATTATTTTTCAACATATTATTTGAAGATAACAACCATCAAGATTTTAAAAAATAGAGAAATATATTTCAAGTCTATTGTGCACTAGGTATTGTAGTGCCATATTATTTGTAGTTTATGCCACAATGAAAAATTTGGAGCATTTGTCTTGAACATTTATTAAAACAACAAATGCATGTTTAGATAAGTATAGAATTTGGAATATATACACGATCATTGTATCAATTATAAATATTCATCTATTAACATGTCATACATATCACATTGTTTTCTTGCCTATCTCACATACTACTAATTTATGATTCATCATGGTTCTTCCTTAACTACGAGGTGTTGTTGATTTGAGACCACAAGCATGGTTGCTTCCTTAAATATGGGTTGTTATTGAACTAATCCCATGGGTACAGTTGCTTCTTGGGTTTGTTTCTCTCATTCAGGACCTATTTTATCATCAAAAGATTTTTGTAAATCTTATAATCTTTTTTTATCTTTTCCATATCCAGAATCATGCTTCTATATAACACAACAGACTTGTCAAGAAAATCCTTTTGACTACAATATGCTTTTAGGTAATTTCCTTCAGAGTGTCTATTTTTTGTATTTTTTTCCCTTTTTTGGAAACAACCTTAATGACATGCGGAGTTTCTCCCTCATTCACCTCATCTATTCTCTTTTGAAAATTAACCATGAATTCTTGAAAGGATCTCGCGAATTATTCATTAGAACCCAATGCATAGTTTCCTTTAAATATTTCTATGACCGAAGCTTCTATGAAAACATGATTTCCTCTAGAAATAATGTCATCAAACTACAAAGAAATTTCTCTTACCTATTCATTCCATTCCCTTAGACTTCACTTTGTATAATTATCATATGTCTAGCATATACCAATATCGTCCATGGTCATAATTGTAGGGTATTTACAAATGCCTTTTTCAATGACCTACCCCATTTATGTTAATGTTTTCTGTAATGATGCCACTCCTATAATGAGTTTTTCATTTTTGTCCAAGCCCTCTTCTACCTGCTTCTTTGCACAGATGCAATTATTTATATTATTGTACAAGCCATGTAATGTCTCTTCTACATTAAAAACTGTGTCGGGAGGAACTATGGCCTTTAACTGAGTTTCAAGCTCTATATTTCTAGCATGTACTCCCCTCACTACTTCTATGGCTGCTTCTATTGTGGCCCTTATAAAGGATTCTAGATCTTCCGATATTGCACCACTTGGGATCCTTTGGATTTCCTTTTCTTTGTAAGAGTGAAGAGGTCTTCTGAATTTTCATGCCAAATAATGGATTATTGTGTTGAAACCTTCTTTTTGGTTACCCTTTTCAAGGTTCTTATCCTTGATTGAATTCAATGTTCACTAAGGGATCTTCTTGTGCCTCCCAATATGGATGTTCTTTGTAGGAAATTATGAATTTATCTTCCTAATCATTTCTCGCTTGTTATGAAGTGGAGGGAGAAGATTGAGAGGGTATCATTGGGGATTCACTAGATAGAGTTTTATTTGGTTTAGAAAATACTTGGAAACTCATATCTAGATTCATTTAGTGGAGATAAGGGAGCACAGGGTTGTTGTGAATATTCTGAATACAAATCTTTCTTTCTCTTTAGCCTCCTTTTTAATAATTTCTCTCGGAGGTGGAACTACACTTAACTCCTTCATATTCTTCTAAACAATGGTAGGCTTTATTTGGGTGATCCATACCCATTCATTATCATCATGCACATGAGCATATAGTATATTTAACTATCCTTTAAGGGAATTAAGGTGTCGGGAAACCCTATTCCATCTGTCATATTTCCTTAAAGGGTGTTCAGGGAGATGAAATGAATTTCTATGGGCCGAGGAAGCCTTCAAATTAAGCCACCTATTAAACATTTTGTGTCCCACAAAGACTGAGAAGGAGGGATGTGTTTTAAGCTTCTTATCCTTACACTTTAAAGAAATACTATTGTAAATCTGATATGTAACCTCTTGTATGACCAATTTATCCACCTTAGAGATTGATGAATTTCCATATAGCCTATTCATGAGTGCCATGCCAATGCGGACTCTTGGTCTAAACCTTTTAATAAGGATTTCGAAAGACTTAGAATCATCAATATTATCTATTTGGTCTTTTTCTAAACTCCAAAAAACATATCTTACTCTCATTTTGGCCATCCAAGACTCGACTGTGTTTTTTGTACAACCATTCTAGCCATGGATGTTTATAATAAAGTTTGTATGCATTCCCTAAAAAAAACGTATTCTTTTTTTCCTTGATATAAAAAATAATGACAAATCATTGGACTTGGCATGAAATAGATAGGAAGTGTAAAAATTAGGAAATGGAAGAACCTTTGGTTTAGCAACAATTAAATGGAGGCCAACTCTTTTTATCACCCTTATGTCTCGGAACCATAGTACTTGCTCTTCTAGTATACCCATTATGTCTATGACATCAACATCAACACTTTCATTCTGAACTACAAAATATAGAGCTAAGTAATGCTGAAATTCATCATCTAAGGCTGTTGGATCAAACACAATATCTCTTATTACTTTTTCATTATCATTGGAATATAAATAAGTATCTACCATCGCCATTTCCCACTCTCTATCCATGTTGAAAAATTTAAGGGCCACGAACACTGCATACATCATTAACATAAAAATTTCTAAGAAAAATGACATAATTGATTTTATGGCAACATTCATATGTCCCTTACTATGAATATTAGGTAAGATTAGAAAATAATTTCCACATAAAAGATAGAACTGTTGATCCTAGCGGTCACTAGGGTCATCAATTTCTAAATATCTAGAGCTTGGCAGTCACTAGGGATTTTTCACATACTTACTATTAATGGAATGAGAAAAGCGTGGCTGTACATGCACCACTGAGGGGTCAAGGTATATGTATTTTTAACCATGGAATTTTCTTTGTCACTCTAGTAAATAAAATTAATGCAATGATCTAAGTTTTTCAATACAAGCACTCTTGAGGCTTCAAGACTTACGTAGTTCAGATCCTAGCAATCGCTAAGTTCAGAAACTATGCAAAATTGTTCATGAAAATTAACATGTAACATATTTTGGAAGGATTACCGGTTGTCTAAAACCATCCACATTGCATACATAACATTAACAAAAAGTTTGAAAACATAGATGTTAGAGAGAGAGAGAGAGTATTTATGTTGAAATATGAATAGATAGTTTAACATTACTTTTTGGTAATTAACACCAATTGAATGGACTAGTGTAATGGCCATTAAGATTAATTTTTTTGAATTTTGAAAGGAGTATGCAAGAAGAAAACACAATAATGGGTCCAGTGGTTGCTAATCACAATTTGTTAAAGAAAAATATATTTAGTTGTCCCATAACACATTTTGCAAAGAATAACGTAGGACCCCTAAATACCTAACTAGTTTTATTTGAAATCGAGCATTGGAGTATGCCGTAATTCACATCCATTTGTATCAAATAAAATGCTTCGTAGCCACAAAAATCCATTACTAATTGAAAGGAATGACTTAAAGACTACTAGGATTTTCTAGTTCTTAATTTAAAAAGAGGGATACATTCATTACCTCTTGTCGTAGCAATCACTAGTTGTACAACTTTAGAATGATTGTAATTTTCAATGACTATAATTGTATCAAGTTAGCCACATGTTACCTAGTGGAGCCAATTTTTGCACTACTTTCCATCGAGAGGGATCAAGACTTTCTCTTCGTATCAAAGAAAATGCTTAGTGACCACTAAGCTCCATTACTAGTCTAGCTTAGCAGCCGTTGGGCTCATATCATTAACATTTTCCATTGTAATCACTATCTATTCAACTGTGGATCGCTAAGTTTAGAAACTATGAAAAATTGTTCTTGAAAATTCACATGCAACATATTTTGGAAGGATTGTCCATTCTATGATAACCAGACATATTTCGTAGATCTAAGTCTGATCTAAGTATGTTAATAGAAGAAATATAGAGGCTTCAGGACTTATGTAGTTCAGATCCTAGCGATGGCTATGTTTAGCCACAAAAAAATATTTAGAGATTAGGGTTAACATAACACCATTCAATGGACATCTATCATTGACTTAAGAAAATTGTTCTATTACATGTATATGTAAGGGATCAACATTTAATGGAATGACCGAAGCACTATTGTACAAGCACCACAAAGGAGTCAAGATATAAGTTTTTAACCATGGCATTCACTAGGCATCACTCCAATAAAAAATATTAATGCAATGAGAAAGTTCTATCAATACAAGCACTCTTGAGGCTTCAAGTCTTACGTAGTTCAGATCCTAGTGGTCGCTAAGTTGATCAACAATGAAATATTTAAAGATTGGTTATCTAGGATTTTATTCATAGGACAACTATTATTAGAATGTGAAAAATTTCTACATTCTTTGAACTGGTGGGGGGTCAAGATATATGTAGTGTTGATCTTAGTGGTCGCTATGTTCAACCACAATGACCTATTAAAACCTTCTTTGTATCTAGGCTTATTTCAAAGCACAAAAATTATTGTAATGAAAAAAAATGCCAATCCGATCACTACTGAGGGGTACAGACATAATTATTTCTTATCCTAGTGGTCGCTAGGGTTAGTCACAACATATTTTTTTGGAGCTTAACAGTGTATAGGAATCATTAACAAATAAATACATGCTTCTTATCCTTCCTATTACTATGATCAACCCAAGGATAAACCTATAGCTTAGCGGTTGCTAGGAATCATTAACAAGAAAACTACTAATGCATTAACAATAAACTATATAAATCTTAGGGGTCAATAACATCTGCGTGGATAAAATATTTTGAACTTAGTGTTAGCAAAACACCATTCAATGGATGTCTCTTTAATTAATTATAATTGTATAATCTCTCAAGTCATTAAATATCACAATGAGTAGTCAACACATTCAAAATTTTGTTCCTAGTGGTCTCTAAGGTCAGTCACAACAAAGTATTTACAAGCTTAATCATTATGGTCAGCATCAAGAAAATTATTTTGATCTTATTATTCATAAGGCATCATTCACTTGATATCTATTATTGAATTGAGAAAAGAGTTGCATTACATATTTTCTTCAGGGGTCATGCATTTCTTAGCTCTCATTAGTTTTTGCCATGAATTGTTTTGAGCGAAGTGCTACACTAGATACCCTTGTAAGGGATCAAGCCTTAACTAGTTCTCATACTATTTACTATAAGTTATTGAAAAGAAGATAAAAATTCCACATTTTAATTATAAATGAAATCTTATAATTTTTAGTGTTGATATATCATTAGCTAATTTAACTAAAACAATTAGATCCTGTAATTTCAATATCTAAATGTTGTATATGTCTTCCCAAAATTATCAATTAAGTGAAACATTATTCAAATTTAGCCTAACTTCTCAAATAGTAGGTTTTATAATTCCCTGTTTTACTCATTTTCAAAGAGGAACCTACATGGATGGATATCTTTGCATTTTTCTTTGGAAGTCACATATATGTTTTTAAAAAATATTTCCAACAATTTCCTTAAGTAATCAAACAATTACTATAAACAAGAAAACAATTATTTGTGTTACTATTACTATTTCATCTTCTAAAAGTTACTATCATTATTTCATTACTACAATTTAATTTAAAATGAAATGTCTATACAAGATAGGCTACAAACGATCCAAAATCCCTAAACGATTAACAACCCTAACTGAGAAAAATCTATTTTCCTCATCCTTTTCAACAACACCCATTTTGTTCACTTTCAGTCATCATTGATGTCCATCTTAGTTATTTTACGAATCATTTCTCAATCCTCTTTCAAAAAATACCCATAACATGTTTTACATTACTCAAGTGGGGTACACACATATTTAAAAAATCATTTAGGGATCGGAAAAAGAATGACAAAACGATGTCAAACCCTATTAGTTGAGAATTGTTTGTCAAAGAACATTAAAGAATAGACATATTTCACTACTGAAAGTAGAGAAAATAGGATTTCATTGAAAAGGCTACATAATATTCTACATACATAGAATTTAAAATTTTTGGAAGGAGAAAAGGTGAGAATGCATACCGATTTTTATGCCTTCACAAAAACAAATCGTTCTCTAAATTTTAGTAATCAAACAGTGATCTAATTTTCCAATGAATTATTACACTTACGGATTTTTTCACTAACGCCATTGTTCTCACATGAAGCTTCACATATTTAATTTTCCTTGAAATATACTAATGAATGAAATCTATAATTATATGGAACATACACTTCCAACTACCACTTTCTTCAGTGCATGATTTACAAAAGACATGCAATCGTCATATATTTCGAATATCGCACAAAATTTACTTTGTTTGGTTAATGGCCAATTAATTTTAGGGGAACCACTATATTAACCATATATGCCACATGCAAAAATTATCAATATTAACAACAATATCATCAAAAGAACAACATGCTCAATGTCAATTTTATCATCTTTAAATTACATAGTGAGTATATAAGTATTCCATACTTTGACTATACTACAAATGATATGTGGTTCAATTGATGTCTCACATATTGAATTATCATATTTCGAATATCACACGAACTTTACATTGTTTGGTTTAATGGAACTCACAAATATTAACCATATATGCCACACACAAATAATATCAAAATTATCAACATTATCAAGAAAAGAACACCATGCTCATTGGAAATATTATCATCTATAAATTACATAGAGAGTATATAAGTATTCCATACTTTGACTATACTACCAGTGATATGTGGTTCAATTGATGTCTCACATATTGAATTATCATATTTTCCTCAAAAAAATATACATGTTTACCAACATCATTTTAAAATTGTTTTGTTACACAAATAATATCTTCGGATGTGTGTGTCAATGATCTTGGTGGTACCCATGATGTTGATCGTTGGAATTGTTTTGAAATAAAAAGGAAGAATGCAAAATAGGGAAGTATTAGATAAATCCAATGCATGATTTTTTCCTTTTAAGATGGAATTAATGATGTAATATTATATTACTTAGGTTAAAGAAACTATAATTTACCTGGTAAAAAGAGTTACGACTTGAAGTTGTACATCCAATATTTTCTCCATTAGCTTTCTCTCTTGTTCCATTATTTCACACTCTAGTTGAACCCTTCCCAACTCAATTTCTTTTGATGTCCTGATCAATATATGCATGTTCAAATCCCTATAAGAGTTTATTTTTCTCTTCACATCTTTTCTCTGAATTCCATTTTTATTCATAGGGTTTCTATCTTTGCTACCTTCCAAATTTTCAATGTTGATAGAAGGGATTTCTAATTTCCCTCTCGTGTATTTTTTAGAAGTAGAAGTGGTTGTATTAACCCTCTCTTTTCCATTAAAACCAATAAAATTGTATGTTTTATGTGTAATTTGATCTATATCTTCATAGAAAGTCCATATTATTTGTGTTGTCGGTGTTGTGTTTTCTAATTATTTCTCCTTCTTGAAGTTTTTCTTCAACCTATTCATCCTCGTATTTGCAGTGCTTCCTAGTGAATGTTTTTCCAAAACTTCATTCATAGTATCTGTTATACTATCCCAATGTTTCTTGCTAAATGTTCACACACCTCTTCATATTTTGTAATAAATGTTTTCACATCAGATTCTCGACCATAACTCTTCTTTGTATTCTTTCATTATATCCACTTTATTTCTATCTCTTTCATATACATGGATTATTGAAAATGTTTTTTTTTTCTAATTTAGAATCATCAAAATCATCAATAATATATGGAGAATTTAGATCGATTTGTGAATTTGGAATACAATGACCCAATTGTTGTGTGCCACTTGTAATCTCTTGCAAATTTGAGACTCTATTTCATTATATGTTTTGCACATAGAAGTCCTTTATATGACAGTTTCTTATCTCGTGTTGAAAAAACCATATTGTCTGCATAGTTTCTTAGATTTGATTTGAAAACTTGTGATTCAAAACATGAAAACATGGAAAATGGTTATATTTCCATGTCTTGCAAATTTATCAATTACTATAAACAATGAAAAATGAAACAATTTACGTACTTCATCTTTTATCTAAACTTAATTTTTCATTTTCTAAAAATAAATTTAAAAGGGGTCCTGCACTCTATAAAATCATAGAATAAAAACATGTGGAGAACCATTGAAAATTGGTTAATTACCTACTAACAAATGCAATATTTATAATCACTATGAAATGGGTGTATAAATTGAAATTCTTCAAAATAAAATAACAATGCTTTACCTCTTTTAATTTTCTATAACTCTGTTCTTCCCCCATTTGTGTATGTGCTCCTTGTTTTGGTGTGGTCGCCTTCAAAATGAGTATACAATTTTCCATTTTATCGCATTAAATACATACGTTAGTAGAGTTTGTGTGGATTAAAATTTAATATTGTACCACTTAATATTAAATACGATATAAAAATAAAAACATACTCTAAAGTGGCAGATTTTACATTACACGGTTTAATGGCCATTTAATGTTTAGGGAAGCACAATATTAATTATGTAACATTTGACCTTAAAAAAAGTGTAATTGTTATTGTATTATAAAAATCTTAATCTTTCCCCTACACTATGAGGTTTATGGATAAAATTATACACACGGCAGCGCGATCTAAAATTAAGGTAACATTTTTATAACATAATTTTTAATGTATGAAAACTACAATTTGACATTGGTTGAGACTTAATTTCAAAATTTAATTGAAATTAAGTCTTTAATATTGAGAATTATTAATAAAAAACTACGTAGCATGTGTTACTTCTACTCAATATTATATACAATTATTAGCAACAAAGATATAAAAAGCTTAGAAACATTTAATACACATAATTGAATCAAAGCATATACCACCATCCTTAGTCAAATAAATTCTAAATTATTAAAAGTAAACTTATATTGTTAAAAAATTAGATAGGATATAAAAATATTAGAAACAATTAATACACATAATTAAATCAAAGCATATACCACCATCATTAATAAAATAAATACTAAAACTTGAACTCTATACCATAAAATAAGCATAGCTATATAATTAGAGAATTAAATACATTAACAATTTACTTCGACACAAATCTTAGTGGCCCTAAATTTAAGTCCAAGAGAATGCTAGGCTTTAGACAATTTTTGAGTAGAATGACGGGTGAAAATTTTCCCTTCGATATGTGAGTGATCCCTATTCCAAGTGTGAATCCACACTTTGTCTTGAAAATGTATGTACTTTTTTGTGGGGATTACACTTTGACGTGAAAGGGATCACACATTGACGTGTGAGGGATTGCAATTCGACGTGTGAGAGATCGCACTTCGTCATACGAGGGATTGCACTTCACCACGCGAGGAAATCAAACTTGGTAAAGATGTATGAGGAAAAAACTCTCTTGCTCCACGATCAACTATCACAGTCACATCCATGTGTGAGTTTTCAAACTTAGAATTGTGCTCACTCACAAATTGAAGTCCAATCACCAACTTCTAGCCTGCCATTCTAGTCAATATTTTAATTTTAGCATGTAGTAAAAATGATTACGTGACAATGTCCGTTAGACTATACAAGTATTGAAATCCATAGTGGAAAGAAGCCGATGACTATGTATAAGCTAATGAAAGTGAGTGGTAATGTGTAGGATAGTACCACTAGTTGTAAAAATGAAGTAAAAATCTATAACTTTGTATATTAAGAATTTAGAAAAAAGGTAGCCAATAAGACAAGTAAAATCAAGTCACACAACAACGATGAAATCTTTCCCCTACACTATGTGGTTTATGGCTGAAATTATACACACAGAAATAGCAAGATCTAAAGGGTGTAAAAATTTTGTTAAAGATTTGGATTAAATGAGGTTTTAAAGATGTTCATATAAGATGTATATTTATTTTCTCATTGTGATTTCAATTCTCCATACTAATGTTAAATATTTAAGTGTGATTTGTACTAACTTTATATATTTATTTATGGATACAGTTGAAAATGAACTCTATTTTTGAAGGAGCACATGTGGATTTACTATCCAAAGGTGTGAAAGTTATGGAGGGACTAGTTTATCCATCCAAAGATACACTCCATTGTAGAGACATGGGTTCTAGCTTATTCATTGTCACGATAAATATTGTATTCAATGGCAAAGAAAGACTGCCATAAAAATTTATGATTGTGAAATCCTGGGCAAAATTGAAAAACAAGGGATATTTTATCCCATAGGAAAGGAAGCAAATGACTAAGCATGTGATTTAAAATGTTTCACATGTGGGGGTGATGGAATTCAAAATATCATGAGAAGTGACTCAGAGGATACATTTAATGAGGATGAGGGTTTAAATTCTACTAGTGATAGCCATTGTTTCACAACTCCTAAAGACAGATGAATTTTCTACAACCTACGTGGTGCTAAAACATAAGTGTCCTCAGAAATAAGGTGACATAGCTAAAGGGTTTATATCCCTAGTACAAGAACAACATGTGATTTAGAGAGTGGTTTGGGACCCACAAACTTTGGTGTTTTTGTGGAGAATATTATAACTACATGTAATGATTGCTATCTAAGTCTACAACGCAACAACGAAGTTGCCTGACCAATCAAAAAATTAGTTTATCTAGAAACAAGAACTACACTTCATGTGAATGGAAATTCTAAAATCCAAGAAATAATTGCCACATCAAAAATGAATTCAATTTGAATTTCAAGGGGTTTAATGCCAAGTTGATACATTTATTTTAAAAGAACACAAATTTAGTGCAGAAGCAATAATTACAAATGTCTGTGAAGGAGACATGGTACACTTTAAAAAATTAGATGGCAATACATTTGGGGTACATATTGATAAATTAATTATGCATTTTTGCAAGGGTTACTCCATATCATAAGGATCTCTCATCTAATGGCCTGCCAACCAGTTGGCCCATCAAGATTGTTCCATTATGGAAGTAAGGCTACAAGAAATTCTAGAAGAGTTACCGGTAGAAATGTGGAGTGCATTTGAAGATCCATTGCCTCAACTGGTATACCCAAATTCATATGAATCCTTCATATGTAGTAGTAATGAAAACTTGATAAAAAAAGACCTTATAATGCCTGCAAATGCCAAAAGGTAAATTCTACTCCATCTAGTACATCAAAGGCAATGGAAAATGATGAAAAATCAAGAGAAGATTTTTTTCCGAACTTGAGAAAAATATTTTTGCAAGGATGTCTCTCCAATCTATCTCTAAGTGCTTTCAATCACAGTTGGAATTTAACTCTAGATATGAATGAACTTGCCATCAAAAACTTTGTACTTAATACATTCACCACAAATGCTATCAGTTGTGATCAAGGTCAAACTTTATAACATAGTATAGATAAATTGAAGTTATGTGGAAGGGATGTATGTTAGAATGCATGGTACAGATGTCATGGAATCATGAAAAGCACCTATTATAGATATAAACAATCTTGGATTAATGGCGAGAGGAGGGCAGTAAATGGAAATACAGGAAAATAAAAACAAATGCCAAACATTGTTGCAACTATTGCATTGATATCCAAAATGGTGGAGAGGAATTCTAATATATCCCCACACATGTCTCATTCAATGGGACAAGATGGTACTAAAGTAACAATGAGATCATTTGCCTGCATGTTATAGTTTTTCTTACATACTACAAAAGTGTAACAAGGGCCTTTCACTTTGTTGGGCCTTCCTTGAACATCACAACCAAATCTTAGAAAAATATGGCAAGAACATTTCTCCCATGTTTCAATCACCAAGAACAACTTCTTCACCAAATGTGATGAGTGCATAGAGCTTAAGAACAAACGTGCAATGACCTCATGTCCGAAACACTGCACAAATAGATCAATGCTAGAAATGGCACAATGATTACATTCAAATTTTTCGCAACTTACTATGCATGTAGAGTGCAATAAAAACAAAATCCTAATAGCTATTTGAGCATTTTGCATGAAAAAATAGACAAGATGAAAAATGCAATACCAAGGATGGGAAAAAAGCAAAATCAATAAGCAATGCTATTAATCTCCCCATGTCACCTTGATTGGTATGCTGACACATGGGCACAAAATGGGGGTTTTAGACACTTTGGTCTCCCTTTTGTTGAGTAAGGAGAAAACTTCACAATAACATCATTAACACTATGTATCTAGAATCTAGAAGAACCACTTACATATCAAGTATGGTGATTTTTGTATAGTAGTGGGACATCTAAACAAACATTACATGATGCACTATTGCAAAATGATGCATATGACAAGTGAAAGGAATATAAGAAAAAAAATGAGGGTGCTCATACAACTAATATTGTAAGTAGTTGTTTAAGTTAATTTAGAAAACAACCACCAACTCTCTACTTGTAAGTAGATAATGTTTAAAGTGACAACAAAAATCGCACATTGTTTTTGTTTGTATCCATGTTGTATCTATAAGGGTTTTCAAAATAGTAAATGTGAATTTCTTTCCAGTGGGTCACACATATGAAGACATAGATGGGACATTCGGATGATTATCAAAAAAATTGTGCAAATTGGATACATTCTCTTTGCCACAAATAATGAACACTTACAAAACATGCCAAGAGGATTCCAACACATTCACTCTATACATTATCGAGGAATTCGATGAATTTAAGGCCTTTTTGGAACCGCACTTCCTAAATGGTAACCACAAGATCATTGGTATCAACAAACCAAAGATATTTAAATTCTATGTCAAAGACAACAAGCCTGTCATAGAGTTCAAAGCATCAATCTTGGATTCTCATCTGGTCACACTCAATTGAGATCTAGAAAATAGTGGATGGGAAACCTTTCTTTCCTAAAGGGGATCCTCCATTGGCACCCTTCAAAGAACCCAAAGAGATGGCAAACATGCAGAGAGGCATTCATGCATACATCACACACTGGGAAAAGAGTTCAACAGATGGTGGAGAAGCATACTATGTTCCAAAGATTACATATTGGAAAAATGTTCTACATGCCCTAGAGAATCCCTTTGTCAATTGTAACATGACGAGAAGAGATTATTTTTGGCTAAATTTTTTTAGGATAGCGCAATGTATGATCAGATAGTGGATGCGTCACATCTTGACATGGATAGATATTAATGTCAAAATGTCCTTTCAAATAAGGATATATATGTTGGACCTATTTTTGATAGACCTCGAGAGGAATTCAACCCAGTAGTGGATGTGAATGTTGGGAAGATGATACTAGTAAGACCAGATGATGATAATGTACCTATATGGATGGGAAAGGCAGAACTAAAACTAATACAATATGTTCACACAAACACTCAAAAGATAAGGTTACATTGGTGGGAACCCACAGAAAAGGAAATATAGAAAAAGAAAGGTATGAGGAATGCATGTTGAAAACACAATGGTTGCGAAATTCAAGGGACACATCGAGATATTGGTATATATAGTGCCACCGGGCATGGAGTCCAAGCAATACATGGAAAGGATTTCAAATTAAAATACTAAATCGGGGTCATGAAGCTATCCAACAATACCTTGCACAAATTAAAGAAAAATAATTAATACCCTTATAAGGGATCATTGCTTATGTAATTTTCTTGAAGGATTGATTGCCTATAAAAATACATTTTCAAATCCACTTCCTCAAAATAACTTGTTTAATGTAATTCTTAAGTCTTTGTTGTTCTTTAAGATTTACAGAATGGAAAAGCATAAAAGTAGTTGACTTTATCACAACAACTTGCATATTTACAATATCACAAAGTATTTGTTATGCTATTTTACTTTGTTTTTAGTTAGTATTTGGTCTAATATTTACTGTTATTACTCTTTTTTGTTGTGTTTTAAACTGGTCTATATGCTCATGAAGGAGCTTGGATGTAATAGTTGATATATATGTATCTTTTTGTATGTTATGTAATGTCTTATCTGCTCTTTTTGGAGCTCTAACTTGTAATGGGTAGGGACCCCTCAACCCTGTTTTACCTATTATCAAAATATAATATCATGGTCTTTTTTATATAGAATTATATAAAAACTATATCAATATATAATATGCATAAAATATTAAATAAATATAAATTTTAAGTATTTCAATAACTATTGTTTTGTATTTTTAAAGGGTAATATTGTAAAATTGCCATCATCTAAAAAATGCTTGATAGGTATAAAAGGCTATCAAATTTAACCCCTTAGGCTGATGTAACTTTGTGGCACCTAGGCTTATGTAACTTAGCAACCACTAGTTTTATATAGCTTAGTGGTTGGTAGGCTTATGAAACTTGCTACTAGTAGGTTGGTGTAACTTTCTAGCTGCTAGGATTATTTCACCTAGATGAATCTACTCTTGTGTAAATTAGTGACCACTAGGATTATGTAAGTTAACAACCTATACGCTTATGTAAGACAATGGTCACTAGGCTTATGTAAGTTAACAACCTATACGCTTATGTAAGATAGTGGCCGCTAGGATTATCATGGTATTATGTAACTTAGAGGTTGCAAGGCTTATGTAACTTAGTGGCTGCAAGGAAAATGTAACTTAGTGGCTGCAAGGAAGATGTAACTTTGACCCCACTAGGATGATTTCACCTAGCATGTGCTTTCATCATGTAATTTCCCAACTGCGAGGCTTATGTAAGATAGTGGTCGCTTGGCTTATGTGGGGGATTAAAATAATAGAAAACTATAAATCCAAAAATAGTGAAATTAAAATCTAAAAATTGGTATTTATAAACTAGATTACAATAGTAGTTATAATAAATTGGATAGGATTTAGTCCATGTAAACCTATTCCCGAAATATATTCCCTATTCACGTTATACCAATTGTGAATTCTTACGCTTTGTCTTTAAAATGCTCCTACTTTGTCATTTAAGGTATCACACATCATTGTGCGAGGATCACACTTTGATATGCGAGTGATCTCTATTCCAAGTGTGAATTCACACTTCATTTTGAAAATGCGTGTACTTTGTCATGCGAGGTATCACACTTCAACATGTGAGGGATCACACTTCAATGTGAGAGGGATCGCACTTTGATATGTGATGGATCGCACTTCTTCATGAGATGAATCACACTTTGTAGATGTATGAAGCCACGAATCTCTTACACTACGATGAGCTAGCATTGTCAAGTCCAAGTGCAAGTTTTGAACTTAAAACGTGTTCACTTTCACATTGAAGTGAAATCACCCACTTATGGCCTCCCATCGGAGTAAATATTTGAATTTTAGTGTGTAAGAAAAAAACTATGTCATAGTAGTTGTTAGGCTATATAAATTATGAAAGTCATAGGGGAATGAAGCTAATGACTTCTGTGAAAAGGCCAATGAATGTGAGTGGTAATGTGTAGTATAGTACCACTAGTTGTAAAAATTGAAGTCAACATTTATGAATTTTATACTAAAAATTTAGAAAAAAGGTAGCCAAATAACACAAGTAAAATCAAGTCACATGTACAAATCAGCCAATAAAAAGATGTAACTTTGACCCCGCTAGGCTAATTTCACCTAGCATGCACTTTCATCATGTAAGTTACCAACCACTAGGCTTATTAAAGATAGCATTCGTGAAGCTTATGTAAGATAGTGTCGTCTTGGCTTATGTAAGATAGTGGCCACTATCTTAAGAAAGTGTCCACTTGGCTTATGTAAGATAACAACCACTTAGCTTATGTAAGATAACGACCGTTTGGCTTATGTGGGGGATTCAAATAATAAAAATAGAAATCCTAAAATAGTGAAACTAAAATCCAAAAATTGGGATTTATAAATTGGATTACAATAGTGGTGAACTTAGAATCTAATAATAGCACTATTGGAATCCAATATTAGCCAAATTGGAATCCAATAATAGCGATATTGGATTCTAATAATAGAGAAATTGGAACTCGAATAAGTCCGATAATGACAATATTAGAATCCAATATTGCTACTAATGGAATCTAATATTTCTAATAATGGAATCCAATATAGCCAAAAATGGAATCCAATATACACAAAAATAGAGATGGATTTCTTCTAATACTTGAAATATTGGAGTCTCAATTCACTGGAATATGTCCCAATTTAGTGAAATAAGCATTAAACCAATACCAACCTATCCCAAAGACAAATATTCTTCAACTCGCAAGACATCAAAATCCAAATCTACTTCATCTCTTGATTCATATTATTCTACCATTCCAAATCAAATCCCACTTCGGTCCTCAAGCCATTTCAACCATGTCTAGTGTTATCATCCTTATCAATATTCTAAAGACTAGTTTTTGTGTCCACGTCAAAAATTCACAAGAAATTAGAGAATTCATGGAGTTACATGATGAAATTCCTCTAGAGGATCACAAGTAAGGATTCTCTTTAGACATTTATGTGTCCACTTATTTAGGGAAAGAGGATGAGTCCTATGGTCATAAAACAAAGGAAGAGCCTAAATTATCCAACAAGAACCTCCTCTTTTTCTTCCATCTTCACATTCCACATTACATTTTGAAATGCTTAGTTCTATCATTGGTCCCTTTCCTATCTTCTCATCACCTAATCATTCATTACATATCACACCTCAATCATAATCTCTCCTTGGGTCACCTCCGGTATCCTATGATATTATACTATTGGGCCACCTCCCGGTATCCCATTATTTTCTATTAGTCGGTCACCTTTTGGTATCCCATTATTTTCCATCCTTGGGCCAAGTCCTAGTAGCCATTTATCTTCTATCTATGTGTCCATCTCCTAGTATCCCATCATCTTCAATCCTTGGGCCACCTCTTGGTAGCCCATTATCTTTTATTTATGGGTCACCTCCTGGTAGCCCATTATCTTCTATCCTTGGGCCACATCCTAGCAACCCTTCATCTTTTATTTATTAGACACCTCTGAGTAGTCCTTTATCTTCTATTTATGGGACACCTACAAGTAGCCCATTTTCTTCTATTTATGGGACTCCTCTGGGTATCCCTTCATCTTCTATTCTTAATCCACCTCCTATCTTGTTACCATCAATTCTTGGGCCACCTCCTAGCCCATTTCCTTCAATCCTTGGACCATATCCTATTTTTCCATCATATCATACTTCTATTGACAACTATGGCAAGCCCACCATCATTCCTAACATTTTTGTCATCAATCTTAAAAATACACTTTCTTCTCCCACTTCTTGGGAAAAACTAAATCACACATTAGGTTGTACGAGGAACTAAAAAATTCTTCATCAAGATAAGATCAAAAATACAAATATCTCCAAATATCCTGAAAAATCAAACAACCATAAATTAAAAAAATGCGATTAAACAATTCACACCAACACAAATTCATAGTATGGCACAAAGTACATAACACTATGGATAGGGAACTCAAGCTCCTAAATGAAAAATCCATATTATAAAATAATTCATAGTCACTTATCGAGTAATATCTCACCATGATCATTGAGATTGGAGATAATATCACTCTTGATAAGAAAAAAACTCCTAGTCTCCCTATCAAGGAAATCAAAAACTTTGTTATTGGATCCTATCATACAAAGTGAAATTTTTGGTCCCAACTTCCCAATGATTCATTTTCATATTATTCTCTCTTTGTGGTTTTCCATTTGCAAAACCATAAAAATCTAAGAAAATCAAAATAACCTTAAAACATTACAAAAAAATCAAAAGTATAAACATAAGGCATTGCAATCAGAATTACATACACATGGATGTTCTTTCCTTCCTTTCTTCATATTCCTCTACAAGTCTCTCACCATGTTCATCCCTTTGATGATCTTTTGGTTAGTCTATTTTCACTCATTGTGTGACATTTATCTCTATTATATTTGTTTTACTTTGTTCTTTCATTACCTTGGTAAATTAAAGAACAACTGACCTCTTAGAGATCCTATCATTATCACACATTCAATAAACTTTTTATAAAGACCTTTGGGCATATTTATTAACACTAGCCAATGTATTCATCACACTCACTTTAACATCCTTTTATCAAGCCATCGGTGGTTCTTTATTCCTTATCAAAACAATAAAGATAACTAACATACTTTCCGTAAAGTGAAAAAAACAATTAGAATAAAAAAGAAAATCAATATATAAATCTCTCTAGGGGTATTTTCAGTATCTTTATCAAGGGTATGGGTGCTTGGATGGTAGTAGAGAAAATATTGTGACTTGAACCAGATACATCTATGTTGAGGTTATGCATGCTTAGATGGAACAAAGAAGTATATGAATCTTATTCCACCCTCTATTCACCAATAACGTTTCAAAATCAATAATTCCTACACATTGGATAGTTTTTCATCACTTGTTTCCTATCAAATTTTCTCTTAAAGAGGTATTTAATTCCACACGCACATACTAGATCTCGATGAATAACAAAACTAGTATATTAATAGGTTTTTTTAAGACCTTATTCAAAATTTTTCTTTAGTCTATGTCTTATCTCATGATATGTGCCTTTGGATCATCACCTTTTCATTTACAATCATCTAGTTACATTTTCTAGATCCATCCATAACATCCAAACTATTCTTCTACTTTGTTCAAAACATCCATGTGTATAAAATGCCTCTTTACCTTATCTAAGGTAAAATTTGTACCCTTTGAATAAATGATATTCTACTTCTATCTATCATATGATTCTTAGCTATATTACACTCGAGGGCATGCTCACTACTTCCTAGCACTTCATTAGTTTGATTTGATCATAATGTTGAACCTATTTGTCTTGCCTGATCCGATAGGTTCTACTCTTGTATATATGTACGGAGTTTCCCCTTGTATATTCTCACCTATCTTCGAGACATCTTTACATCTTTACATCTTCATGTTCCTATACATAGATTCATAAAACTTTCAAAAACCTAAAATTTGGTAAAATAATAGAAAAAAAAACGTTCAAAAATCCAAAAACATTGGTAAAACCTCAAAATCCAAAAACATTGATAAAACATCAAAAAATCCAAAACATTCCTAAAACATCAAAAATCCTAAACATTCCTAAAATAAAAAAATCCTAAAAATACAAAATTATATTATAAAACATCCTACTTCAGTGCTTTCTTGTTCTAGCACACGACATACGGATCATCTTGTGATCTTCCTTCATCAACAAATTTGGTTTGTTTATTGTTTCTATCTTCTTGACATATATCGTTGCTCGGGGTAGTTTCATAGTGCATGTTACTTTTCATGGGACTTCTATGTCCTCCATCTACTCCCTTACATGTATCCTTGCTTGGGGCATCATTTTAACCCTTTTCATATAACAAACATTTAGGAATTGAAGATGGATAACAAAAACATTGGTACAAATTTCTTAAATGTTGTTTGTTTTAGTATGTTTGTTTGTGCTTTCTTGTCTTCATTCTAAATTGTTTAGTTTCTCATACTACATTGCTTTATGTATTTTGATTTATGTCAGTCCTTAAGAAATGAACAAAAATCAGTATTGTTGATCTTCATGTCATTTGACCTTTTTTGTATGTTTATATCAAATAAAAAGGTATTTCCAAACCAAGATGGTATGTATACTATGTCACGATCTTCCCTTTTATAATCTATCTTATCTTCCATTATAACTAACTTTCTACCTATCATTTTCTAATTCTTCTAATTATTTCTATGAGAAACAGCTTATCACAAAGTGACTCGTTTATTCCTTCCCCATCCCTTTCTTCTTCCAATTGAGGAAATGGATCTAAATTTTTTTATTGATTCCAATAATGGCCAACCAAGCCAAGTTTGAATCCCTTCCCCCACTATGAGTTTTTCTTCCATATGATCTGTTAAGAAAATAATATCTTGTTTTCACAATCAAATTATCTTCTTGCATGATCATTCTCTTCTTTTTTAGCATAAATAAACCTCTCCTATCACCTCATCGACACTTGAGGGGGTATAATCCATCATACTATTTTTTTCTTATACTCTTTCAAATTGTCTAAAATTAACTACATCTTTGAAATGGCGTCACTTGCACTACACCGCATCAAAGAGGGGAAAATGGAGACACCTAAATTTGACTTCGTATTTTTAATAATAAAATTACACTAATCATCCTATTTCCTGTCATTTCATTATAATTAGTGATTTTATTCTAATTAGCTAACATTCCCCTTCATCTCAGTCAATTAACGACACTTCGTTAATTAAATAGCTTCATACTTCATTCTGGATGCCAATTAACATCACTTCGTTAGTTATAATACTCTTTTAAATAATTAATTAACCATTATTAATTAATTAATCCTTTAAATCTCATATTTAATCAATAATACTTATTATTGGTTAAATCCCCCTTTCAAACCCTTCAAATTCTACTAATTTCCCTCTAAATAATCTCCAAAAGGATTCTACAAGCTTATCTTGCTATTACATAATCCTAGTTGATTAATTAAATCACCCCAACTCCCATAATTTTGTAATATCTAGTTAATCTCTTCTAATCATACTTATCCCTTTCTAATTCTACATTCCATTTTTCCCACATTCACTAGGTTGAAAGCTTCTTCCAAATTGGAAAACTATATAAATAACCTAGTACCTTCCTATAATTATTACACCATACACTGTGTCCTTATAAAACATTACACTTGATAAGAGAATTTTCATGTTATTTGAAAGATTATTTAATCCCCCTTTCTACTTGGAAAAGAGTAGTAAGAGAAGAACTAAAATGGCAATCAATCCATATTGGTGATATCTCTTCCTCTTCCTTAGAGAAATTCCTTGATTGTGCACATTTACATTTGGTTCACAAAGGAAATACCTACAATCTAAAAGAACATCCAACCAATAAAGAATGTTTGCATTTATCATTTTATTCAATGTTTTATGCATAGTAAGATAAACTTTCCTTTATGCTTTATCATGATTTTTTTGTTTTATTAAACTAAGTTATGGATCTACTTGGTGTTAGGTTCATTTCATTAACTTATATTAGTTTAACATGCATACAATGAAGCCATAGAAATCATTGTCACAATGTCCATTAATTCCATGATAATTGTAGAATGGTTGGCCTTTGGATTTTGTAAGCCGATAGTGAGGATAGTAATGATTGGGTAACAAAGTGATTAACCGATGATTGAGTAGCTCAAATAGGATATCATGTTGTTTAACATGCTCATCAAACCAAAGAGGTGTTTTATGTTGTAGGAATTTACCCTCACTTATATGAGCACATGTAGAACCTATATCATATTACATAGCCTTTTCCTTAGAAATATCATGATGCATAGTAAGAGATCTAATTTATGCATTGGAAGTATCCTTGAGGTGTTGTATCTCATCCTTGAGAGATATAATTGTATCATTCATGGCTTGACGTTTATCTTGAAATTCATAGTGAAAAGCTTGAAATGTTCTAAGATATCCTTATGGAATGTGTCATCATTACTAATAAGAGGATCTGAAATACGAATCAAAATCATATTCACTTGGAAAGGTGTCATATTATAGGGAGTTGTACTTCTTTCATTAGTTGTGCAAGAGTATCTCTACATCATGGGTGTTGTTAAGGTAAATGATAAAAGGATACTTGAGAAATAGTGGCATGGGGAATGATGGAAGAAAATATAATGAGACAGATAACCCCAACTTACATATAAATTTATATAAAGATATGTCAATTAAGAGACCAACGAGTGACGTTAACAAAAAGTGTCGTCAATCAAATGAATAAAACAACAATATCTCATAATAGAATTTTTATTTTACAAAAAAATAGGTAATTTTGAATTTAATAAATTGAAAGAAAAAACTCCAAGGGATTTTTCCAAAAGTGTATAATTTTGGAATCATAACTTGATTAGTGAAAATGTAATTTGAATTTCTAAAAATTGGGCTCAAAATGGTGGAAAACAAAAAAAGGGGGAATCCTCAATATCCTCCCCTCCTAAATCTTAGGAGATTGAGAATCCTATAAATTTGGAAGTTATTAGTAGTAAACAAGGTAGGCCTAGTAAATTTGAATCAAGGAAAAAAACTACCCAAAAGGATATAGATTCAGGGAAACAAATGTGTTTAGACCAAAAGGTCTTTAAGAAAAATAAACCCAATCTTCATAAATGAATTACATCTCATGGAATGGTAGAGGGCTCAATATCCCTATGAAATGGAGGATTCTCAAAGACATGATTGAAAGATAGAAAATTGATGTGTTAGCTGTACAAGAAACTAAAATGAAAGAAGACCTTTTTTAAGTTCTTGCAAGTCTTTTTGGAATAATTCTAAATTTTTGTTGTTAGTTCAAAAGGAGCCTCTAGAGGTTTAGCTGTGGTGTGGAATCTGATCTATTATGAAGGAACTCTTTTTGTCAAAAGAGATAATCATTTGGTGGTGATGATGAGAGATCTTGAAAATAGAAATATATGGGTTTTATCTAACATTTATGCTCCTACCCTTCATAAAGAAAGGAAAAATCTTTGGCATCACCTTCTTTTATTTAATTATTCTATCAAAGGTTCAAGATGGATTGTTATGGGGGATTTCAATACCCCGTGCTCTGGGGAAAAAAATGAGGATCTAAGGAGTTTACAGTTGGCATGGAGGATTTTAATGAATTTATTACTTCCTCACAGCTCCATGATATTGATCTTAAAGGCAGTAGTTTCACTTGGTCTAATAGAAGAGTTGGAACTCAACATATTCAAGTAAGATTAGACAGGGTTTTGGTCTCAGAGGAGTGGTTAAACTAGGATATCTCTCTTTTCTCTCTTCCTCAGATAGGGTCTGATCATAACCCAATTCTCTTACAAATCAAGAGTCCATCTAGAAGAAAGACCCCTTCCATTTTGAGAAGATGTGGCTCTAGAGTGAGGAACTGAATGCCCTCATTAATGACTGGTGGAAACTAAAGGTTAAAGGAACAACGATGTATAGACTTTCTAAAAAACTCTAGAATGTTAAAGTTCACCTCAAAGCCTGGAATAAAAAAGCTTTGGAAATATTTTTCTAGAAGAAAACAAAAATCAGAGCTGAACTACAGAATGTTCAAAGACAGACAGAGAGATGGGATTCTGAGATGGATATAGAGGACCATGAAAAGGAAAGTTCCCTCCTAGCGGAATACCACAACATCTTGGGCAAAGAGGAAATCTTCTGGAGACAAAAATATCGAATTACATGGCTAAAGGAAGGGGATAAAAATACAAGATTCTTTCACTTGTCTACTTTAAAATGTAGAAGCTTCAATATAATTAATAGAATTAGAAAAGAAGAGGGTGTTATGGTGGAAGAAAAAGAAGAAATAAATAAAGAGGCTATCTCCTTCTTCCAAAACCTGCTTACTAATAATTGTGATCCAAATTTGATTAAAGAGAAAGACTTCTTAAAGTGCATTCCTCCTTTGGTTTCTGATGAAGATAATTTGATGCTTTCAGTGATCCCTTCAATGGAGGAAGTGGAATTCACTGTAAAACACCTCAATCCTGACAAGGCTCCTAGTCCAGATGGTTTCCAAGCCTTCTTCTTTCAACACTTCTGGGACATAATTAAAAAGATGTCTTTGAGGCTGTGAAGGAATTTTTCAGATAGAAAGTTATGCTAAAAGACATGAACTGTACCTTTCTAACTTTGGTTCCAAAATGTGGTAATGCCATGGAATTAAAAATTTCATACCTATAAGTCTCTGCAATACATCCTATAAAATTTACACAAAATTTTTGGCTCTTTATCTATAACTAATAATCCCCTCTATCATTTCTGATCAACAAGGGGTTTTGTCATTGGGTGCCAAATCCAGGATGGGATCATCACAATCAAAGAGACTATTCACTTGGCTAAGCTCAGTAAGAAGGCAATTTTGTTTTTAAAACTGGATATGGCCAAAGCTTACGACAGGGTTTCATGGTGCTTTCTTGACAAAATCCTTGACAAGTTTGGCTTTGATGTGTCCTTTAGAAATCTGGTTAAGGCATGTATCTCTAATGTCTGGTTTTCAATTCTCATTAATGGGACCCCCTTTGGTTTTTTTCCTAGCTCTCAAGGTTTGAGGCAAGGGGATCCCATTTCCCCTTTCCTCTTCATTATTATGGCAAAAGCTTTAAGCAGAAGACTAAATGTTGAAACTGAAAGTGGATTCATCAAAGGGATTTCCTTGAAAAGGAGATGGAAAAAGTGTCACACCAACATTTTGTTGACGACACTTTCTTGGTGGGGGAAGCATCAGTTCTGAAGCTAAGAAAATAAAATCTCTTCTAGATGACTATATGGAAGTTTTGGGACAGATGGTAAACTTCTAAAAATCTCTCTTCTTCCTTAACACCATGGACAACCATTGTAAGAAGATAGATGAAATTATGGAATGTGACTATAAATCTTTCCCCACCTTTTATTTAGGAATCCCTCTTGGGGACAAGAGACCCTCTAGTTCGAATGGAATTTCTTAATTGAAAGGTTTGAAAGAAAACTTGCTGGATGGAAAGCTAATGTGTTATCCCAGGCTGGAAAAATCACCCTTCTCATTAGTTCTCTTCAGAGTCTCCTGGTGTATGTCATGTCCCTCTATCAACTTCCTGGAGGTGTTGGGGAAAAATTGGAAAAAATCCAAAAATGTTTCTTATGGAGTGGCACAAAAAGCAAAAAAATCCCATTGGTGGCTTGGGATAGAGTTTGTAAACCCAAAAATATAGGGGGACTTGGTCTTAGAGATAGGAAAAAATGAACAAATCCCTTCTTGCAAAAATTGGGTGGAGGTTAACAAAAGAAAATGGAGTTTGGACCAGAATTCTAAAGAAAAAATATTGGATGGATGTTAATGACAATAGATGGATTTTTAAACAGGCATCCTTCAATGGTTCATGCATATGGAAAGTTATTAACTAGGAAAAATAAATTGTGTCTAGGCGTATTAGGTGAAAAATAGGAAAAGAAAATGAGATATGCTTTTGGAAAGATAAATGGGCTGGGAATTTTGTCCTTAAAGACAAATTCCCCCAAATTTCTAGACAACTCAAAGATAAATATGGGGAAAAATCAATAACTATATGGCTGATGAAGAAAAATTTCAAACATGGAAACTCATGGAATTGAATAGACAAGAATTCAATGAACACTTGAGCAGGCTCAATGATTTTCTAAAAAATTATGTATCTTCTAACAACAAGGACCAAGATAGAATTGTTTGGGACAAAGAACAAAATGGTAATTTCTTTGTCAAATCTTCCTACTCCCTTTTATTTGAGGGAGAAACTAGAGAAGAAGATTTAAATGCTGGTAAGATTTGGAACAAGAACATAACTCCTAAGGTTAATGTTTTCAGTTGGCTTTCAGTAATAAATAAAATTCTTACTGTTGATAATCTTGCTAAAAGAGGATTCTAGATGGCCAATAGATGTGTTCTTTGTGAAGTGAATATGGAAACTATGAATCACCTATTCCTGGAATGTCCTTTTTCCCATCTAATGTTATCTTCTATTCTGGGATGCTTTTCAGTTTACTGGGTAATCCCTAAAGAGATCAAGGATGCCTAGAATCAATGGAATTGTCCTTTCTTTAGTCAAGGGCTAAAAAATCTCTAGGTCATGAGCTTGGGTCACCTCTAGTGGGAATTATGGAAAGAAATAAATAGAAGGATCTTCAAAAACAAGAAAATTCCCATTAGGTTGACTATAAACAAACTCCTACAGGCTGTTAGAAAAACAATTTTTCTATCCTTAGGAAAAATGAAATGGAAATCCTTGACAATGAACAACACATCTTAAAGAATTGGAACATTATTGGCAATCCCAAACCCAAAAGGATTAATCCTCATGTGGGGATTAAGTGGAATACTCCTAGGGAAGGTTTCTTTAAACTCAACTTTGATGGGGCAGCGAAAGGTAATCCTAGGAAAGTAGGGGAGGAGGTGTCTTTCGTGATTCTCAAGGAAGATTTCTTCTTGCCTATTTCTTTGACCTAGGATTTCAATCAAACAATGTTGCAGAGGTAGCTGCGATGTTCTGGGGTGTGAAGTTAGCCAAGGAGAAAGGCTTAAAACACCTTGAAGTGGAAGGGGAATCTTTGTATATCATATCATGTTTGAAAGGAAAATCCCAACCTTCTATTTCTGTTGATGACTTCATCAATAAAACTAAGCTTTTATTATCCTCTTTTGAGGTTATATCCTTTCAACATGTGTATCATGAAGGAAACACTCTAGCTGATTTTATGGCCAATATGGGGGTGGACGCAAGGGGTCTTAAGGTGGTCGAGGATCTTAATAAGATGCAAGAAAAATTTAAAGAAATCATGAAAAGGGAAGGTATCCCTAATAATACACCTACAAATGAGGAGGCAATAATTCCTCAAACTCGTGACATCACTTTCTCATGATTCCCAAACTCGTGTAAAATATCCTTTCAAATCCTAGTAAGGGTAGGTTAGATCTTTTTGATTTCGGAAGTGGGATGATAAGATTGGGGAAGGTAACCATTCTCAGAACAGAAAGAAGAACATGTTTAGAAGAATGGGGGTGACTTAGTGTGAACTGAACCTAGCAAGAGACAAGAGATATCCAAAGAAGCTGAGATCCTGCTTGAAAAGGTGGGAATGTTACCCTTCTTCAACATCTTTGATGGCTTCGATGAAAATTTGAGTGAAGTTGTGGTAAAAACTTAGAAAGAAGGCCATGTTCAGGTCGGTAACTTTTCCTTCACCATTACCCCCAAGCTTATTGCCAAAGTTACAGGTTTAGCTTTGGAAGGAAGATGTATCTACAAACCTAAGTTGGACTATAGCTTGGAGATCAAATGCTTTATGCAAGGTAAGGGGGTGCCTGTCTCTCTCCATAATGGTTATGCTTGGGGAAATTTTCCCCCTCCTTTTGAAGAAATTGCTCAGTTGATTATGGCCTACATTACCTTAGAAGGGCGATACAAAGTGATATATGGATATCACTTCCCTATGTTGAACCATGTCCATAATGCTAAGCCCTATAATTTCCCCTTCTTCTTGTATACTTCCCTCTCAAAATCTATTGCCATGGTTGAGAAAGGTACCTTCACCTTACCATTACACCAAGGCCTCATCAAATCCCTTATCAGGTTGGGAACTCCCCTTTTGGGAAAAAATGAAAAATTTGGGGCTTCAACTGCTTGAATGTTTAGAGCCCAAGGAGGGAAGTTTTAGTGGGGATCTGACTGGTAAACCTATGGCAAAAAGAACCAAATCCAACCTGAGTCAAGGTGGAGTCAAGAAATGAAGTAGGGTGGAGGAGGCACCAAAGACGGTTGAAGAAGTGGAGGTTATCTTAGAATTGGGTGAGAACCAAGAAGGAAACCCGACCCATTCTGATTCCAGTAAGGATAAAGATGCAACTGAAGGGGAAAGTAGTGATGAGATGGAGAGTGAGAAATCTCTGGATAATTTTGAAGGCAAGCATTCAAAGAACTCGAGAGGAGGCCATTGAAAGCCTGCATGCTCTTAAAACTACCCAAAAGGAATTGTTTACCACCCAGACTCTCATTGTCAAATCACATGCCTTCATGTGGGAATTTGAGAATTACAGGTTAGATACTGATATTAATAGACATAAGATCAGTATGGTGTCCATGGACCTGAGGGAACTAACTGAAAAAAGTGGAAAAGTTATCTTCTATTGTTCTTAGTGAACAACTCAAAAATGCTAATGAAAGAAGCCTGGAGATGGAAAAGGAAATGTTGAAGATGAAAGAAATCATTCTACAAATTTGTGATGTCCATCTCCTCAATGTTAAAAGCACCATCCACCACCTCAAACTCTTAGCAGAGATGATTCATTCTATGGAACTTGTAAAGGAAAAGGCCCCAAAGTGGAGATTCCTGAGCCTAACTACAAGTATTGGAAATCTACTATCACCTCCCTTGTCAAAGAATGGAATGGTTGTATGAATACAGTGGGGAAGTTGATAAAATAATGATGAAGAAACATGTGAAAGAGGGTTTGAAAACCTGCAAGAGAGGATCATGAGGGATGATGTGCACATCAATGGACGTGTGAACAACAACATGAAGAGATCTCGGGAGGAGCGAGCATCAACCGAATGTGCATGCAAAGATTGAAAAAATGGGAAAAACCTCGATAAGCCAAAAAACTCTCTTCTATCTCATAGATCAAAAGACGTGTACATTTAGGAGGTGTTGAGTAACCACTAGTACTGGAATCATGAAAAATCGAGTAGAGAGGGGGAGTTATATTCCCAGAATAGAAGTGTAACTCCCAATGATGCATATGACACGCTGACATGTTGACGCACTAATGTAATGATGCATAAGGGAATCTCATAATGACCCCTAAATGACACGTGGACCTATGATCTCACCTAAGTGAGATGACTCACCTAATGATGTGGAAAATAATACACACCAACACCCCCTTCATCAGTAACTTAGGATGAGGCGGTAAGTCAGAAACAAGAAATGGGTCTTGACACAAAGCCTGATGAGGTACCCATGTAAAAGAAAGAAGTCCCAAGCAGTGAAGGAAAACCTAGTGGGAAAAACATCCACCACAAGAGAAAAAAACACTCTCTAATCTAAGAAAGATGCCAAAGATGGGTCCCAACTATAAACAAGCCTGAAAAGGTACCCATGTACAAAGAGGCAATCTCTTAGAAAGAAGAAGAAGAGAGAAGAAGAGGGAGACGAGAGGAATGCAGAAGATGTCATGGATGGATCTGAACTCTGTAACTCTAGGAAGTCTCCCAGAAGAATGTCGATGATGAGATCCTCTACCTCTGGATTGAAGAAGAGCCACCGAAAAACAAATTGTATGCCTGCCCTTAGGAAGGACAAAAATGATGTGCTTTGGAAGTCCACCCACTCCACAAAGGAAACTAAAGGCAACAACATGAAGAACTCTGAGTCTGGTGCACAAAAGTGTGACATAGGTCTAGCGAGTGAGTGCCAAGGAACCGAAGGTAATGCCACATGTGTAGAACTGTTAGAGTGAAAAGAGGAACACCCGCAGAAAAGGATGTCCAAGTGATGTGAAGGGAACAAAACATCCTCCACAACAGAAAAGGGATCCACAACTGAGGGTGGATCAATGAAGGTCTCTGGAAATGTGGAAGTGACATGATTCCCGAAGGGGAACTCCCAACAACATAGATGATGAAATCCTCTGAAACATCTGTAGATGGATGAGGGACCTATAGTGCATCACAAGTAGACTCTGCGAAAAGACGACTAAGGTCAGGCATATACTCGTCCCAATGAGGGGGCTCAACAAATAGAAGAGTGATGTTAGATAGGTATGAGTCATCTAATGAAGGTAGAGGAGTAAAAGGGGCCTCGCACACTAGAAGTGGAAAGGAGGCAAGTGTGATGACTGTATGAGACTGAGAAGGGGACTGCTTGATATTTGATGAGATGTGGGAAGTGTCAACACTCTCTGGAATAGTGAGAGAAAGAGGAGAAGAGTCCTCTGTAGTACTCTCAACATCGAAATGGGTGCAAAATCCTTGTCATCAGAAGTACAACCAAATGAGTCTATGTCAAGGTGAACTCGCTATCATCACATGAAAATGAAATGGAGACAATCAATCAGCAGCAAAGCAATAATGCGGCAATATGTGAAGGGTCTCCATAGAGGGATCAAGAATGCTCCGACACGATGAGGTGGATTTGAGTCTCACCACGTGAAACCGGAGAGAATGAGAGACATGCATCATCATGTGACCAAAGACATGGTCACAAGTGTCAAGGAAGTCCTCTAGATGATGATGATCAGCGAGTGCAGGAACTGGCCAAAGCAAGAAGGGTGAAAGACCCTCGTGGGCGAAGTAATATTCTATGGAAGCACGTCATGCTAAATAGTTCCCTCTCCCAAAGAGAAGTGGCGAAGGCGAAGAAAGCAATCCTACGATGATCACATATGGAAAGAGAACTCTCCATGATGAAAAAATGTAAGATGTAAGGTGAGTGAAAGCAAGACGTCGACTCGATCGATAATGCGTCTACGTGTGAAAGCCCAAGAGTATAGTCAACCCCCCAAGAATGTGGAACTTTATAAACTAGTGCATTTACAAAATTGACAATGTCATCATGTAATGTGTGAAAAATCATGCAACTTTGACTAAAGAAGCGCTCAAAAATGAGCAACGAGTCAAAAGTTATGGCATTAAAACGATTCCCACAACTGATGGAAAAATACACTAGATGCTACAAACACATTAAAAAGTACACAAGATGGGTGCAAAGGGTATCGTGTGGGTACTCGTTGGAAATGGCACAAAATTTTAATAAGGGTTTGTTTGGACTACGAGGGGGGGTTATCCTCCTGCTAACCCCAGACCTCGCCCTCCATCTTTGACAAGCATAGGAAGGTTGATAAATCAAGCCAAAAATAGCCTTATAAATTAACACATGCCAAGAAATGAAATGTTTTTTTATTTAACCACCTTAAAACATTAAAAAAGGAGGTGGAGGTCCATGTTTAAAGTGGTCAATGCCACATGGAGGAGCTGGAGGAGAGCCCACGTGCGAGTGGAGAGTAGCTGAGTTTGAAGGTTGAGTTGTTGGTGTCCACATGGTGCAAGGAGCTAGAGCTGCTGTGTTGGAGATGCGCCAAGGTCAGGAGCTGAATGACGGGTAAAATTCCATGTGTTTCTAATGCACAACAAAATGTTTTTCCATGTAAAACAAAATGCAAGTTGATGTGTGCGCAATGGTTACATAGAAAAATGGATCTGCAGGTGCTAGAGCAATTAGCATGTGTTGGAGGGATGCAGGTTCTACAAAAGGATGCACACGAAATGGTTGGATCTCGGAGCATGGGAGCCATGTGCTAGAAACTCCAAGTGGAGTCCTCAAGAAAAAGTGCAGTTCAGGCTTTTGTAACCGTTGGGCTATAATGTGCCAATTATAACATGCATGGCTATGCTAGTTGGGCTGTAATATAACCAACTATAACATGTTGGCTATGCTAGTTGGGTGTGAGGAGCTACTGCGCAGGTTTGAAACATAGGGAATAATTTCACATGAGCAAAGTAGGAATGGAAAACATGGCACAAGCCACAACGAATAACCCCACACAAATAGAGGCCAAACACGATCCACACCAAATGCAAGAAGGGGTCCAAGGCCGAGAGTAGGACTAGTGGAATGAGACGAGACACCAACAATGAGCCGGTCTCTAAGGCAACGCATGCACTAGCCAAGGTCAAAGAAGGGAGCAACAAGGTAGGTAAGCTGAAATGGAGCAGTCAAACTTGTATGGTAGAAGGTGCCATAGTGGGGATTTGAACTGCCAAGGAAAGAGCCATGGATAATGCTCATGACACGAGAAAGTTCAAATGGTGGGAGGCAAGGAAGAGCTCTAAGTGGCTGAGTGTCGAGTAATCAGAGCATCAACGGTAGGTAGAGATGTGCCAATGAACATGCAGGGCCAAGGAAGAACCACCAAACACCGAAGTAAACACAAAAACTTGAGTACAAACCAGAGGTGAGGAGGCAAAGTGTCGAAGAGTGTAGTGAGATGGGCTAAAAAACACTTAAAAATCCTTTAGACCGCACAAAACCATAAAAAAACCAAATCAAAAACTCTGAAACTGCAACCAAAAGTCCTCAAACATGCATGTAACCACAGAAGGCCATGAACACACAAATAACTTGAGACCAAGAAACTGGAAACCATGAACAAGGTATAAAAAACATGAAATCAATGCATGAAGAACACACATCGAGAATATCGATTATGACACACGCAACGAGATCTGGATATCATGCTAAAAGCTAGAAAACACGCACATAAATGTCGATGAGTGCACGGATCCACAAGATCCACTCTGATACCATGAAAGAGGGTTTGAAAACTAGCAAGCGAGGATCACAAGGGACAATGTGCACATCAACAGACGTGTGAATGGTAACATGAAGAGATCTCGGGAGGATCGAGCATCAACCAAATGTGCATGTAAAGATTCGAAAAACGGACGAACCTCGATAAGCCACAAAACTCTCCTCTATCTCATAAATCAAAAGACGTGTACATATAGGAGGTGTTGAGTAACCCTCAATTCTACAATCATGACAACTCGAGTAGAGAGGGGGAGTTACATTCCCAAAATAGAAGTGTAACTCCCAATAACGCATATGACGCACTAATGCACTGACACGTAAGGGAATCTCATAATGACCCCTAAATGACACATGGACCTATGATCTCACCTAAGTGAGATGACTCACCTAATGATGTGGAAAATAACACACACCAATAACATGGGATAATGGTTTTTGCTGTTAGTTCATAGCTGTTTTGTTGTTAGTTCTTATGTCTCTCTAGTTGTTAGTTATTTTACTTCTTGGTTTTGTGTGGTTTCTCTTAGTTGTTTGGTTCGTGATGCTTTTGGATTTTTATTGGGATTCAATGGTAAATCCCTTGGCCTCTTTGTAATGATCTGGTAATAATTTTTATGGGGTAGGGTCCCCTCAACCCTTTTTTACCTCCAATAAAAAAATATGGAAAAATAAAAAGAACCTTAAAATAATTCTACAATAGAATCGTTATGCTCGAGATATGAAACAAAATGTGATTTGAAAACTAGGATCCCTAGAAAATTTACCCAAAGGTTAGTATCAACCATGAAACCCTAGGATTTTTGCAGATCAAACTTATAGTAGATGATAAAAATAAGATGAAAATGTGAATCCTAATGCAACTAGGGTTTATGTTTGGATAAAAATGGATCCTTTAAATAGTGTGCAAGGATTAGGTTAGCCAAATGACTTAACAAAAATCAAGTCTTAATCTGGGATTGAGATTAAATGAATATAACAATACCAAGTAATATCTATCATGTAAAGTAAAAACAAGTATGAAAAATAGGAGATATGAGTGACTTAGCTTGTATCAAGTGATTTGGGCTGGTTCTAGGTTGGAAAATAGGATGAGAAGGTTAGATGTGGACTATGTAGGCTTGGTTTCATAAATTGGAGTCTTTAATTTCTTTGAATAGAACCTCTTAAAGGGTTATTAGTGTCTGATATGGGTACTATTGTCCTCATAAGTTCTTTTCTTTTGGTCTTTTTAGGCTATGAACTTGGCTTCTTCCGTTCATTGTTTTTAATTTAAAATATTTTGTAGGGTTTTGGGCCACACATGTGCATGCAAAGTAAACTCTATATATATGTACAAGGATCAAAAAAACATTATATGGAATAAATAATACATATGATTGATTCATAATGGCCTCAATGGTCACCCCAATGTGATTTTCACCAAGCGTTGTACTACATTTTAGAATTTATAGTTCTAGTGTGTGTGTAATTGAATTATGTCCATTGAAGCTAGGTTTCCTTTATACCAATCACACTAATATAAAGGGATATAAATAATTTCCCCCAAGATGAATGTGTGAAATGTAATTCAGAAATATTCCCTCTTATGTAGTGAATAATGCAACCCAAAATGCAATCCTTAAGTGTTTCTCTTGTAGATGGTAGATAGAAAGTGATAGCTCCTAATTTACCCACCCCTAATAATAGTAAGTTATGAACACACACACAAATATATATGATTCCCTTGTTTGAATTTCATCAGTAACTAAAAATGATGACCTAAAGTGATAAAAGAGACTTTAAAAAAGATAAAAAATGATGTGGCATTTTAAACTTGAGAAAAGGTGGGAAAGGGATAGAAGTATTTGCTGTCCATTTTTACATCCTTGCAAAAAATTGAACAATTTGGACTACTTCAAAATTATAAGGTTAATCACAATGAGTTAGAGCACGTCGTAGGTGGAAATCGAAGGATCCACTTCTAGAAGAACACACCTATCAAAGTAAGGAGAAAGCCACATGAAAAAGAAAAAGAGCCGCGGGTAAAAGGAATAAGTTGCAGAGAACTTAAGCAAAGCCATAAGACTAACATTGCCACGATATTTTTGGCAAGTCACGATAAAGGAAAATTTGAATGAAACCATGGATTGAATAAAAGGAGTTCACAGTGTGTCTAAAAGAAGTCGTGTTATACCGGATAAAGCCACGAAAAACCTAAGAAAATTACAAAATGAAGTAGAGAGTTAGGAAAATCCACATGATACAAGGTCGAACCACGAAAGTCAAAAGCTGAAAAATACTGAAAGGAGAAAGTCACGTATAAAAGGAAAATGACAGTTTTCCACAAGAGACTAAAATCACCATATCTTTCGATCTAATGATCTATTTTTTGAAACCTTATATCAATGGAAAGGTCTCAACATCCTCTATGTAAAGGAAATTTGATTTATTAAATTTATTAAGGATATATATGTGTAAAGTTTCAATACTTATACAACACAAAAAAATTATTGTTCCAAGTGGCGCAACCACAAAAATGTAATGCAACATGGGCACTCAACAAGGCGTGTGGAAGTGGATAATTAGAGGTGCTCAAATCTTTCAGGGAATTTATTGCTTCCTATTGGTGGTTGGAAATTTGAGTTCAAGTTTCCCTCTCTTTCTCCTTCTCTTCTCTCCTTCTTCTATAAATTGTAGAGATTTTCTCATTAAAAAGGATCACTCTTTGTTGTAATGACACCATGCCAAAATGGTAGCCAACTTCACATGGGTTTCGAACCTTTGACTTGGTCTCGTAATGTATTTTCACATTCTTCCATAAATGTAAATAATTGTGCAACCCTTTAGCAATAAAATAGGATTTTTAGCTATCTCTTTGTCTTGGTCTTGTATTTTATTTCTCCTTACCTCTCTATTTGTATTTCTTGGCATATTGTGTGTTTTCCTTACTAGCAAAATCCATTTCATGTGTTATTTGTGCATGAAGTTGTAAGGTCTACGTGGTTCTTGAACGTGGCGCATTTGTCTTCCCTCTCTCCCACATCTTCCTTATTTATTTTTACTTCATGGAGAGTGATCAACCCTTTCCTTGGTGCTATTTCCACCCCTCTTAGCTTAGGATTTCCACTTTTCTACATCTCCTTCTATCCCTGGTCCCTTGGCACATTTAGGTTAGGATTTTATTTTAGTATTAGGAGTAGTGTTAGAATTAGGATTAAGTAGAGGAATTTGGCCTTCTTCGGAGGTCTATCTTAGTTCATAGGTCCCACAACTGAGAGACAATCCCATGTTGCCTCATAATTATTGGTCATTCATGATCATATCTAGGGTGTAATTTTGAGCTCCAACAAGTACCCAAAGGGGATAGTAACGCCTAAGCGCTCCTATCCCTAATGGGTGGTATTATCCAGATGTTTGGGGATATATCAAAAAATAAATATTTGGGTCATGTGTTGTCTAATGTCCAAAATTGAAGTGACCATTCGAGAAAATAAAATTTCAAGAGTACCAAAAGGGACAAAACAATGTAAATGTAAAATAAGAGTTGTTAATGTCTAGTTTTCTTACTTAGGAATCATGGATATAATACCATCCTTAGAGAAATGATGTAAATAGAAAGTTTGTTATTTTGTGACTATAATCACAGGCTTCTTCTTTTAACATAGAGGATCTTGTGTGGGTCACCTCTCTTGATAATAAATTTAATTTTTTCAGATTATGGAGGGACCTTGGGTGATAATTTATAAACTTATGGAAATGGGGATGTCTCGGGGACTAGAGTACCTTTTATACATTCTTTCATATAATTCCAAGGGCCCAGCCCCTATGGAATCACCAATTTGGTTTTATGTATACAAAATGTGTTACACTACATGATATATTGGAGCCTTTTTCCCTTTTTTCTTTTCTATTTCACCCTTTTTAGGTAGATGGACACTTAAATATTTAGGAAAATATTACCTTAAATAATAAAGAATGTTTCTTTAAGTTTCAACAACCTTCAACCTATACTTGAAGATTCTTTCCTTTTATGAATAACTTGTATGCATTCTTCAAATTGTAGATGTTTCCTCCATGGTATCATTCCTAAACTAGGGGTGTCAAGATCTACCACATGCTCCTCTGATTCTATTATGGTTTTTTGTCTATACTCATCAAAAAATTTGAACATATTTGTGATATAATATTCATCATGTCCGACATGATAGATAAAGAAAACTTTGTTCATTAAGCAAGTACTTTCCAACATATTGGTGATAATCATTTCTTTCCTTCCCTTCTTAATTAATTTTTCTAAGATTCATTCCATGTGGGAAAAATCCTAGATGGTAGACCTAGAAAAGTATTTTGATGGTTCATGTCCCCTGTTCACATTATCTCTAAAAGTTTGAATAACCTTTTCCCTATGTGCACCCTCTATAACAAATATATTTTTCATATCCAACAACCTATCCATCAAAATATCAATGTTGTCAACATATTCTTCTATCATATATTTGACACTTATAAATTTGTTGATTTTCTCCTACAAGATTTCCACTTGCACCTTTATGGAAGTATAATAGTCATGTTTCCTCCCTTAATTCTCAGTGGAAACTATTCCTTCTTTATCCAAATCATCCCCTAAAATTATTAGAGATTCAATCTTAGGTATCATACCTTCCCATATGTCAATATTAGATTGACACTTATTAATTAAGTCCTTTTCTTTCTCTATTTTTTCCATAATTCTATTGTGGAATCCCACACTATCCCTAATTGATTTTTCTCCCTTGGTTAGCAGGTATTCCTCCCACTTCTTAGTGGCTTCACCTCTTGCACCTATATGCTCTGCACTTATCATAATTATATGAGTGATATCACATATAAGTATGTAGCTAGTTTTAGGGGTTTTGATTAACCTTCTAACAATGGTTGATAAAGCATTAACATTTTCATTGAGATAATACTTTGTTTCCTTATCCTTCTCTATCTTCTAGACTACATATTTAAACACAATATTTATCTCATCTTTAATCCCTTTGTATATTTCCTGCCAAGTGGAATCCGTGTGACTTAAAAATCTATAGGGTTACCTCCTTTTTAAACAACATTTGGTGGTGGAGTAGTAATCTCCATAAACATTTCATCACAATCCCATAACAAAGTTCTAGACATGATTCTTAAATTCATTAGAGGCCTTGATGGATTTAAGGAAGTGATGCTCATTAAGTCATTAGTTTTCACCTATAACTTCTTCTTTTCTTTCTTGGGAGGGTTGACCCTAGCCAACTCCCAATTGGTACATCCTCACTTTTTTTCCTTTTTGTAAAGGCATTACTTGTGAAACAATCATCTCTTGAGAGGACGGATGAATAAATTTAGTATCTACCACTAATACTTCAATTTGATCTAGATCTTCATCACCAACCTCTCGTATTGGCTATTTTACCTATTCCTTAGTTGTAACATAAAAATCAGTGATAACTTCCTATACTATCTCAAAAAAATTCTTCTCAGCCTCAATTCCTTTAATTTTCTCTCTTCTTAGAATTGAGGATAGTTGACTATATGTATTAGTAGATTTTAACACTTCAACAAATTGTTCATTAGAAGGTGCTGGTTCATATTTTGTTTTAGAGGGAGGCTTATTCAACCCTTGATATTTTCTTCAAATTGTTATGAAATCACCTTCCAATTTTTACAAAATAGTATAGATATATCAATGAGTCACTAGGGGTTGTTGAGTAATTATTAGTTGATTTTCTTCAATGTGTATAACTTTTGGTTGATTTATGGCTCCACTTACACTTTCTATTTTTGGATCTCAGGGATCCTCAATAAGAGTTAAATTATTTTGACTTGCATGACACTTGTTGTCTCCTTCATAGCACCCAAATAAACATCAACTCCCTGATCCATGCCTAAATCCTTAAATGAACTAGTGAGCATCTGATCATGTTTAAGATTTTTTTCTTGATGTCCCACTCCTCCATCAACTTATTTATGTGGGTTAGTTGGATCTTTAGGTGGTGGAGTGAATTAGGCCTCCTGTAGCTAAATTTTAGGTTCTGTAATAGAATTCATAACTATATTCTTGTAAGATATTTACATATGTACATGGGGTTTTAGAACATGAGGAATAGTAACTAGAATAGTTTCCCTAAATTCTTGAATTAGAACTTCGTGTTGACGGTCATATTAAATTTTGAGTGCATGGTGGCCTCCTCTATAATTTTTTTTTCCTGTTACCTTTTATATCTAATGAGAGCAGCCATATTCACCTCTTCTTCATCATCTTTTTCATTAATAGGCCTTAGGACATGTCCACTTAATAGAATATTTATGGAATGAACTTTCTTCTTAACTTTTCCTTTTCTAGAGTCCTTTCCAAAGGACCAACCAACAACATCACCTTTACTTTGTCCCCTTGAAGCATAAAATTTTGGTGCTAAGACAAAGGATTTGATTAAGTGAAGAGGGGTGACAATAATGGGAAAAGTCTTCTTTAAGATATTCTCAGCCACCTAAGCTAGCTAGGATATATAAGTCTTGGTCTTTCTTACATTTAAACTTAGTTCATCCCCGCTTGAGAAATTATAGGTGTTTGGAAATATATCTAAGGGGTTTTTAGATTTACACCTATGCCTTTTCTAAACTTAGGGAATACATCTTTTATTATGCCATTGATCCTACATTCCTTTAAGACAATGGTGTTTTTTTGACTTATGTCAACCTTCTAAGAAAGTAACCACCTTAGAGTTCTTCTCATCACATATTTTTCCAGTGATGTAAATATTTCATTTCTTGAGAAACCCAATTCATAGTTAGAAGAGGTTGGCTTGCTATGTCATTTTGAATATAGTATTGATCATTTTATTTCCATCATCGACCATTCCTTGAGGAAAAATTGTAATCTTGTAATAAATTATTTTTACCAATGTCATTCGGAAGTAATATCTTAATCTAAATTCCTCATCATCCTTGTAATCCATCCAGTAGTCCTCATAATGAGGCTCATGATTTGAGGAGGCACCCAAAGCTTGGTCTATAAACCATTATACATCATAGTTATAACTTGGGGTAAATGGTCCATTTTGAACATGTTCATTTCTACTTTGTGATATTTTCTCTGGATAAAGTGGGGAAATTATATCTACCAAAATTTATAGGGAATTTGATGTCATTTTTTTGTTTCACAAACAATATCCTATACACATAAAAAATCTTCTTGAAAAACTCTAAGAGGACTCACTTATCATCCATATGCCTAAGAAACATAAAAGGACCACTTGTAAACCCACTCACTCTGATATAGGAGAATTTAGGGAATTATATGAAATAACAACCCCATCCATTAAAAACCCTTCTTACTTATAGAGACACCTTACATACTGCCAATTGGAGGTAAAAACATATGATAGGGAAAAAAAAGGTATCAAATACCCTTATAAATTAAGCCCCATAGCTGACCAAATTCAGTTATGAGTAAACATTAAATACTCTAGCTGCATCGGCATCATTTTCTTATCTTAGACCTGGGAAAATTCTACAAAATGAAATTTAACATACCAAGTAAGAATTTATTTATAATTCAAGAGTTCAAGAATTTATCTTTGGCAAGATAACCACTCCCATCAAATGATTATGAATAGAATTACTTATTAAATCTCCCTAATCGATGGGAGACATTTTTGACATTATAATAAAAATAAAGAAACACATAAAGTCATGAAATAAATAATTACATTCATTTCCCACCACCCTGTTTAACATTACTATATAATCCTCAACTTTTTTGATGAAATTTTCCTTACTCGATTTCTTTGAAACTCTAGATTCAAAGGCCCTTATTTTTATAATACATAGTTCATTCATCAAATTATTCAATCATACAAAGTTAGAATTCAAGTAATATTATCCCTTTTCAATACTTGTGTCCGAAACCGGCTCACATATGAGATACCCAACATTCACAAGTGAGTATAGAGTTAAAGATAACAATAGGGCACCACCTCCATCCCTCACTTCCCTAGTTATAGGGTTATAATTTTGTGCACATGTCCACAAAATTTTAGGATATAAAGATGAAGGATTAAAAGAAGCATCCAATGCTATCCAACTATTAGATATATTTTTCATTAATTCATTTCTATCAAGGACTTTAGTATTTGGTAAAAATTAACCAAATCAGATCTAAGCCAATTTCTATCAGCTTATTTTATTAAAGGGGGAAGTTAGGTTTGAAATATTTTAGCAATAACTTGTAATGTATTCATATTTGGATCACCTTGAATTGAGTATCATAAAGGAATAAAAATTCCTATAACTTATACTTTGGAATCAAATCCTCGCACAACTACATCCCTCGAGATTATAATAATCATGCTAGAAAATAGACACTCAGTAGATTAGTCCGAGAGAGAAGAAACTCATACTTGTCCTAGTTTTTGCACACTTGTATCCAACTATGGAATATGCTTAGGGTTTCTCTAAATACTTCCACAACCTTCAAATTGACTGTAAAATTTTAATACTCAATTAATTGTTGGTTATATCACAACCAAACCCTTACATTAATGAAATAGAGGAATTCGTGTGACTTCCTTTCCCTCTAAATATTTATATATTTTTACCATTGGTACCTTATTCCCATTGTTAAGGTACCATGTGTCCTTTTTTGGTGGGATTCAAAGAACGTAAACACATTTTATATGTATACAAAGATGCAATCATACAAAGTGTAATTTTCAAATCCTTCTAAAATTATCCTTATCTTTCCATGTTCCACCTTTGATGATATTACTTCACCAGACATCGGGGTGAAATCTACATCTTACATGGGTGCAAAGATGCAAAATAATAATTGCACTTGTGCCTTAAATAACTAGGTTGTTGCCATATGTTCTTATCTTATAGGTTTTGAAAACTCATTTACATTTTACTCTTTGCATGCAATACAAATATTTAAAAGTAAAAAGTTCCTTGCTTTCCCATGAGTTTCCACACAACCCCTTCCATTGGGCTTCAAGAATGAAACGACACTTTGTAGCTTGAACTCCTTTAACCCTATTTTTAAAAAATTAAGTGGAGAAAAGAATTTTGGGAGAATATTCCTTTAGGGATCAGGAGTATATTTACTTTTTACATATTGTAAAAAGTGTAAAGTTGTAATTATATTCCAATTACCTAGATACTCAAAATGTTCCATTTCTTAGGCCTGGGAGATGGTGTTAGACTTCAAAATTGCACATGAAATACTTGTGAATGTTTCTAAACTTTTATATCAGTTTTGAATATAGATGTATCTCTTTATCTCCATTAAACCTAAAACCCTAGTAAAAACGAATCAAAATGTTAGGGTAAAACATGGACAAAGAATTAAAAGATCAAGGAATGGTAATAATGGTTTTTTGAATCTTAGGAAGTGATAAAAATAGACTGGCATAAGTTGGGAAAATAAAAATGATGATCCAAGGATAAAATAATACTCAGGGAAACATTGATGTGGTGTCTAAAATCAAACATGATAGTTATGGGCACCAACACAATACACATCTTCTTCCTCTCATACTATGAATTCTACATAGTACAAGTTTCAAATGAATACACTAAATTAACCTTAATCATTTTATAACCACTACCAAGATATGAAATACATTGGAATCATAATTTCAGTTGGTAGACTATATGACTAAGTGTTAACTTGCAGAGGGACCAATGTGTTTGGATAAACCACCTATTCAACCCTAATTTATGGATTTGAATTATCCTTAAATGAATTAAGCTCAATCTAATGGTATTAATAATGATTATAAAATATATGGATCTCCTAAAAACTTAGAAATGAAGGAAGGGTTAGACAAAAACTAAATTAGACAATCTCTCTCTCTCTCTCTCTCTCAATTTCTAAGCATAGTAAACACTTTGATCTCAATCAAACCACACACAAACTAGACAAAACTTAGAAATGAAGGAAGGGTTAGACAAAAACTAAATTAGACAATCTCTCTCTCTCTCTCTCTCAATTTCTAAGCATAGTAAACACTTTGATCTCAATCAAACCACACACAAAAAACTTAGAAATTGATCTCCTAAAAACTTAGAAATGAAGGAAGGGTTAGACAAAAACTAAATTAGACAATCTCTCTCTCTCTCTCTCTCTCAATTTCTAAGCATAGTAAACACTTTGATCTCAATCAAACCACACACAAACTAGACAATACAAGAAATATATTTAAATAATTTCTATGTAAAATCGAGGTAATCATTTAAAGGAAATTTAAACACCAAGAATCACTACTATGTACAAACCAAACAAATAATTGTTTTTCATTCATCAATTTTATAATGTACGTTAGTCAAAGATAACAAATAGTTGAAGCTAACTAGGTGTGACAAGGAAATAGAGTAATTATCCATTTACCAACATATCTAAACAACTTAATAAATGAGATTGAAAATCACATCTAAGAAACCAAATGTAAGAAATATAAAATCATGAAAAGGAGACTAATAAAATCTCAATTTCTTACCATAAAAATTTAAATGAAAATGGAAGTGCAAACTCTACTTAAAAACTAAAAGAGATTTGTTATCTAGGCCTCTAGAAATGAGTTGTGAATTGAAAACAATAATTCAACTCACAACAATATGTGAAAAATCCAAAATAATTTTTTTGTATTGAATTTAATATATCAATATTCCTTTTGTAATAAAATTGAGTGTACTTATAGGCATGTGACTCATTCAATACCTTTACTTGTTTTGTGAGCTTATAGATATAAAAACCTATTCTAACAAGTTGGGAAAGGCTAAAATGAAATGAAATGTAATAGTTAGAAATAAATATTATAGGAAGTACTCCCATAAATTACAATAATTCCTCTAAAATTGACCTTTGAAAAGAATTTTCATCATCGTTCTCTATTTTAAGCATAATTGGTGGTTCTCTAACAACAAGAACAAAATAACTCCCACAAAACACTCAGAAAACAACCACTTTGTATTTTTCATGATTGGGCAACATCTATTAAATTTTCAATCATTTATTTTTGTTCCAACTTGCCAAATTTGATGATTTTGTGATCAAGTTATACCAAAATCAATTTTATTTAACCCGTGTTCATCCTTATCCATCTCTTCTAAAAAACAAAATCAAAATATCCCTTTAAAATCTTCTTTAATTGTTATCTATTTTCTCCTATGTTTAGCTAGCCATTAAAATTAGAGATATTTTACCTTTGATGACTTAGCTCTAAAATACCCAACATATGATTTTGAATCCGAATCTTCTAAAATCTATGTCCTTCTCCATGAATTTCCTTGGCTTAGTCAAAAGAAACTTATGCACAAAATCTTAGTGATTTGTCCTGTGAGTAACCTCCACATATGCTTTCTCGACCTTATTATCTTTTCCTTAAAACTTCCATCTCTCACCGATGCACTACATGTGGCAGCCATTGATTTTACCACTCTCCACAGTGCTCTAAGGTTTTGTTTATTCTATGTACGAGGAGTGCAATGATGTAAGAGACATGGCCTCCATCAATGTTTATACATTAAATGCACCTATATAGCTTCCTACATTGCTTATATTTTAGCTTCGATGTCCATACATTAAATGCAATAATCTTTGAAACATGACAATAATCAATGCTACCACATATTGTAAGCTTCCAAAACTTTATCTTCAACCTATGTTCCCTAGAATACAATGAACCACACAACTTGTCATGAACTGACATTACTACCCACCGTAAGTTATTAAACTTTGATTTACATGTTAACCTTGGCACTCATTTTTGACACTTGTCAATCATCGTGTAATTTATTGTCTCTTGACTTTCCTCCTTGTGTTGATGGATGAAACTTGTCTTTCATTGGTGCATGAAACTCGACATGCATTAGAAATTTTATTTATGCTTGATCCTTTTTGAATATTTATCGTTGGCGTGTATTTTTGGGGATACATGTCTCAAATTGGTAAGCTCCATATTTTCCACATAGTTTTGATCAATGGTTTAATTTTAAAACTTCAAATCAATGGAAATATAAGGAATTAGCCATCAACTGAATTTATTGAATCCTTTTCTTATCCAAAAAAATGTAAAACTCTTGGTTTCTTTCTAGTTTCATCTTGGACACATGTTCAAGAGAAAAACATATAATGAGAGCTCTTTTTGATAGATAAAATGATGATTAAATAAAAATAAAACCCATTTTGTTGTAAACTCGTACACCAAAACCTCAATGTGTTAGTGAGATGCTCACATCAGGTTCATATCAACACACCACATTTATCTAGAGAACGACCTCAAGTTGGGTATGATCTCTTACTCCCATACGTGTAAGCCCCACTTCATTGATGTTTAAGCACCCCATGGGCCCCAAATTCACAACATAACAAATTGAGTCAGATTCAAACATATGTGGTTTCTCGATACCAAATTTAATGAACCAATACAAAAAAATTGAGGTGTTAATTAAATCGCATATGAGGATTATATCACATTTTAATAACCCAAACATAATAAATATGATTTATCATTCAATAAACTAATGTATCTCATGGTTAACTTAGAAAGGCATATGAGAGGAATTTCAATCATGTTTGGAAGTTGATTATCACTTATTTTAAAATCTAGAAAACTTTATCAAACTTGGTGTGACTCTTAAGCTTTAGTTTAGAGGTTTAAGACTAGTTTTTAATAAATCATTATAAAATGGGGATCGATTATCTTTTCAAAAGGGAATGAGGGTATGTTGGCTACAAAAAAAAGAGAAAATTGTAGGAAAAACAATATGAAATTGTTTAAAACTTATAATATCAAGGTTATTAGTTTTTTAGAGAGTGTGTTATACCAAAGAAAAATGATTTCTCATGCATATTATTTAAAAATATTGGTACTCTTACTTTTGATATACTAAGTAAACATACTTTCAATATTCAACATGTTTTTATGTGCATATATCAATCCTTCTTGAAACTTTAAAATTAATAATAAAAACTTGTTAACCCTACAAATCCATTACACAAAGGCTTTTAAGTATCGTTTTATTGTCACTAGGCATCCATAGCCTTGAAAGAGATATTCTTGACTCCACTCAAATCCTTGTTACATTTCTAACAATATTTCCTTATCCTTAATGGAGATTTCTTCAATAACACCTTTAATGAGTTTTTATCATATTTTATTTTCAAGAGAAGCTCCACTTTTTATTTTTATCTCATTTTGTCTTCTCCTTTGTTTTAAAATAGTTTGAGGGGTTGAGAAATAGTTTGGACCTTCATGATAATGATGTTACAAGATATAAGAATTCAAGATCATCCTTTAATCCAATTTTTCAAATTTTTTTAAAATCAAATAAGTTTATCATGACTCTCTTGGGCTTAATAACTTATAAAAACCAACAACAATTACTATAACAATTATAAAATTATAATATAAGAAATTTTTTTCTAATATTTTATAATCCAAAAACACTAAACATATTACAAATCTTAATTCTATTCAATATTTTGAACCATTCCCTTTATCTATTTCCATTTATTACAATCTTAATAGGAAACCATAACTTTTAATAACCTTTTCCATTTTATTGAAATCGTGAACCTAATCTATGAAAGTAAGGAAAAATAATCTAGTATTAAAACAAACAATTACAAATAAAATAAGGGGATGAACTTTAAATTTTTGAATGAAACTCTTCATATTATTAGGAAAAATCATATTTTCGATTTTAACAAATCCTCAAGGGTGCATCTATATCCTTGTATTTCTTTAAAAATCCACCAACATAATCATTCCAACTAAAAGAGTTACTAATTTCTTTTCGTGATTTCTAGAAAATGTAAAATTAGAAAACACAGTAGGCTGAATAAGAATTACCTCAAAAATAGAGCATTATGATGCATGTAACGCATTTAATTTAAACTTAGTTATATGTGGGAATATAGGATCTATTGGGATGAACACCTTTGGATACTCTTCTTAATTTAGATCTACCTAAACAAATGTCAATTTGTACTTCATGTTGGCTCTCAAATTTCTTTTGCTTTATATATGAGTGAAGATTATGATGAGTCATTGTGTATGTGAAACTCTTCACCAATCAAGGGAATATGTTTTTACACCCTAATTATATTTAACATGAAACCTAACGATTTTAGTGAATTAAGCACACAAAATGATGTAATGGTTAACAATAGATGGACATTCTAATTAATTAAATTCCAAAATTATTTACTAAAATAATAAGAACACTTTTATACTTGTAACTTCTAAGCTAAATAAGATACAAAATTGAAAATATAAGGGAATGAGTGCACTTAGATGATTACAGATGATTCTAGAGGGTTCTCGGGATGATGAACTTTAGGAAAAGGGGGATATAAACTTAACTAAGATTTATTCTAAATATTTTAACTCAAAATGAACATGGGACAAAACCATACAACTCTACTAGGAATGTATCCATGGTCTTAACCATTCTACATAGTCTTAGACATTATTAAATATGGACTTTACAAGTTTGTAACACTGTCAACAGTATAAAATTACTACCAAACCCTAGTTTGTTGGTGGTGTGAATCAACTTGCAACAATTAACATGTTGTACATTGGGTTACATTGATTTAGTTGTCATACCAAGGAGAGTAGACTTGAAATAATTCTTTTAGTTAATCTAAGAGGTAAGAAAGGAAATAATTGTCACATAACAATGATGAAAGTAAAATAAAACTCGACTTGAAAATGGACTATTGCTAAATGTTATTACTAAAATAAAGTTGCAGATTCAAAGAGAAGATTGTTCCTAAGGAAATATGCATGAAATGAAACAATGGAGGGGATTTAACAGACCTCAAGTGGGCCCTAACTTGGGTTTTAATCCCTTCCTAACTCTGTAACTAAAAATTAAATGATAGAACTCATATTTCTTTATCGCTTTACATAAACGTTACATATAGGAACAAAATATTACTCGATTCTCTTCTAACTTTGTTCACTCTTTTCTCTAATTCAAAATATGACTGAATTTCTACAAGGAACCAACCCTTTCCTTTATATCTTATCATTTACATCACGTGAGAAGAAGAAGAATACAACAAGGAGTCTTCAACAGAACAAGTGAGAGATTCAACACATGTTTGAAACACACAACAAGTGTTTAATTAACAATCAGTTCTTCACTAGTTCTTAATTAATGACCAAATCAAATATTTATTTGTTTTTCAAATTTCCACATTTCTATTATAATTTCTCCAATGACATGTAACAACTTAAGTACCATCACTTCATATTTAAAATATCTTCATAAATGTGGGTTCTTTGTTGTGAATGATTTTCTTATGTTGTGGCCAAGTGCAAATGAGTTGCAAGTTCTTTGGTCAATATTCTTTTGTTGCATATGACAAATTGCTTACAACCAAGAGTGGCATAAACACATATAATCATCCAAACAATTTATTTGAATAACAAGAATAAATGCAAACATAATATCAAAAAATAAAGATAATTAGATATAACTATATCAATTAGTCATTATGCCAAAAGTTTTTGGTTGTAATAGTGACGTTTAATAATGTAATTGGGAAATAAATAGACATGGCTACAATGGTATTATAAAAAAATATGAGTTGTTATGAAAATAATTAATACAGCTCATCACACCCCTATACTTAAACGGTTGAATGTCCTCACTTAAGAGCTTCATATATGTTCTGCTAGAAATTGCATTCTCACCTAAAATCTATGGGTGTTTCTATTCCTTCCTCTTCTGATAAGAAATATCCACAACTCCTCCTCAATCCATCCATGAATCTTTCTTACACCCTCTGATTGATTGATGCATTTCATGTTCAGGCGTAATTGGGAAATGAAATATTGGAGGATGATAAGCTATAGGAAACCAATCATCCCCACATTCATTTGCTATTTCAATATACTTGTTCACCCTGCATAATGTTGGAAGTATATTTGGATGTGAGTGCATTTATTTCCTTTGGAGTGCAGGTGATAACTCTATCCATTTGGCTCTGCATGCCATCATAACCTAAACTGCATGTTCTTTGATCATGTTCTTGACTTTTGTGTGGGATTGCGTCCTTATTCTCAAGACTTTAAAACTGATTGCATCCACTTCCATATACCTATCATATTCTTCTATAATTTCATCTGTTTTTGTTGCCTCAAATCTGATATATAGTGGTGTAACCTTCTCCAAATGTCTATATGCCTCCATTTTCTTAGCTCTTTCCATTTCATTTGAAATATAAGAACATAATTCCTTAACTTGTACATCCCAATATATAGAATTAGGACTCAATATTTTTCATATGGAAGGACATAATAATGCAAATATAGCTCACTATATGTTGTGCAAATATGCTAGGAAATTGGAAATTCTGAGCACAACAACTATACCTCTATGCTGAATTTTTCATGCTTTATCATTCCTAGGTAACCCCATCTCTGTCCATTCAGTACAAATTACATCCCAAAAATTTATATCATCCCCCTAAGTGAATTTAGGACTTCATTGAAAATGCAAATTTTGGGGAGTCACGGGAAGGGCTGTCACTAGCCTTCCCAGGACTGGATCAACCCCCTGAAGCGGAACAGAAGGGAGAAATTCAACATGGAGGTGATTAGAGGACCTTATAACATCTTAAAAATGATATTGGAAGGTTTGGGGAAGTTTTGCAAGACTTGGAGCAGTCTGAGTTAAAAATAGGGTTCATAAGCCTAGGTGGCACACATGCCTAAAATAGCTGCTAGGCTTTAGAAGAAGATTTTGGGAGCTCTAGATGGATTTGGAAGTAAAACAAACATATTCAAAAATAGGATTCCAATACCTACATGATGGTAAAATAATATTTTTCACAACACCTTGGCACATATGATTGACAGGTAGTTTTTCTCAGGCACAAGTGGAGTACCAGATCAAAAATATAATTTTTGGGGATCATATGGCTGAAAAAGAAATGAAACCCCCATAATTGGATTCAAAATTCCATTTCCAGTTAGGATCATATAAAATTTCACCAATAAATTCCACCAGGGAGCTCAAGTTATCTTCGTTCTAAGTTACCCTCTCAAATGCAGTTAAGGACTTAGTCATTTTTTCGAGAGGACACGTGTTAGCACCAGGAGCCTGGCAGGATTTCATGTCCCTGAAATCCCTGAGGTTAGGTACATAAGACCTTGGAAAATGTTCCCAGCCCCCATGTGACCTATGGGGCCCTCATATGACCTCCAGACTTGACAGATCAGCCCCTAGGTGCTTATTTGGAGCATGCCTTCCCTGCCGTTGGATCGGGTGCCACGTGTCAGCTCCAGGACCACCATGGAAACTGATGTCCCTTATGCACCTGAGGTGGGGACATAAAACATTGAAAAATTTTCCCATCCCCCATAGGGAGTCTTTGGACACTCATGCGACCATTTTCGGCCCCCAGTGCTTATTTGGATCGGGCGCACATGTGTCATGCTCTTGACCACCATGGAATTTGATGTACCTTATGCAACTAAGGTGTGTGACATCAGACATTGAAAAATGTGTCCATCCCCCTTAGGGAATCATTTGGACACCCATGTGACCTCCTTTCAAATCCCAAAGTGCTTTAAATAAGCTTTTTCCTCCTTCATTCCTTGTCGTTGGATCTAGTGCCATGTGTCGCCATCTTGTTCATCATTGGAAATTGATGTCCATCACATCCACCAGTTCAAGGACATCAAACATGGAAAAAAAATTTCCCAAGCCCTACCTGTGCATATATTTTTGAAATTTTTCCAAGTGGTGCTTTTTCCCGCTTCTAACTTCTAACAGTTATATGTGCACTTCATTCCTCCATACTTCCTCTGCAACATTCTTCCATCACTCCACCATTGAAAATTCTTAGACCTGCTCAACCCAAGAACTGAAACACATTCCCCATAGTGATGTGAAGGTCTCAAAATGAATCCTCATCAAACACGATCTCAAGCATGGAGCACAAAAGGAGAAAACAGAGAAAACTCCATAGCCATGAAATGAGAAGTTGAAAAATCTCCCAAACATGATGCATGAAACAATAGGATGTATTTTTCTACTCATTCCTCTACCCAAGACCATTAATAAGACACCTTCAAAGTCCCACCATGTGTAGCAAAGCATCCACAATGAAGAAATCTCCCTTCGACTCAACGAAGAAAGAAGTGGGATTTCTCGTCAACACAAGCTACCTTGTTGGATCGAAGTAAGATTGCACGTGAAGCACCGAATAAAAACCCACATCAAAAATATAATTTTCTTCACAAACGAAGGAGAAAAATACACCTGAAATTTTGAGGTCCATTAATGGCTATCGTACCCAAAAGCACTACCAGGTTTGAAAATTAAAACTTTAAAATCTCCTGGATTATTAAGCGGGCAGGCCCGAAATTTCAAAGGGATGATATTGGGCGAAAACCCATATCAAAAAACATCATTCCACCTCAATCTGAATCCTAGAGGCTAAACTTTCTAAAAATAGTAGGTCTACTACATAGGAACCACTATTTCGGAAAGTCATTAATAGAAGAACCTACGAAGGAGATGAAGATATTAGAGGTGCACTATAGTTGAGAATTCACTAGAAAAATTTTTGGCACTTACTAAAAATAGTAAGTGGGCCCTCGAACACCTGCTAAAAATATAAATTTGATCCAAAGAAGTGAGGAATGCAGGGAGAAAGGGGAATCAAGGTCACAACACTCAGCTAAGGATCGAGGGAGTTACTTTTTTCACACTTACTAAAAATAGTAAGTTACACTCAAAGAGAAGTTTTGGCACAATGGGATGTACAAGGCTAATCATTTAGGGGGACATCATTGTTCGGGAGCATCCTAGCCATTTTTCACAGGGAATTCGAGATCCACCTTAGTTCATTCAACTGGGTGAGCGTTCGGGAGCTAATTTGGAGGAGTTTCATAGTGTGTAAGGAGTTCAAAGATTCAGAGTTTCACTACATTTGGAGCTTTCCATCAACAAGGATCAACGGTCTTCATCGAGTGACATCTAATATTTTTCTTCTCTCTCTATCTCTCTCTCTTTCTCTCTCCTCCCCCCCCCAACTTTCTCTCGCTTTCAAATGTTCTAATTCTTCGTTGGGGTTTGCACTTTTTGATATGCCTTTAAGTCACTTAAAAGTGACTTTAGAAACATAATGTAAATTAATTTGCCTTGCTATTATAAAAGGGACTTAAATATTTAAAGTGGAATATGAATAGTCTTAAGTCATATTAAGGCATATGGAGGGTCATGAGGAAGACAATAAGTCACCTCTCATTCTATAAATTGTAACGTGATTCCCATTACAAAGGATTGGAGATTGATCTTGTAAACTCAAGAGTATATTGCACCTTGAGAGAACAAAGGAGATAACCATTTTCTTCTATTCCCCCCTTCTCAATTTCTTCCATTTCTCCACTATGTACAACTTTTGTCTAAGCAATCAATACAAGAAGAAGGAGTTTCTAGCTTTCTTTGACTAAGGGGTTTCATGATACTTTGTGTTCATCAAATTTTATTTGGTCTTGTTGTTATTTGTAGGGTTGTTTCTTCTCATGAATGCATGTGTTAAAGTTTCTAACTAGTGCATGAAGGAATATGATTTTCTACCTACAACATTAGTTCTCTTACCTCTTGTCTCACTCCCCTTTCCCACTCTATAGATGAAGACTTCCCTAGCAAGAGATTTCTAGCTTTGTTGTAGGGTTAGTGGAGTGCCCCTATTGGATCCCTAGTTGAAAGGCCATCACAAAAATCTACCTTTTCACGTGCATGCACATACAAAAGCTGCACTGGTTAAGTAGAGGGACTTAGATTCCCAGAGCGTTGGCAAGAAATCCACAAGTTTGTCGACCACGAAAATTTTCTCGCTAACACTCACATAATAAATTCTACAGTTCATGTGTACTATGTTGATATAGAGTAAAGAAATTCTTGGCTGATTTAATGTCACATATCATATTATAATTTATGCAAATAAACTTGTGATAAAACATCTTTTGTTTTAGGTATATGGCATAAAAATTTACTAGGGTCTCTAACTCAACATGTCAAATGTTACCTGCATTATTTCCTCTTATTTTTATTTCAGCCTTCTAATATCATTATCTTTTTCTTCCACCTCCTCGATATGTTTAGAGATTAGGTCTTCCTTATCCTTTTCCCAATTCTTATTGAGCCTATTAATGTAAGATTTCCTTTGCAGCAACAAATTTTCAATATTGGGCCCCATAGTTTGTGTTCCCATCTCACTGTAAGATGGTTTTTTAGGTTCCTTTATGATTTCATGAATAATATTTGGGGGTTGCATTGGTTCTACATTTTCTTCTTGTAGACTATCATTTTGTGATTTTTCAACAACTTTCTCAATGACTTGTTCATTGACATCATCTGTAGTCATTTTCTCTTGTTCATTTCCTCCTTCCACTGCCTCTTCTACTTGTCTCACTTCATGAATCTCTACTTCATGAACTGTTCCCTCATTTTGATTTAATTCTTCTTATCCTTCCATTGGTTGTTCATGGTATTCTATCTCTTGAGTTACTGTGGGAGAAGTATCTCTATATTCCTTTTCCCAATGGTTGAGGCTCAAAATTTTATTATATGGCTTCTAAATCACTATCTAATGAGATCAGTTGGGATTTTCTTGAACTAGAGATTTTTACCCTATTTTTTCCTTAGCATATAGGATCACTTAGTTTGTTTTGGAGTAGAATGAGTAGATTTAATTTTGGTTTTGGAAGTGGAGGTTTCGGGGAGGAAAATTTTAATAAAGTTTCAGCAATAAAGATTATCTCTGGTGAAATAGGTGTAGGGGTTTCTTCTGTGGAAGGCATACTTTCATAATTTATTGGTTCTTGAGGTGGGGAAGAGGTTGGTGTAGCTTCTAGCATATGTGAAGTATAACTTTCAGTGTTGTTTCTCCTTTTTCTCCTCTTTCCCAAAAATATTTCAATATTTTCACTCTCACATCCCATGATATTCGAGGGTGCTCATGCTAGTGCAAAATTTTCTTTACCACCAAGGTTATTATAAAGTGATGTGATAGGGATTTCCTACCCCTCTAAACATCTTTTCTCATTTTATTAAGCATCTCATGAAATAAATTTAGAACATTCACTTGATGATTGTTTTTCAAATGATTTAACAATTTGAAATGCACTATATTTAACCTTGAATATATCCCTTCAAAAGTAAAATATTGAATGAAAAAATTGGTAGCTTGTGCCCATAAAAGTTTGAGAGATGTTCTAACAAGATAGCTTAGCAATTTGAGATGAACTCCTCATAATTGTTTGTAAATTTTGTTCTTGTTAGTTTTGGGTCATATTTGTGTGGAAATGACTCTCCATGAGCTGGTAAAATAGTGACATTTACAAAATTCTCATCACTTATCCTAATTGTTAACACTTTTACCTTTGTCTCATTGTTTAGGGTATTTACAAAATATACCACAAATGCCTCATCAAATCCTTGAAATTTGTTAATGTATTGCATCTAACCATGATTCTCAAAGTACTGCACAACCTCAAGATGATTCAGAAGTTGCAAATGTGTAAAAGGTTCATATATGATCAGGTCACCTCCCATGGTGGATATATAACTTATCCTAGGTGTAATATATAACCACACAAATTTTTCCTTGAAAGAACTTTGTAAAAATGAATTTTGTTGATGGATTTTCATTGCTTTGAACTTTATTACCAAGGGGAAAAGCAATATGTTTAGGGGTGATTAATCATTAAGTGGATGTGATAACATTGAGTTTATGAAGCAAAATGATGTGACATGTTAGCTTGTGTGGAGGGCTTAATTGGAAACATCATAACTTAAAGGTGATGGTATTTTAATGTATCACATGTTTTATGACTTGGCATAACTCATAATTAAATACAATTAATCTAATCATGTTTTATTAAAGTAATAAATGTATGCACTTATCTCATTTTGTCTTGTAATGATTGATGTGCATGCTTTATTGAATTGGTTCCTTGGTTGTATGTAAGTGCCCTATGATGTTGCGGATGTGTGTTTGACTTGTGTTGATTGCTCCTTACTACAAATAGATTCTTCCTAGAGAGGGAAATCTAATTGGTTGGGGTGTCAATCATTCTTTGTATATCATCCACTTGTGCATGCTTCCTTGATGTCCTTTATGTAACCATGAGTTCTTCCAGATGCTTCAAACAAACATGATCTTATTTCTTATGGATGCAAGTTGAAATATTGGTCATTGCACTCTCTCCTTGTGATGGAGATCATGCTCCTGTAATCACTTATCAATAAAACCTACAAAACAAAAACTTATATAAAAATGGGTTAGCAAAATGTTGATGATCACCCAGAAAGGTAGATCTCAACACTTTTATTTAGCCTTGAAGTATTCAACAAGATGAATGCTCCAAGGCTACTAAAATCTCATCAATTCTCTATAATCCTAGAAGGTGAGCCAATAGGCTCAACCTCTAAGGTTAATTATGATGTTTCTTTCTCCATTCTTCTCTGATCTCCTCTAAACAATTCCATAAATGAGCCTTTATCAACTGGATTTTTATATAATCTTAACCTATGGCCATTCACCAAAAACTTGAATATCACAAAATCAATAGTAATAAGCTTCATAACTTTATTAGGGAAGATCTTCTAGATTTCACAGGGGCCTATCCACCTTGTACTAAGCTTCCTATGTGATCCTTGTATTTTGAGTCAAACAAAAGTTCTCAGTCACCTTCCTAAAAGTGTCTTATTTTATTATACTGGCCATGCCATTTGATTCTTTGTTTTTACACTACCTTTGTGTTATGAATTGTTTTTTTTCTCAATTCATCCAACTCATTGAGTTGGATAAATCTCTCTTTGAGCTTATGATAAGTCTATTCCCAACTAAATTGTAGTTCTCAATGTTTAATTCTCAAATTATATTTGAAGAACAACAATCTTTTCATATAATAGTTTAAATGGTGTGAAGTCAGTTGTGGTCTTCCATGTTGTATTGAATTCCCAAAATACTTTTGGAATCCTATATTCCCAATCTCTTCTATGGAGTGTTATATTCTTTATCAATATGGACTTCATCTCTTTGTTTGTAACCTCCACTTGGCCATTAGACTAGGGATGGTATGGTGTAGATGTTTTATGCCTGATTTCATGTTAACTAACCAAATCAACAATCACATCAGTAGTAATATGTGTACCCTAGTTTGTCACAATCTCCCTTGGGACTCAATATCTAGTAAATATGTTCTCATATAGGAATTTATCCACCTTCTCACGGTCTGGTTTGATAATTATTTTACCTCTTTCCACTTGGTTAGGTAATCTATAAAAACCAATATACTCTTTTTATTTAGATGGAGGGTCTATAGGGAAAACAAAATATAATCCCCACTCATCAAAAGGTTACAGAACCAATTGAGGTTACAATGGTATCTCATCAAACATACTGGGATTACAAATTCTCTATAATTTTTCTCATTTCTTAGTGTATAGTGTTGCATCCTTATATAAATTTGGCCAATAGTAGCCAATAGTCAACACATTCTTTGTTGTTCTCTTTCAAAAAAAATCCCTCCACAAGGTTCATTGTGGTAGGCTCTAAGGACATCAAATATCTCCTCATCATCTATACACCTTCTCATTACTTGATCTTGACATGTATAAAAGATAAGTCTAGTTATCCAAGAAAAGGGTAAACTCTTTTCAACTAAATACCTTTTCTTAGAGGATGAAAAGTGTGGAGGTGTTTTACTTAAGAACAAGTAGTTGCCTATGTATGCATACCATGGTGTTCTTGTAGAAATAAAAAATAGGTACTCATATGGAAATGAATCATCAACTACAATCTATTCATTGTTGATATCTATTCTTGAGAGGAAATCTACCACCACATTATCTTTTCCAGGCTTGTCCACTATGGTGACATCAAATTATTGCAAGAGGAGTAGCCACCTTATGATTATGCTGCTTACTATTGGTTTGTTTACTAGATACTTGATTACAACATGATCAATGTGAATAAACATTGGGTATCCTATGATATAATGTTTAAATTTTTTTATGGAATATACTATTGCTAGAAACTCTTTTTCTATTATTATATAGTTCAATTCTACATGTTACAAATTCTTGCTGACATAGTATATTGCATAATTCATATTACCATATTTTTGACCTAGGACATATCTAATAGCATGATCTGATTCATCTGTGTGGATGTGAAAAGGAAGGTTCCAATTAGGTCCTCTCAACATAGGAACAGTAGTTAGCATCTCTTTTAAATTTTGAAAATCACTTTCACAACATTCATTCCATACAATATTGGCATCCTTTCTTAGCAATGTAAAAAGTGGCACTTTGTAATTTTGTTGAAGTCGTTTATAAAATTATTTAGTATCTAGCATGGCTTAAAAATATTCTAACATATTTTTGTTTTATTAGTATGGGAAGTTTGACTATGACAGTATACTTTTCTCTAGATCTACATGAATTTTTGCAGAGGAAAGGTAGTGCCCCAAAACTATACCCTCTCACATCATTAGATAACATTTCTCATTGCTCAGGGACAAATTTTAAATAGCCTCCTCATAATTATTTCCATGAATAGTGAATTCATCCACATAAACTTCCATGTAGTCATTTGTCAAATCGTAGAATATACTCATGAATTATCTCTTGAATATGGAAGGTGCATTACACTCGCCAAATGGGTGAACTCGAATAGGAAAAAATCCCCCATGGACATGTGCATATAGTATTATCTTTGTCCTCTAGTGCAATCTAGATCTGATTGTAATGACCGTATCCATCAAAAAAAGATTCATTTTTACCAAACTAGGGTATCAAGCACATTATAAATGTGTTAGAATTATAATATTAAGTGCATCATAATATTGAGTTTATAGTTAAATAATAAAGAATAGTTTTTATTCTTATTATTTAAATATAAACTTTAGATTAGGTTTGTTAGTTATTAATTAACTAACTATTTATTAAATCGGGGTGTTCCCCGTCACTTAATATGGACATAACCCTTCGGGTTATTTAAATATGATTATAGGTCATATTCATTAGATCACGTGAATCATTTGTATTCCAAGTAAATACATGGAGTAGAAGTGAGGGAGGAGTTACTAGACTAGTTGTAAAATGTTTCTCTATAGTGGATTATTCTTTCATGGTTTTTTACCCATTTACAGAGTTTTCCACGTTACATACGGTGTCACTATGTAATTTGTTTTATGTTGTTATTTACTTTTATTATGGTGTGCACATTTATATTTCCACTTATTAATGTATGTTAACCTAACATTTAATTTAGTTGGTAAATATACCTTTTCACCCCTCGTCCTGACATGGTACCAGAGTTGGTTTAATAAATTAAATAATTTAATTAATTCAAATGCCATGTTGTTGGGTAGTTGGTTGGTTAGTTGGTTGGGAACTATTTAACCCCTACCCTATCCTCGATATGTTAATGAATTAATGTTTTTTCAATATTTAATTATTACACAGTGAAAAGGTATTTTGGATTTTGAACTGCTGAAAAGAATTTACCATGCCCTGAAAAATAAGGTAAGGGTTATAAATATTTTGAAATATTTTATATAATTTTACATATTTTACATGGATTCAATAAAATCAAAAGGGGAAAGTAAAACTGAGTTTACAGGGGAGATAAACTCGAGATAATAGGATTTTTAATTATTTCCATTGGTCGAGTGAATTCCTTGTCCCTTGGTAATACATTTTTTTTTTTCATTATTTACATATGAATTCAAAAGTCCTTTCCCCCTAGTAAATATTCATTTAATATTTTTAACATAACCTATGTTCTTTGAACACCCTTTAATAAAGGTTTCATATTTTTCTAAAAAATACGATAGTTTATAATAATTTATAAAGTATATAAATTATACCATAAGTTATTATCTCTCATCGTTTGATATATATAGGTTTCAAAAAACTAATTTTCACCTTTTTAATGACCAATCACAATAAAGCATATTACATTTTAGATCATTTGTACATATTTTTTTTTAAAATTATGTATTTATTTGATTTTTTCAAAAAGTAGATTCTATTTTTCTATTGGCTGAAAATAAATTATAAGCATCTCAAGTTTTTTTATTAATAAAAACAAGAATTTTCAAGTTTTTTATATACTATACTTTAAACATTATAATTACAAAAATATTAAATTATTGTAATTAATGTATCAAGTACAACATTAAATTTTCACTTTTTTAATGACCAATCACAATAAAGCATATTACATTTTAGATCATTTGTATATAGTTATTTTTAAATATACTATACTTTAAACATTATAATTACAAAAATATTAAATTATTGTAATTAATGTATCAAGTACAACATTAATTTTCACTCGACCAATCACAATAAAACATATTACATTTTAGATCATTTGTATATAGTTTTTTTAAAAATATGTATTTATTTGATTTTTTCAAAAAGTAGATTCTATTTTTCTATTGGCTGAAAATAAATTATAAGCATCTCAAGTTTTTTTGATTAATAAAACAAGAATTTTCAAGTTTTTATAGCACATTATTATGTTAGTTATTTTGCAACTTGTATTTAACTTTTACAGTTGGTTAAAAGTGAAATCAATAATGATTTATATTATGCTTATTATGATGTCTATATGGATATTGTAACTCTAACCATGCTGATGTTATGTTAGATATAAAATATACTAGATATGTGTTCAAGTTTTTGGTGCAGGAACCATTACTTGGAACAGCTAAAAGCAACCAACAATCTCCATTTCTTCTAATGAGGTAGAGAAGTACAATGGAAGTAGCAAAGAAGCCATGTGGCAAAAGCAGCTATTGAAAGAGATACACATGGAAGTCAAGGAAGTATTCTTATTCTATGTAGTAGTCAGAGTGGTATTAATCCTGATAAAGAATCTAGTTCAACATCAGAGAATGAAGCATATTGAAGTTCATATATGTGTTATCCGAGAGAAGGTTCTTTGTGGTGATAGAGATCTCTAGTTCTACTGTGATCGAGATTAAGATTGCAGTTATGTTTACAAGCCATTGTGTGCTATAAAATACTGCAAGTGTGTGCAATGCTTGGCCTTTTAGAGTTTCCATTGAGGGGGAGTGTGCATGCAATGTCACCTCCTAATGTTGGGCCAGATTGTTGACTCCTTTTCTATACTTCTACTCTGGTTTAAAAGCATTGTAAAAGATCTTGTATGATCTAAAGTAAATTGATAGAGTTTACATGTAAACTGATAGAGTTTATGGGAAAAATACAGTCCAATGTGCATCTATTTGTAAAGGAGGTCCTTGTGTTATAAAAGGCTCCTATAGATACGGTATAAGAATATTTCCATGAGAAATGATGAGATGTAGTCTCACAAATCATGCTTAGCCTAAATCATATGTTTGATTTATGGATTCTAAATCCTTTTATACCAAAAGGTAAGTTGAGCATGATCAAGGTGTTATAATTCCTTCAAAATTACATGTGCTAGAATAAACCTTTAAGGTTTATGGATTTGTAAATCTTGTTGTACATACAGGGATGTTGGCATATGGATCCCAACTTAATATTAAGGGGAGTGTTAGAATTATAATATTAAGTGTGTCATAATGTTGAGTTTATAGTTAAATAATAAAGAATAGTTTATATTCTTATTATTTAAATATAAACTTTAGATTAGGTTTGTTAGTTATTAATTAACTAACTATTTATTAAATCGGGTGTTCCCATCACTTAATATGGACATAACCCTTAGGGTTATTTAAATATGATTATAGGTCATATTCATTAGATCGTGAATCATTTGTATTCCAAGTAAATACATTGAGTAGAAGTTAGGGAGGAGTTACTAGACTAGTTGTAAAATGTTTCTCTATAGTGGATTATTATTTCATGTCTTTTACCCATTTACGTGTTTTCCACGTTACATATAGTGTCACCGTGTAATTTTTTTATGTTGTTATTTACTTTTATTATGGTGTGCACATTTAAATTGCCACTTATTAATGTATGTTAACCTAACATTTAATTTAGTTGGTAATTATACCTTTACACCCTCGTCCCGACATAATGAAGGGAAATGGGAAGTGGTATTTCTTTATGGTTGAATTTAGTTCTTTGTAATCCACATAGATTATCCATTTCCATTTTTTATTTGGTATGATTACCAAAGATGATATCCACTGGATATCTGATATGGGGTATATAAATCTAGCATCTAGCAACTTTTGTAGTTCACCCTTCACAATTTCTCTTATTGTTGGGTTCATGCACCTCTGTGGCTGTCTGATTGGTATACATTCTTCTTTAATATAAATTTAGTAAGTAAAAACCTAGGATGAATCCCATGCATATCACTATAATCCCAAGAAAATTTAGTATTATTTTGTTGAATAAGAGAAATCAATAATTACTCCTATTATATATTTGATATCTTGCTTACATTTAGTTTCCTCCCTACTATTATTTATACTTACTTGGAGAGGTCTAGCATTAAACACATATTGTTATTAATAGAATTTAATATGTAGTCATGAGGAAGAATTTGGTGAAAAATACAATTTTTACCTAAAATACTCATGGTGCTTTGTTGTGGTAAGACTTGGTTCAAAGGACATCTCAAACACCTCAATCTGTCATCAATTTCTTCATTTCTTCCATATTTTTTCTATAGAATATTAGAGAGAACATCTTCCTCCTGATCTTCAATAGTGCAAGAATTTTCCAACATCATCACTTGTTGGACAGAGCATTGATAAATTTTTGTTTCATCAACCCAAACTGTTTGATCCTTATCATTCAATGGATGGGTAACATGATAGAGTATAAGTTTCTTGGTACCATTTCCATTTGAGATGATCATGTTTCCAAAAATGAACCCTATAAATGCATCAGCATTGTCCAGCCATGACCTTCCTATCATAAGAGGGTAACTTCCTAGACTTTCCTTTGGTTTTAGGACAATGAAATCAGTAGGGTATTCTGAAGATTATACCTTCATAAAAATGTCATCAAGGACTCCTTAAAGTCTTACTATTGATCTATTCACTAGTTGCAATACTATACTTGTTGGCCTCATTCCTTCCAACTTCAAATCATCCATAATTTTCTTTTCATGACATTTATTTATGCCCCTAAGTCAATCAGGGTATTTTTTATTGTAGTTCCATTGATAGTAACATTCACCAAAGGACTGCCTGGATCTATGTACTTAGGTAGCACAGAGTTTCCAAGCATGATGTCACCAACTATCTAATGACTTGTATAGTAGATGGATATTTTATTTTTCTTCCTAGCTTCTTTATACATAGATCCTTGATCAAATTGTTGTAAATAGGAACATCCTTGATGGATTGAATGAGGGAATTTTTACACAAATGTCCTTCAAATGATTGACAAAATCAAAATCAAAATCTGATTTAGGGTCAAATTTTATCTCTTGCAATATTTCTAGAAATGGGGGTCCATTGAATTGCATCTTAATTTTTCTGGAATTTTGTTCATGTTACTATGGATCAGTTTGTAGTATCTTCTAGCTTTACTACGGATCAGCTTGCAAAGAATTGTGATTCATTTTGTATCTCCATGATTATAGGTTTATTTGGTGGCACAAGTGCTCTTCTTGAATGGAGATGGATATTATTGACATCAACTGAATAAGTAGAGTATTGGGTTGATTAAGTGTTATAGGATAACCGAACTGATTTATTAATAGGTTTAGCTATTGGTGTAGCCGATAATTGAGTAGTTTTATGGTTGAGAGATATATTGGTGGTTTGGTATCAAATATTGTTGTTGGGGGTATGGAGGTTACTATTAAGTTTGTTGTTAGTTAGGAGGATGATTACTCCATTTCTACTCTCCTCTCCAAGGTTTTTGCCATGAATAAGGGGGTGCTTCCGTTGTTAGCCTAAGAACCGAGGTTGTCATGACTATTGGTATTGGCTAGTAAGGAGCCCATCCTTGCTAAGTATTAGCCTAAGGTGGGGGTTGCATATTTTTATATGAACTACTAGCCCAATTTTAAAAATATGGAATGGGATATTGTGACATACCTCCTTGTCTTGGTGGCTATGGCTTCCTTTGGGAAACATAGAAAACTTTCCCATCCTCCATTTCTATCATTTTGAACTCTAGTGCAACCTCCTTTCCTTCTATAATTTTGACCAGTCCCCTACATGTGCAATCATCTTTATTTATTCTATAAGAATGGTATAACTCTACAAGTGCTATATATGCATCCTCTCTATTCTTTTTCACATGTAGAGCATCAATCTGGGTGGCAATGTCATTAACTATTTCTCATTTCATGTCCTTAAACTTGTTTGTAATTTATGATTTAGATATTTTCACAATTCCTTTCGTAGTTTCTCCACCCTTTGATCTATTACTTCTTATTATTTTCATGGTTTCTTTATAATAGTTCTGTAGGCTTGAAAAATATCCTGAAAAGTGTCTTTGGAGATGTTTCAAGCTGTTATTAAGTCCAAAGAATCCATATCTTCCTCACTTTGATTCCTTTTAATAAAATTAAATTGAGAGACTTAGGAGGAAACTGTTAGTGTGAGTTATCCTATGTTTCCTCCTCTCATGTTGGAGGGTCATCTCACATGGGTTAGGTTCGAGTCCTATTAGTTGGTCTAGCAAGAAGCAAAATGTAATTCCAATATCATCTATAAAGGTAGAATACGAGAGGAGCAGCCAATGCTGCCACAAAAGTTATTTGGCTACGGGTATTCTGACAAAGTTTGGCATCCACTTTCAAAGTGGCCTACCATTATCTCATTGTGATAACACGAGCACTATCTCTATTTGCAAAAATCCAGTTTAGCATCACGACGAATCACATTGAGATCCATATGCACTTCATACGGGAACTTATTCATGATGGTATCATCGAAATTCAAGATACATTCAGACAAAATTGATCGATTGCGAGACTTATTCACCAAGCCTTTTACTAAGATGAAGTTTCTTCACTTATGGTCTCTTCTTGGGGTGAGGTCTTCTGCAGCTGCCCATATTCTTAGGGCTATTTAGTCCTTCTTTTCTTCTTCTTCTTCTAGGAAGATTGTGTTTGTATATGGGCACCTTATCAGGCCTTTAGTTGCCAGGCCCCATTGACACATCTTTCTTAGTTGTTTAGGAGTGTCTTCCTCTTCCGTCTAACTCATCACAGCCGCTACCCCAGCTTCGATGAAGGGGGGTGTTAGTGTGAGTTATCCTATGTGTCCTCCTCTCATGTTGGAGGGTCATCTCACATGGGTTAGGTTTAGGGTTTCATATGTGTCATGCACTAGGGTTACTCAGCACCCTATATGTACCCCTTTTTTTTCATTTATGAGTATGCCAAGACACTCACTGTCTTTCCTCTATGCAAGCTTTGTTTCATTGAGAAAGTTCTTCCATTACAGATCAATTTTTTTCCTCATGTTAATCACCGCTACGCCTACAATGTAAACCTTGTATGTATTGAATTTTGAACACAAAATAGGAATCTCTCTAGGTAATATTTTAGTAGCACATCTTCCTTTTGTGCCATTTTGAAGAGTTAATCTTCTCCTCTACTACTTGGCATGCTTTGTAATATTGGTAATTGGTCATAAAATTGTCTTTCATCCCTTGTTAGATAGTAACAACATCTCTTCTTAGGCCCATAAACCATCTCAAGGCTGAATCCTTGAGTGTAGAAATAAATTTAACTTGTGTGCATTAGTTGTGTAGTCATAACTCCTACATAAGACATCAAACTCAAATAAGAAAGTGTTTGGGTCTTCAGTCATAGATCCATGAAAATTAGGAAGAGCTGATGGAGATATGTTCTTCATTTGAGTAGGCTAATTGTTATTGGAGATAGGAAACTCAAATGTTCTTGGTTCCCTTTCCTCTTCTTCCATGTTTTGATTCACCTCATCTACTATCATGTTAGATTGTTCAAGAATAGCCTCATAAATATCACTTGGGAGGGAGTGTTCTATCAATAAACCTTGTACAGAAGAGGATGTTTCTTCTTCAGAATTAGAAGTAATTTTTTCTATTTGAGGATTGGGTAGGAATCTACCATAGGCATTAAATGAATAAAATCAATCAACATTCATTAGTCGGGGTTTTTAAGTTGGAATTTCTACAACCTAATCTATTTTAATAAATTAAGAAATGCAGAACATCAAAAAATCCTATAAATTTGGAAATATCCCTAGCAATGATGCTAAAAATGGTGGTGTACATCAACTTGCAACAATTAATATGCTTTACATTGATTTAGTTATCAAACAAGGGAGTGTAGAATTGAAATACTTGCTTGGGTTGTATGCACAAAGTTATAGTTGATATAAGAGGTTGGAAAGGAAATAACTATCATATAACAATGTTGAAAGTAAAATAAAACTCAAATTTGAAAATGGACTATTGCTAAATGTTATTATTGAAATAAAGTTGTAGATTTAGAGAGAAGATTGTTCCTAAGGAAATATGCATGAAATGAAACAATGGAGGGGATTTAACAAACCTCAAGTGGGCCCTAACTTGGGTGTTAATCCCTTCTTAACTCTGTAACTAAAAACTAAATGATAGAACTCAAATTTATTTATTGATTTGCATAAAACATTACATCTAAGAAAAAAAGAGATTACTCTTATTCTCTTCTAACTTTGTTCACTCTTTTCTCTAATTCCAAATTTGACTGAATTTGTGTAAGGAACCAACCCTTTCATTTATATCTTATCATTTACAGAATGTGAGAAGAATAAGAATACAACAAGGAGTCTTCAACAAAACAAGTGAGAGATTCAACACATGTTTGAAAAACATAATAATTGTTCATCTAACAATCATTTCTTCACTAGTTCTTAATTAATGACCAAATCAAAGATTGATTTGTTTATGAAATTTCCACGTTTCTATTGTAACTACTTCTCCAATAGCGTGTAAGTAATTAAGTTCCATCACTTCATGTTTCAAAATATCTTCATAAATGTGGGTTCTTTGTTGTGAATGATTTTCTTATAATGCGGACAAGTTCCTTTGCTACATATGACAATTTTATTATAACCAAGAGTGGAATCAACACATATAATAATCGAAACAATTTATTAGAATAAAAATAATATATGTACACATAATATCACAAGATAATGACAATTAGATATAACTATATCAATTATTCATTATGCCAAACTTTCATGGTTATAATAATGATGTTCAACAATGTACTTAGGAAATACATAAACATGGCTACAATGGTCTTATAAAAATACAAAAGATGAGTTGTTATGAAATAAATTTATACAAATCATCATTTGCGATCATCATTCAAATATCTCCATATATTTTGATCATCATGTCAAACCCTAGCCGATGAAGATAATTCCTACAAAATAAACATTGGTTGGGTCTTGAGCACCCCCATGCACCGTAGAAAATGGATCTACTCAAGAGTTCTAAAACCACATGCTATTATCCATCTAACATTGGATATATTAATGATTTTAACTAAGTTTGATAACCATATTTGACCATGCTTGAATTGAGTTTGTTATTTCTAAAATAATTGGGGAAAGAATCAAGTGTTTGTTGATGAGAGATATTATTGTCTTAACCTGTAAAAAAATTATATTTAAGGATATTTATACCCTAATGAATTACGATGTGTTATTTAAATATTTATGAAGCCTTGGGTTCCATTTTTAAGTGTAATAAGTGAGTGTATCAATGTATTTCCATAATATTTATAGGTTATAAAATGAGGTAGTGTTTACTTGCTTATATATGGTTTCATAGATGATTTATCTAATAAAGGAAAACTCAAAGATATTAGAAGACCTAAAAAAGATATGAATTTAAAAGAAAATTTGGAGGATATGTCACCAAGATTGGACAAGTCGATCATGATCGGATATACTATCTTGACCAAACAATATGACCTTGAATAGGGAAGGAAAACATGCAACCTAAAGTTTGGAAGTTGTTTCTTGATGTTTCTCAATGGATTTTATGCAATGTGTCAATAGAATTTGATGACACGTCAATGTGAAAGGATAAAAATCTAAACAAAATACCTAAAAATGTGCTAGGAGGGAAAGTGGAGGTTATACTTATCTTAGTGTTAGAAAATTAATTATGGGGCTAAGCCCTTCAATTTTGTGTATGAGGAGGATCTCATTATTGAGTGAAACCAACCTAAAGTTATGGGTGTCTGTTAGGTTGGGGATCACACAAGAAAAATCCATTAAACATGTGCAAAATTATTATACAAAGTACAAGGGAGGAATTTTTAGCAAGGAAAGGTAAAGGAGAGTTGGAGAAATAAAGAGAGAGAGGGTTTATTTTATGAGTAGGATTACGAAGTTCACATTATTTTTTTATTAGGTAAATAGTTGGTTTTGGGGAACCAAACAACCCAAAATACATAAAACGAACTAGAGAAGCAAGGGAGGAGAAAAACCCCTTAACTAGTTAGGGCCATGATATGAAAAAAGGCTTGACAAACATGAAATACCAAAAAAGGCAATTCACTTACAAACTTCAATACATAATAAAGTTTTTTTGTTACACCAAATAAAATAGAGAACCAAGAAAGAAAAAAATACCAAAGAGACAAATAAGATAAGGTCTGCTAACATTTCATTTTCTTACTTGCTCCTAGTTCTAGAACTAGGTCCCTAATTCAGAACTTCCATAGTCTGATATAGATCCCAATGGACAATTTGTATCTCATCCTTATTTCCAGAAATATCATCCTCCTCTTCTTTATAAATTCTAATAACTAGATGCATGCCCCTCTTTTGATTATCAACCTTGGATATTTGATCTTACATAATATAAAATTTGTGTTCCTACATAATAAAATACACATTTAGCCCATTGATCCTCTTATCTTAGATGGCCGACTAGTTGTCTGTGATATTCCTTCATTTCTTGGACCAAATTTTTAGTAACCTTGAGAAGGGTATCAATCAAAACCTCCATATTTGTAGACCAAGCCTACCTCGTTAATGTATCCAAGATTATCATCTACATTGCACTTCCATTTTGAAGACTCCACAATTTTCATGATGGAGAGAACCTCTACGTTGATATTTTTATTGTTGTTTGCCACCTAAAATTTCTTTTTAATACTTATCAACCTAATGGCCAAGGATTCCTCATTAAAGCGGGTGGGTCGTGGAATGGGTGACATAATAGTTTGAACATTTTGGAACAAGAGCATAATTACTCCATGATGTAGGGGAGTATAAAATTTATCCTCTTTGAAGTCTTAAATAGACACCAGAGATACCTTAACAAGAAAAATGGGAAACTAATTTCTTGATTTTTGTAAAAATAGTCGAGGATCAAAAGATGGTGTGTAAAGTTTTTTACAGAATTTTCCTTCCAATGTTAAGTATTTCATAACAATTTTATAGACACTTGCCCACCTTTTAGCAAGGCAGATTCTAGAAATGCCATCATCAAACAAATTCACCCTTTCATTAGGCCCAAAAAATAGGTATCTCATGGTTCATATGGTTCTTATCTTTGAAATTTTGTAAACCTTCCATAAGCATACCAATGACCTCCGTAATAAATTATTCAGTAACATGTATTTCCACCCCCTAATATTGACTCTACCTTGGTTCCAAGCTTGATCAAAATCCAAAACTAAAGAATGGTCATTACCTTTAATATGCATAATGTATTTGGTTAATCCTCCCCTCCTTAATATGTGTTAAACCACAGAATATTCTTTAATATTTTGAAAATAGGTAGGCTCAGTTTTTATTCAATCTCCTCCCATATTTTTGTATCTCTACACTTTGTTTTATTTAAAAACTTATTTGAATTCCATTTACTATATTTTTTCATTATTAATGATATTGGATATGTGGCTCCATGGTACCAGAACCTCCCAATCCAACCAAGCTTCCATGTCATTCCCCGGTTCACTAAGCTATCCACACTAGGATTGTTTTCCCTGAACATGTGGTTTATGGCCACCTCATCAAAAAATCCAATCATCCTTCATGCCTCCATTATAATATTCTTGATACTCTATCCCACTTTGAATTTTCCTTTGAGATACTTAACTATCAATAATAAATTACCTTCTATATTGAGATTATTGATTTGAAGTTTCTAAGAAATGTTTATGCCTCGAATAGATAAAAATCCTCTACTTAATTATTAGTTTGATCACCTAAAGGCCCTGAAGAGGATTTGATATAGTTACCCATGTTATCTCTTATCAACCCCCTAGCCTTTCCTTCCCTTAATTTTGATGAGCCTTCAAAATTAAGTTTAAACCAATTGACCGGAGGAAGCTTCTATTTTAAACTACTTCTATCCTTCTTTGACTCAAGTATAACACTAGCTTTAACTAGACCAATCTTTAATATTGTGAGAATCATTAGTTCTTCCTTAGATTAAGAATCCATCCATTTGTGCTTATGAAACCAAATGTTATCCTTTATACTTTGGATGATTTTATTAACCACCTTCAAAAGCTAGTAGAATTATTAAAAAAATTTGGTGTTCCTCTCATTCCAAATGCCCCACACAATATTTGGTAAGGTGCAATTCCATATCATTTTGATCAAATATTATTTAAATGGAGAGTATTATTAGTCGATCAGATTATTAAGGCTTCCCATAAGAGTAAATTGGATATTAAAAGTGTTAACAAAAACCTGCTATAACTTTGAAGGTGAACTTACATTCCATAAAGAGATGAAAAACTGATTCTTCATTCACCTTGCATAAGGAACATCGGTTGATTAAAATAATGCCCCTTTTCTAGAGGTTGTCCACAGTAATTATTATATTCTAAATTCATTCCCATAGGAGTAAATTTATTTTGGGAGTAATATGTTTCTTCCAAATCTTTGCACCATCCTTGTGCTCCTCTTCATCCTAAAAAATAATGTCATATCCTTATTTAACTTCATAATTTCCTGAGATAGACCTACTCCAGAACATCTCATCATAGCTTCCTTTATTGAGAATATTAAAATAACTTAATTTACTATTAAGGTCCTCAAAAGGTCTAACTAGTCTAGTAAAACTAGGGGGGAAGGATGGTCACCCAGTTTGGTTCTTGATGATTGAAGATCCATTAATTTCTTACTTTCAACCCAAATACCTAGTGATAGTGAAATTTAAGCTCATTCTAGGGTTCAATCATATCAGAGGGTTTCTTTTCCATACAAGAGTCATCCCAGAAACTAATGTCATTACCATCCCTTAGATTCCATTACAACCCTTTGATTAACTAAAAATAGGATATATGATAGTTAATCTAATCTAGAGTGACATGTAAATACAGTAAATGAATGTAATAAATAAGTATGGAAAATGACTCAAGTAACTATTCTTATGAAAGTAAAAACCCTAATATGCAAATGTAAGTATGAATCTAACTTAAATTATTTGATGAACTTGCAAGAATATGTCATAGAAGTGACTGGAGAAATACAAAGCAAGAATGACTATGCAGAGGCCCTAAAAGGATGAATCTAGACTATATAGCTAGATTAGAGTTCCCGGAGAGGGACTCGGGAACCCGTGGGAACTCTAGTCTACAAAATGGGTGCTCTAATATGTGAAAAATTCCTGAACTAAGTTTCATGGGTTTGGAAGGTGGTTTGAAACCCTCATTATGTGTTGCATCAGATTTGATGCACTACACCAAATGTCACTGATAATCCAAGATTAAAGAAAGAATTGCAAGAAACCACAAGAAGTATCAAAACCCTAAAAATAAGAATGAAAACGAATGGGTCAAAATGACCCCATTTATCACAACAATGGGCTTACTAACTGATCATTGCACTACATTTCAGACCCAAATGTATTTCTAGTGGGTGTGTGTGTGCATCATGCTACCTAGGTTCTCTTATGTCACTCCCATTTTTTGAAGTAGTGAATAATAACTATATGTAGAAAATGTAATAGAGTGCGTGCATCGAATATAATAAAATACATCCCCTATGCTTGCGTGATGGAGATGAACCAACCTTGTCCTTGTGTTGGAGCTAATGGATGCAAATAATCTTCAAATGGATGCAACTCTAGGTGGATGAAAGTAGTGACTAATACTTGGTCCCTCATTATGGTCTCATAACTTTATTTTTATCGGGTTCTCTTGATCTAATTTTTTAATTAACCCCTAGATGGCCGACCACCAAAAATATAAGAAGTGAAACAACTAGAAAGTTCCCAAAAAGTGGAAGGAAAGTTAAATAAGGATCGGACACCCCTGGTGGGACTAGGGCACCCCAAGACTAGCTTGGGTTCCCAATTAAAGGATAAAATAATGTGAAATGACATAATCTTAATAGGCATGCAGTGCAAGAGGTTGAGAATGATGAAAGAAAATAAAATAAGATGGCCAAAAGATAGGGGTTACTTAGCTCTTTCTTCACTAAAAAGCCTTCTAAATAGTAGTATAAGACCAGACTAAATAGTGTTTAAAGTGTATGATTTTGTTACTACATTTTCCCCACTTTATGTTGGTGAGCAGAAATATTGGAGATGCGTAATTGATGTCAATGAAGATTTTAGTAAAAATGTGCTGAAGGAATAGAAAAAGTGTGAAATGACAAAATATGATGGAGCGTGGAAACTAAAGAAAAAAAAGTAAAAAAAAAGATGAGAGAGAGAACATAGGGCAAAAACACGTGTGTAGTTGTCAATGTGTGTGATGTACCCGCATTATTATTATGGTGTGTGCTACAGTAAATGTTGTTGAAATTTTATTATGTCCCCATTTGACTTCTTGTTTCTCGGAAATGGGACATGCAAGGAGAAAATGATCAAGTATTCAAATATGTAAGTATGTATGTATTTATGTATGTGTAAAAATGTAGTGTAAATGATGCATGTAAAAGTGTGTAAATGTAAAATATGCAAATGAAAAATGTAAATAGAACATGTGAACTTGATATACGTTGAGAAAGAAAGTGTAAAAGTATATCATGTACTTCGGGATTTTGGGTGATTAGATGCCATAGGTCAAGAAGTATAGGGAGGAAATTTGTTGTATCCTCCAACCTGTAACTACTTCCTTGAATGTGTGTGAGGAGATCTTTATATGCCTTGGTTTTTTTGGGTGATCTGACATCACTAGATGAAGAATGTTAGGGAAGAATTATTTTGTATCCTCTAACATGTAACCAATTCCCCAAATGTTAAGGACTACCATGTCCTGTACAATATGTTTTGTATGGGGTTCATAGATTGGTTTGAACCCGCTCACTGTATGTAACCAAAAATGCCAAGGGTGAAAAGTGCACTAAACTAAACAGACGTAAATGTGTTGTGTAGTATGTAAAACCCCAAATGATTCCCCCCTCTTTAGGGTCGCATGTGACATCACCGATAGGAGAATGCAGCCCCAAAAGATGACAAATCACATGAACTTTGAAATTATTCCATGTAGGGTGGAGGTCACTTGGTAGAAACCAAGGTGCACAAAAAAGAAGGCTACAAGTAGTAGTATAAAAAAGCATGCATATATAAACCAATGTGTAATCTACGCAAACAATGTAAAATATACCAAGCAATGTACTAATGTAAACACACGAGAAGACAAAGTAAGCCATACAAAATGGTCTAAAAACATGAGACATCACTTTTGATGTCACAAGACATGAAAATCCATCATGGCCACATACAAACAAACAAGAGTGCACACCAAACATAGGGCAAGGCCCACATACAAGAACATATAATAATAGAAAATATAAAAACAAGTATGGAAGAAAATATTCCTACATAAAAAATCTTACACATGAAGAACCCATTAACATGTTAGAAAGATAACTAGTATGTCAAAAGTGTGTATAACTGGTAATTTAAAGTGCTAAGTACAAAATGAAACAATAACACTTATAAGAGATGAATATGGATGCCTCCGACAACCAATGTAGGAAGAGTAGAAGGAAAACATCCATGATGTGTGTTAGATAATTTTATCTATGATCATAGCTAGAAAAATACATAAACGTGCATGTGTAGATGGTATAGATAAATGACATACAAGTGATCTAACTAGCATGTGTAATAAAGTGACTATGAACAAGTGAAAGTAAGCAAGAGTAAAAACAACCATAATATGCAGTATGTTGTGGATGGATGGAATGGAATTAAAATGCGGTGATATGATCCACGTGACCCCCAAGTGAATGTAAATTTATGTAGTGAGGTTAATTTTGTTTTTCCCCTCATCAATCAATAATTAACCTTAAACAAGAGTGTGTCATCGGGAAATAGTCAAATAATGGGTGTTGTGTCTAGCTCGTTATGATGATTATGTATGCATAGTGATGAGGATATACTACATATAGAATAGATGTGTGTGAACCTTATAGCCTAAGCGTATATCATGAAAAAATGAATGTATGAGTGATGATTTATCCCTAAAGCATGTATCACTACAAGATGATAGAGGAAGTGACGATGTAGCATATAGCATGTGTTACTACAAGATGAATAGGAAGGAGTGGTGATGTAGCCTAATGTGTATACCACTACAAGATGATAAAGTAGGTGACCATTTATCCAATAGCATATGTCACTATCCTAAAAAATCTCACATGATCAAATGCCAAGTGGTGAACATGTGTGTATGAGAAGGTCCATTTGATTTGTAAACCATAAGCAATGAGCATGGACCGAGGAACTATACCGCATCATAGGGTAGTGAGTGCAACACATAAAAGACAATGCAATATGTGTGATGATAATAGATGACCATGTGATGATTATGATGTGTAATGTATAAGATGTAATGCATGATGTAGACTAATGATTGTAATATGTGTGTGATGTAGTGTGTAAAATGCTAGACTCATAGACAATGAAAATATTTTATATATATGACGAAGACTATTATGACGTGTATGTATGATATGCAAATGTGAAAATGATGTAGTGTAAATGCAAGATGTATGATGTAAGGTGTATAGATGTACAAAGGTCAAAATGATGTAGAATAAATATAGTATGTATGATGTATGACGTGAGATGCATGAATAGATGCAATGTGTAATACCTATAGTGCAGTGTGTGGGGTTCATGTGTAGTAAGCCCTTGACATTCAAGTGTGAACTAAAGCACAAGAACATTTCATTAGGTAATGAAGACCCTAAGGTATAAATTAATATGCGTATGTTAGGATATTGATGTATGAGAATGTAAAAATGGTGGATGCGTAGATGTGGTGATGGTTTTAGGGATATGTATTAAATGTTATGTCCCCCAAGTGTATAGGAAGGAATGATCTAAACAATAACCATGAAGGAAAAAGGTCCTCCATCTAAATAATTTGATAATAAAAATGTATGATCATGCTCTAAGACCAAAGTGGTATAGCAGAATATGTTACGCCGGTGAATGAAGTCTAAGTGAATATGAGTGATGAATGTATGATAGAGGTTGTGGCATCGCAATATGTTTCATTGATACATATCGACATGATTTTGAATGTGAAGATGATGAAGACCCACATGGAATAAACCCGAGGTGGTGATCAACGTTGAGAGGAAATGAATAACCTAGGAATAGGCCTATACCCATGTGTAGGACTAGTGGAGTGGTGTGGTCATGTGGATAATGTATGAGTAGGGGAACTAGGCATAGAGTGTGATTTAAGAAACATATGATTTGATGTTGTAGAGGAATTAGATGATGTAATAGAAACTATGTGAGGATATGGAAACCATGGAGTAGATGGAGGGACAATGTTTATAGAAATTACGTGATTTTTGTGAATAAATTTAAGTCATTTAATGATTCATGAAGTGATATATTGAGAGTGATGAATCCAATTGAGACCAAGAAGCATGTCACATCCATCAATTGTGTTTCTAACAAGGAAAGGCACAAGTAGAGTAAGACGACAACCGTAACATGTAGCTTAACAACACCAAAGGGTTTATTGAAAGGGTACTTGATTTGCGAGGAGGATATCCAATATCCTAGAGAAGTGAAATAGAGAATTCACTAATGGGCCATGAAGGGTCAACCATAGTGTTGTTAATGGAGGTTGATCCAATAGATGTATTGATATGTAAATTATCAGATGTAAATTTTTCATGATAATCATTATTAGAGAAAAATATAACTGGTGGTGAAGTTTCATGTGCTCACAACTAAGAAATCTAGAGCTCTTGATCTAGGAGGAGGTACTGAGTGATATGTATGATTGAGATAAGTGTTAGATGTCTTCTTATGACTTTGTTGAGATTATTTGTTAAAGATCTTGAGTTTACCCTTTTCATTGGTTGGGGAAGAGTTAGTAGACTCTAGAAACTCTAGTTTTTTGTCATCAATTATATCTTGGATGATTGTATGAAGTTTGAAACATCTATTTTAGAATTTCCTATGCATCGATGATAATCACAACATAATTTATCATGTATTTACTACCTTTTGATCATGATGGGTCTAACTCGAGTGGTGGGGAAAGGGTAATAATATTACTCTCGAGAATTTGTTTTAATATGATATGTGGATCCATTGGAAAGTTACTAAACATGCACCGAGGTTATTGTGACTGAACCTCTTTAGTAGGAGTGATTGCATTGATAGTGATTTTAGTGTCGGTTGGCTTAGTGGTAGATGGTTTGAATGGCATCTTGTTTGGAAAATGAGTGGATGATGAGGCATACTCTTGATAATTAAGCTTTCATATAGATAGGATTTTTGTTTCATAAAGCTTAAGAGTACAAAAAGATGATCTTAAAAAGGAGAGGTTGCAAACACTCTTGGAGAGGTGGTAAATGAATCTGAATGAACAAGTCCTAAATCTTAGAGTCTACAAGCATGTTTTTCATCTTAGCAAGATTATTCTTATACCTCAAAATGTAGTTAGCGAGGTGTTAATTTGATCCTTGTTTAAGTTGTGCTAGCTAAGCATAAGAGATCTTAGAGCTGATATTGATGGATAAATGAGTAAGAAAATCATCAACTAGATGCATGAATGAAGTTATCGAGTGAATAGGTAGGTCGTAAAACCAATGCATCGCATAGTCATGGAGACTATGAGGAAATATTTTAGCTAAAAGAATATGATCATCAACAAAATCAAAATAAGCAACATGAAATGCTCTAAGATGTTCCTGTGGGTCACCATGTCCATTGAAAATGGGAAGATTAGGGGTGAGGAGTCTAGGAGGAAGTGGATAAGCAGAGATGGTAGGCCGGAATGGAGTATGCAATAATAAAATAGAGTCTAAACATTGTAATACATGTGAAGTGGCCTAATGCAACTTACAAATTGGAGCTTGAAGGTCGTGAAAATGATAGGTTAAGTCCTTATTTATAATGGATGAAACCTACCATATATGAGAAAATTAGGGTGGCATAAAATGATTGGTAGGAGTAGTAGTTGAAACAGAACAATATATATATATGTGGAATAATAGAGGCAAATAGTTAAGTCGAAACAAATGTTGGTATAGTCATAGAAGTCTTGAGTTACGCAAAGTTCATAGCTTCGTCATGAGCCACTATAAAATTAAATCTAGGTATTGAGGGTACTTAGTAATATGATCATTAATGGCCTTAAGATGAGCTTCAAGTAAAGGCTTCACAAGATTGAGCCATGATAAAAGGATAATAAAACCTATACTAATAAGGTATGAATGAAGATCTAAGAAGTGTGAATGAGAGAGTTAGGTTCATCAAAATGATTAACTAAAAATAGGATATATGATAGTTAATCTAATCTAAAATGAAATGTAAATACAAGTAAGTGAATGTAATTAAAAGTATGGAAAATGACTCAAGCAACTAATCTAATGAAATTAGAAACCCTAATATGCAAGAGAAGTATATAATTGACTTATCTAATTTGATGAACTTATGAGAGTGTGTCATAGAAGTGACTGGAGAAGAATGAAGTAGGAATGACTATACAGAGGCCCCGAAAAGGATGGATCTGAGCTATATAGCTAGACTGGAGCTCTTGGAGAAGGACTGGGGAGCCTACGAGAACTCTGGTCTAAAGAATGGGTTCCTTGGTCTATGTAAAAGGTCCAGAACCAAGTTTCACAAATTCGAAGAGGTGTTCTAAAACTCTCAATTTGTGTTGCATTAGATTCACCGCCTTTGCCAAATGTCGTTGATAATACAATATGAAAGAAATACCTGTAAGAAACCACAAGAAGTGTCAAACCCCTAAAAAGAAGAATGTAAATGAATGGGTCAGAATAACCCTAACTCGCCACAATAGTGGGCTTATTAACTAAGACCTTTGCACTATTGTTGGCGAGAACATTTTTCGGGTGAAAACATTTATGGGTTTCTTGCCAACAATCTTGGAGTCACAGTCCCTCTACTTAAATGGTGCAAATTTCGTGTTTGCATACGTGATTAAAGGTTTTTTTCCTTGGCGGCCTTATAGTGGGGATCCAACAGGGGTACTCCATTGACCTGCAGCAAAGAAAGGATTACCAATACCTGCAAGAGAGGAATTTTCTAGGAGACTAGGAAAGGGAGTGGGAATGTTATATAAGAGGAATAATACTACAAATAGAAAATCAGATCCTTGCATACATCGAGAGAGAGAGAGAGATGAAAAATAATGAAGAAGAATGAGTTGATCCATTGGAATTGATCTCACTCCTTGACCGGTCTCCATATCACACTGTTGAGAAGATCTTTGGTTCTCTAAATTAATTTCTACAACAAGCAGCTGCAGTTCTACTTTTTTAGTGTAAGGAATGCACACACAACTTAGAGTCTCTCTCTCTCTCTCCCTTTATGGGTACATGTCAAACTCGGACTCTATGACATGTACATCAATTTTTCCCTTCTCCAAGAGAGGAGGCATATCATGGATGAGAGAGGTAATAGAATGGATAAGCGATGAGGCCTCGGTTGTGTGGTTGAAGACTCATTCTTGAACTATGTGCTCTTTTTCTACTTGTGTTTCTAAAACTAGGTTTTCTTCTTGCATTTCTACAACCAAGTATTCCTATTACATTCTTAAAATTGAGTCTTCTTCTATCATGGCTCTCTTTGGTGACTATTTATGAAAATAAGTCTCCAATATTGCAGCCTTTTATTTTAACTTTCTCTAGAGTATCTTGAACTTGAAGTAACTTCCACAACTTTTGATGATGACTGTTATGAAGCTTGTTTCTGGCTTCATTTGAGGTACAATGTGATTTAATGACCATGGATCTCTTTCTCTCCCACTAATCCCTCATTCTTATGACCACTTTCTCAATTAATTACTTTATTTCTCCTGATTCATGAACATTCCAATTAACTTGAGGCAATGGGGAAACCTTTATTTGTGCATATTTAGCATCATATATTTCTGTTCCATCATCTTACAAAATATCTTTATACCAAGAGAACAAAAATTTCTTCATCTCATTAACTTTCATCCTCATATGATCCTTCTCCCACACTTATTACTTGTCAATACGGTTGGCACAATAGTATTTGATTTATGGATCATGGTGCAAGTCTGGGATATGGAAATATTCATTATCATCTTGGATGTCAAAATTGGGTCGGGCGGTGTAGGAATGCAAAGTTAAATGCACAAAGGAAACCTCTAGGTGAGAGGAATCATTAGAGTTATTACATGTAAAGACTCCAAGAGAGATGGGGAATGTGATCATATTCTTTTTCATATTTGTGAGTATGTTGTTTACTTATATGAATTACTCCGCCGAGCTCAAATAGTATAATATGGTCACTAAAGAACTTGGGAAACCTTAGGGGAGCTTAGTTGAAGCCTGAAACTTGCAAGTAGGAGAAATTCAAGAATTATATGAAATAAGAGCCATATTTTTTATTAACGACACCATTTGTTGTGACATCCTCGCCTCCAAATCACCCTCCAAAAGTTCAGACCACGTACATTGTGAATTTGTTAACGTCGGTGAAGTGAATGTGAATTTCCTCCAATACCAACTATGGGACTTTCTCGAATGTGGGCACCTTGGAGGTAATGTTCTATGTGAGAGACAATCCCTTGAATGATCTTGAGCTGGCATGAAAATAGACCAACTAATAAGTCATGTGGAACTTCTTTTTCATGTGCACATGGAGCAATTATAGATGTAAATTGTCACCGATTATCTACCCCTAGTTGATTCATTGCTTACTTTTAGTCACCGTAAAGATAAAAGGGTCATCTAATCTTGGAATTCCCTTGTGTTATCTTCTCCCATCACTCTATTGAGGAGAGTGATTGTGTGTGAATATCCTTCATGAAACTCGCATCTCAAAAGTGTTTTTGGAATCCTCGAGGGATTTCTCCTTGTTTTCATCCAAGATCCTAGTGCAATTTCTTGCACGTATGCAACCATATTTTCCCACTCGTGCACATCCATCTCCTTCGTGACATGACCATGTTGGGTGATGGCATAATTTTAATAGTGAGTGAGATGCTTTTGGGATTAATGATTTCCATTTACATGCCATTATCATCTTGAATTGTCTACATTTTAGGATTGTAGTGGTGTGAGAAGGCCAAGAACAACTCAATACTTTGTAAAAACATGGGATATCTCGCACTTTTGTGAACAACCCACTTGTGAATACTTGATCTTTAATCTTCCCTCTTTCCTTGGTAGTCATGTGAGCCTTCGATCATTGAAATCCATATAGTATACATCACTATCCTCTATCTCATACTCAAAAGAAAAAGGTTTTTCTAGATTTTGTCTTGAAAACTTGTACTTCATGATTCCTCAACACTTACTATTTTTGGAAAGAACAACTTACTATTTTTAGTAAGTGTGAAAATTCTTCGTCGAACTCTAACTTCAGTTGTCAATTTGAATTATCAATTCTTAGAATGCTCCTTTTTTGAAATTCACCCTCTGGAATGAATTACTATTTTTAGTAAGTGCCTATGAGACAACTTACTATTTTTAGTAAGTGTGAAAATTTAACTCTTTTGAACCTTGATTGGATGTGACAACTTGAATTCCTCTTTCTCTCTGTGGTCCCCTCACCATCCGGAAAAGTTTGTTATTTTTAGCAAGTGCTCATAGAACCACTTACTATGTTTAGTAAGTGTCAATTTTGGACCAAGGCGACCATTCCGATGGTTTTTGCTTGTGATACTTCTTTTGTTGTTGACCGCCTCTTTCCCAACTTCTTCATATGGTTGCTTACCAAATAGTAATCTCCCATGTAGAAGGCCTCCTATTTTTAGTAAGTATGCTTTGAGTGGTCGAATCATAGTGGAATAAAGTTTTCTGACGATATGGTTTTTCTTCCAATATCACCCTCGTAAATTTAGGGCTTACCCGATCACCTGGTTTATGAGATTTTGAAATTTTAAATTTTTCACCTGGTAACTACAGACACGACACCCATTAACAGAGCTTGAAAATTTCATTTTGTGTTTCCTCCTCTGATCATGATGCAAATTATGTTTTTGATATGGGTTTTTCTTTCTCATTTCGATGGTGAATTTTCTCTTTAAACTGATTATCGGTTGATCGGGAAATTTGATCTTTATTTTCATTATGCAAGAATGATGATTTCTTTGCTATGAACAATCTGTACTGCAAAAGAAGATTTTTTACAAATTTTGTTATGGCCTCTGAAAATATTAAAGGTAGTAGAAAAACATCATCTCAATCATGCAAAATCGGTTTGCAAGATATATTGATTTCTTCGTCTCACAACTAGAAGGGTTTTCCAATGAAGATCTTGATTTTTATCTTCCTTTCTTTGTTCCTTTGATCAAATTGTCCTCTGAGATCTCTTTATTTTCATGGTTTAATGGATTTTACTGAGCTATTTGAGTGAGATAAAGGTGGTTTAGATGTTTAGGGAAAAATTGTCTAGAGTTACGCAAGATGTGCCGATTTGGAGGGATGAAGCAAGCATGAAAATGGATAAGTATCGATTTAAAGCATTCAAAAACACTTACAGAAATGGGTGAGTGCGCTTTTTTGTCCCTAATGTTCCTTTAGCTAAAGGGATGAGAGGGACATTAGTTTTTACATTGTGCTAGAGCTGACACTAGGTGGGCATCCGATGGTTGTGCATTTAGTTGTAACTAGCTCCTAGGGGCTGAATATTGCACTATAGAAAGTCAAATTGATGACACAGGGGCCACAAGGCGCTGGGCACATTTTCATGTCCCTTTGATAGAGGAACAAAAGGGTCATCAATTTACACATTGTGGAGGGTCCTATGGGTGACCAAAGAACTAAAAAGGGTTGGGAAAATTTTACTTTCCCCTATGTCCTTTAGCTTAAGGGATGAAAGGGACATCAAAATGCACCAAGATCTTAGAGCTGACACATTTCCACTTCAAAAATTGACTAACTGCTGGAATCTTACCTTGAGGACAACTTGTGATGGCAATAACTTGACCTCCTAATGGAGATTTTGGAAAAACTTTATATGAACTTTATTGAAAAAGGCCTTATGAATCCAATGGTTGTGGTATCATCTCTTGATTCCTCCGATTAAGCCCTGAAAAATTGGAATTTTTTTCTAGATCCATGATTGAGTATGAGAAAAATAGGATATGGACCTATTGTGCCTAGGTGTTGTGAAGAATCTGATTTCACCATATTTTAGAGATCTGAATTCCCTTTTTGACGATGTATTTTTAGCTCCTAAATCCTTCCAGAGTTCCCAAAATTTCTTCCCGAAGTTTAGTAGTTGTTTTGGGCCCTCTACACTTTTGCATGAGAACTTGTTTCGATGAATCTATCCCAAAACCTCCAAATATTTCCTTAATATTCCAATATAATTTCTTTGATGTTATTAGACATTTAGTTTAGCTTCATGTTGTATTTTTCTCCTATGTTCCATTCCATGGGCTTTCACCAATCTTGGGAAGGCTAGTGGTAGCCCTTCCCAATACTACCCAAAATTGGCATCCTTCAAGATCTTCTTAAAACACGCGAGGATTGAATTGAATTTTCTAATTTACCTAGGGTAATGAGTTAACATCTACTGTGGGTTCATTGGACTTACTAGGTAAGGTTGGTGCGAGGATGGGTAGACTAGGGGTGTCTTGGAAAGGTAAAAATTGAAAATTTTGACACGGGGTATTATTTTCATGCTCGAAATTTGTATATTTTCCTATTGCAAATTTTCATCACAACAACTAGCTCTAGGTTGGGGACATGGTATGAAATGAGTGCAGAAAAGACATGACATGAGGAATCCCAAAATCTCAACTTATAACATATTGATCACTACCTTATCAATTGGGCCTTGCAGAGTCATTTACAAATTATAAGAGAGAGAAAGTAATGATAAACACACACAACACACACAAAAATGAAAATTCACACATAACCAAATGGGAAATACACCTAACAATCACCTATGGTACAGGCGGGGGATAACCCACTTTCATTGATGATACTGCTTCAAGTATTTCCCACTACAAGGCAATTCCAATGGTGTCCCATCCATATATGAGGTTAGAAACACTTTTTCCACATGTCTCATGAATCTAGAATGGGCTGAGCCAAAATGAATTGAACTTTCCATGGCTACCTTTTAGTTCTCTCCTTTTGTCCCGTAGTAGGGACAAGGTCTCCAACCTTGAATTCCCGACCTTAGTATTTTTTTCTAAGATCTTATTCACATTCAGTTGAGGTTATTTGATAAAATCTACCCCACAAAATCTATTCTCTTCCATCTTCTCAAGAAATAGGATCCTATTGTTAATAGATTCCTTGTACTATTTATTTTCTATTTCCTAGAGCAACTTGAAGGTTAGCATTTCAACTGTAATGGGAGTTTCTACTTCAACTCCATATAGCAGCTTGGAATGGTGACATACCTATTGCTTTCTTTGGAGTGATCTTGTCCACCCATAATGTACGTATAACTTCTTGTGCCAATTCCTATGGTTTTCATCCATGAGCTTGCCGAAAATGGTCAAGAATGTTCTTTTACTAGACTCGGCCTAACCATTTCCTTATGGATAATATTCTAATGAGTGGGACAGGGAGATTCCATATCTGTAGCAGAACTCAGTCAACTCCCTTGAAGAAAAATAGGTAGCATTGTCTATTACGATCTTCTCGCAAAAATATGAAATGTACTATGATATTTTTTTGATGAAATTGCATACTATTTATGTGTTAGCTTGCTTGACTAGGATGGCCTCCACCCATTTTTTGAAATAATACTTCACTATGAGCAAGTAGGTGTTACCCACACCTAATTATTGATTTACAACACCAATGAAGTCCAGGTCCCCATTGCTGAAATGGTTCTCCAATGACAACCGGCCCGAGTGGTAGTTTTGTGAGATATGGTATTTCAAAAATTGTTGACATATTTCACACTTGGAAACCCATTCTTGAGTATCTACGAAGAGATTAGGCTAATAATATCTTCCTAAGAGAATATAATGTGTAGTGAAAATGGCTGAAAATTTCCCACAACATGCCCGGCCATGATATGCTTTAAGAAACTTATTTTGTTGTTATTTCTCTATGCACCTGAGAAAGCATCCATCAAGAATTATTTTGTAGAGTTCATGGTTCCAAATCAAAAAAATTGTTACCTTCAGATTGAGTGTTCTCCTTTTCTTTTAATCAAGGTGAGGGGGGAATTATACATAGGTTAGATAATAGGAAATTTTTGTGTACCACTCATTAGTAGTAGTTACGAAGAGGACTTGTGGACTATCTTCAAAAAAATGATCAAGCATAATTATCCTCACCATGTTGAGCTGTGAGAGCTTCATCTTTGGCAATCAATCTACACAGACCATCTACCCAAACCAAATTGGAGGTCTAGATCTCCAAGTCATACTCTTGAGTCTTTGTAACCCAATTTTCTCTTTTAGCTCTAGGATCTTGTTGTGTCAAGATGGACTTGATTGCACTGCCGGGGACCATCACCACCATATGAGAGTTGAGTATGTAAAACCTAATTCTTTTTACAACCTTGACCACCGCATAGGCATGTTTCTCCAATTGGTTGTATTTTATCTCATGTTTCTTCAATGGGAAGCTCATGAAAGTAATAGGTGCTTCCACACCTTCATCATTCTTCTAGACAAGAACAACAAAGAGTGTATGTTCTGATGCATAACAATACATGATGAACTCTTTACTGAAATTTAGAGACATAAGAGTCAAAGATTTGGCAATGGATTTCTTTATTTCTTCAAAATATTCTTTTCCCTCATCATTCCACTTGAAGCTTGCTTGAGGTTTCATCATGGTGGTGATGTACTTCATCAATTCTGTGAACTCGGAATAAAGCGATGAAGAAATTTTACCTTACCAAAGAAGGATTGAACTCCTTTCTTGCTTGTGGAAAAATATAGTTCTTGAATGGATTTCACTCGTTTAGGATCAATGTATGATCCTTTCTTATTCACAATGTGCCCCAAAAACTTACTTTATGTAACTCCAAAGATGCACTTTTTTAGGTTTAAGGATATGTCATGTTTTCTACACCTTGTGAGTACCTGTTCCAAATGGTGAATATGGTATCCCATCCTTTTTGAGAAGATTATGAGATCATCCACATATATGACAATGCAATACTTCAAATATTTGAATTCTAGATCCATCGCCCTTTGAAATGTAGCTCCTACATTGATTAGACCAAAAGGCATTATGTTGTATGTAAAAATGCCCTAGGGTGTTGTGAAAGTTATCTTAGTGTGATCCTCCTTTGCCACCTTAATTTGGTTGTACCCCAAGAATCCATCGAGCAAGGAGAGAATTTCAGATTAGTGACCACCTATAAAATGTGATCCATGATGGGGAGGGGATAATTATCTTTCAACAAATTCTAGTTCAAATTACTGAGAATTTCACACATATTATTATTTCACCATTCTTCTTCCGCACTGGCACAATGTTCACCACCCACGTGGAATGGAGGATGGGAAATAGAATCCTTGAATTAAGAATTTTCATCACCTCCTCTTTGATGGTGTCTGCTATCTTCAGGTTATATGGCCTTTGATTTTTCCTAAATGGCTTGGCATCGACTTCAAGGGGATTGAGTGGTGCATTTACTTTGGTTGGAAGGGTTTAACCTCGTCATAAGAGTAGGCCAAAATGTCTGAATAATTCTTGAGAAATGACATAAACCTTCTCTTTTCTTCAAGTGAACAACACTTTCCAATGTTGAACATTCTTGGACTCTCTGGGGTGCTGATGTTTTCTTTCTCAAAATCAGTGGGCACTGGGAAGCTTTCTTCACTTTCTCTTGAATGAATCTATCATGGTTATTGAAGAGGTATTTTAGAGAGACTAGGACCTTAGGAATATTTTTTCCTTTCAATTTGATCACCCCTTCTTCATCGATTCCTTTAATTTCTTCTTTCTCCTCTTTGGCTACCACTTCCCTATGTGTATTCTCAATTCCTTCAAACAAGAGATTATTGAAATTTTATCTTTGTTCTAGGAAATCCAAGATCTGATTATCATCGTTGAAGACTTACCATTTATTTACATTATCAGGCACACTAGGTCTAAAAACCATCTCTACAGTTACCTTATCTTTGTCGAACAATGACTGGCATAACTAGAAAGGCTGATATTGCAATGGATTCAGATATTTCATTATATTATTGAGGAATGAATTCAATGGAGAATGCATCGAAAGATTCAATGTAGTCCAACAATATGTTTCGTAATGTTAGAGCCTTGGATTCTTTACTTGGTACTACTTCTGGACCTGTCTTACTATTACCTCCATGTCTCCCTGGCATTTCAACTTCTTGATTCCAATATATTCTACTATGCTCATGCCCAAGAGGAGGGATTCATATTCCATTGTGTTATTTGTGTTATCAAATTGTAGCTTATAGGAAAATGAGACAATTCACGGAAGGAGAACACAAAACCACGTCTGCTCCTAAACCTGCGCTTGAATGACTACCATAAATTTCCATTGTCCATATTTGATCTTATTCCTCTTCCATAATAAGTGAAAAATTATCATCTCTCTCTGATGTGAGGAAGTAGTTTCCCAACCTGATGTCTAGAAATATAATGTTTTTCCTTGGATCATCAAATTTTCATACCATGTACTTCATCTTCCTTACTGGTAGAAATTTCTTCATTTCACCCTTTACTAGAATAGTTACAAATGACCAATCCATTTTAATATCTCCACCTCAATCTCTACAATTTTTTTGACTCGGTGGCATCTCAAAGGTTGTTGGAATGTTCACCACCGGATGGTGAGAAACACCTTCTTTTCTAGAAACTTAGTGATACATGTGCATATTTGAATATTCCCACCAAAAAAACTTGTTTAGATTCCATTTAATAATGGGAGATAATTTCTTGGGTTAAGGTGAGGCCTAGAGCATTTACAAATTTGATTGGCATCACATTATCTAAGGCTATGGAATCTATGATGAAATTATTGAGTTGAAATCTTGTAATGAGAAGTGATACATAAAAAGGCTCAACTTTTTTTTTGGTTTTGGAGGCACTTTGAGGGCTAGAATATTTTGTGAAGGTGGTTTAGATGGCATGGGAAGTAGGCCTTTAGAGTTTAATTTTGATACTATAGGAATACCACCATGGACTACATCAACAAACCTATCAAATTGGGCGGGGGTGCGTTTGTAGGTATTCTAGCTCGTGATCTAGACTTTGGTTTTACTTGTGTGTTCTACACAATCAAATGGAGTCATTGTGGGTGAGGTTAAATTTCTAGGGACAAAGAAATATTTACATGGCGAAGGTTTTTCTATTTTGGGAGTTAGATTTTCTTTACTGGGTGTGATAACTAGCTTGGAAGGACATAGAGATGTAGATTTTAATAGAATTAGATGATTTTATAGGAATAACATTTGAAGAAGAATTTTTTTAGCAACTTTAGGACTAAGAGACTTACTTGGTGTGGCAATGTGATCCTTGCTAACTAGTGGGTTTGGTTTTTCTTTAGCTGACTCTATTGAAGGTGGTAGTGGTGATCCTCTGCTTGATGATTTTGTTTTGTGGAAATTATGCAGAGGATCTCCTTTCTTTTATTTTCCTTTATTGCAGCCGTTGAGGATGAGGCTCCTTTTTGGATTGTGCATGAGTGAAAAATAGACAGGAGAAGCTTAGGGATTCTTCATCATTTTCATCTTCATCTCCATCAACATACTCAATTAGTCCATTGTGCACATCACCATAAAGTTCCTCAACCTCGAGATAGTTATCATCATCTCCAACATCTTCTTCTTTAGGTTCTTTTATCTCTGATTCTTCCTCTTGCTCATCGGTGTCACAAGCAATGTTAATTGGTGGTTCTCCAAGCGTGATTCGGTGAGGAGGTGGAGTAATTATTTTTCTATTAGGAGGATTTGGATTCCTTAAAGTGCTCCACATTGTGATCTCGAGATAGTTGATTCTTTACAAAAACCAATTCATTGACCATTTTCTAGAACATTGGGTCCATGGTAACCGAGTTTGAAATCTGACCCTTTTGTTTCCCATTGGGACCTTTGAATTTTCCAGACAAGATCATGTCATTTTCGGTCTTGATCGCAAAGTATTTTTCTTCCCTTAAATTCGTGGGTTGGGATCTTCTGAGGAAGAAACCAACTTCTAGTGGAAAAGAACTGATGAAGAATATTTTCAAATTATTTTTAGGGGGCACAACATCTTTGGGAATTCTTCTTATTATCCTATTATATTTGGTAATGAAGTCTCACATTGATTTAGAAATGTCTTTATTCATTTATACAAACCGTACCAAGAGATCCTAATAGTCTTCTCAGAGATTTGAATCTATGTTTGAATTCACTTCTTATATCTTCCCAGCAGGTGATAGACCTCGGGGAAACATGTAGAACCATTCGGAAATTTTTTTCTTGAAGTGACTCCACAAAGAGCTAGACTGACACATCTTCATGATCAATGCCCAACAAACCACACGTAGTAATGAACATTGTTAGCAATAATGAACGTTGCTACATGTTCCTCGCGAAATTGGGAACCATCCCCTCTGAATTTTGGGAAGTTTTTTCTTGAGCCTTTTGGTAGCTCGTGTAGTGGTTGAGTGAGGGAAAGTGTACCAGTGTTTCCACCCTATGGTACATTTGGTCGGCATTCTTCATGATCAAGATCCACCATTCCATTCCTAATTATAGCTTCCAATATTTTTAAAGATGTGGCTTCATTTTCTTCTCTTGCATCTACTTTAGTTACTACTCTTGCATCTGCTTTGGCTTGAGCTCTTTCAATCTCTTCAATTTGGGCTCTCATTTATACTTCATCTCTTGCTTCTCTTTCTCTATCTTCTTCTTTGGTCTCTATGTTATTGAAATCTTCAAGATTCTTGTTGATGTATGGAAACTCGATGTCTAACGGATTGATGAAACTTGGATTCCAAATGGGACTGGTTGCTTGACAAAAGGGAGACCTCTGATTTCGAGTAGATCTTGTCTTCATTGAAGCTCTTCAAAAATGGGATTAATTTTTCCTCCTTATCTTTGTTTTCATGTGTACCTTCTATCCTCCGGATCGAAAATATATACTTTTCTTTTTGGTTCCTGAATCTATCTTTTCCTTTGTAATTTAGTAATGGGTTCTTCTTCAAGATCTAGTACTCTTGTAGCAACGAAGTAGTGGTTGAAACTTTCCATGTTATGCAAAATATACTCTCGCAGATCTGAAACAATATCTTCTTGAATGTGGAAGTGTAACTCAGGTCTTTCAATAGGAGGTTTTCCTAGAATATCCATGCTTTGAAGACATAAGGCTTGGGTGGCTATTCAATTCTAGAAATTTTCATTTTTGAATTTTTGGATTTTTTTTTGTATTTTTCCAAGTTGTTTTTGGGTGAAAATGTTGTTGAATCTATCCTACGGTGGGTTCCAAAAACCATTGGAGAGAAAAAATTTCAAATGGAAATTTTTTTGGGTTTCTTACCAATGTTATAGGAGTTGAAGTCCCTCTAATTAAATGGTACAATTCTTCCATTTTTGCATGTGCGAGTAAAGGTGGATTTTTTGTTGGTGGCATTGCGTCTAGGGATCCAATACGGGCACTCCACCGACCCTATAGAAAAGGCTTGTGGATACATGTAAGAGAGGAATTTAATAGGAGAGTGGTAAAGGGATTTAGAATATTAGATAAGAGGACTAATGGTGCAAGTAGAAAATCATAGCCTTACATACATCGGTTAGAATTTTCATCACATGCATTAAAATTAAGAAGAAAAAACTCTACAAATAGCAAAAAGACCGATCAAAATTTATGAGCATAAAGTTTCAATAAATCCCATGGTCAAAAGAGGGATAGAAACTCCTTATATTGATGCTTAAAAAAGTTGTACATAGTACTAGAATAGAGGAAAATTGAGAATGGGGAATTGGAACAATTTATAATCTCTTTGATTTTTCACAAGAATATCTCTCTCATAAATTCACAAAAATAATTAAGAAGACCCTCAAATGAGGAGTTCATTACAATTTACGAAGAGAAGAAACTCTTCATCTTATTAGTGACTTTTCATATGCTAGATTTTTGACTTTAGGTTGTTCATATTCCTATCAAATGTTAATTCCCTTTTATAAAAACAAGGTGGCTTAAATTTTACATCATGCTTCTAAAGTCAATTTAAAAAGTGCAAACCCCAACGTGAAATTAGAACATTAAAGAGAGATAACGTTGGGAGGGAGGATAAGAGAGAGAGAGAGAGAGAGAAAGAGAGAAAGAGGAAGAAGAAGAAAGAGGAAGAATCATGTAGAAGAATGAGATGCTCCATCGATTTGGTCTCACTCCTCGAATGGTCTCCATCTCATACTACTGAGAAGATCTCTAGTTCTCTAAATTATTTGCTCAAATGATCCCCTATAGGTTCCACTTTGTTGGTGTGATTCTCTATGTACTGTTAGACACATCGTTGATATCTTTGCATTTTCCGAACCATGATGGATGTTTCTATCCAATGAGTGCAATGGAGGCCCAAATCTCTAAAAGGAACTTCAGGGTATCCTTATTAAATGATAATGGATTGAATACTTATTTCTTAACATATTACTTGAATGGCCCAATAAACTCATAAACATTTTTGTCTTCTCCCATTGCATGTACTCCAAGTTTTTGAATTTGGTTGTTGATACTATCCTGCAACTTGTACACTTGTTTTTCTATTTTATATAACTTAGAGATGGCTTATGTTGATTTCTTAAAATATGATTACTAAGGCCCTTTCTGATACATGTGATAAGAATTTAGAAGAACTACCAAAACCTTCTTACTAATCAACTCCTAAGAATGAGTGTTTCTCATTTCACTCACCACTTGATCTAGCAGATCCAAGTGATCCCTTTCTTTCTCCAAATATTATCTAAGCACTCACATCCTATTTGCAGTTGCACACATGTAGGAAAAGATTTTGACTTCCTCTTAGAGCACCGACTTTCCATGTTTAGAAATTGTGTAGATCCATTCATTATTATCTCATTCCTACATCGTGAGGTCATGCATCCTCTTGATATATTCTAGATTGAATCTACTGATGGGTGTAACTTAACTGATGTGAATTGTTATGGAATTCAGATCCACCAGGTGTTGCACATAGGACGAAAGAGTTCACACATATTATTTTATCTCATCAATGTTCTTCTTATATTATTTTTCCTTGCCACCAAGCGAGTGGAATAACGCTGATACATATGTGAAACCCCTTCATCGTGTAGTCACCCTAGTTGGATTTTTCTCATTTCATAATCAACCGGTGTTATTTCATCCACTAAATTGATCACCTTTGGTTGTGTTACTTAAATATACTAATTACCTATTTCTCCACTATAGAATAGTGAGGTTGGGTGCATGAGCTTCCTTTTCATTCCTTTGGCCAATGAGGTAATCATTGATAAATCAGGGGTCGTGACTCGTTGAACAATGTGTGAATCAGGTGCTATTGTCTCTTTCATCCATGGGAACATTTCGTCAGACTCAAGCTCTACGAAAGGTACATCAACCATTCCTTGCTCTAGAAGAGGAGGCATATCTTGGATGGGAGAGGAAGTAGTATGGACAAGTGGTGAGGCCTCTTGTGGTGGTTCAAAGACTGGGTCTTGAACTGCATTTACTTTTCTTTTCTATTTTTGTTTCTTCTACTAGTTTTTTTTTCTTACATTTATGTAACCAAGTCTTCCTCTTACATTGCTACAACTGAGTATTCTAATATCATGTCTCTCTTTGGTGACTTTTCATGAGAAGAATTCTCCAATTCTATAGCCTTTTATTTTGAACTTTCTCCAGATGTTTTAAACTTTAATTATCTTCCACAACTTTCAAGATGACTATCGTGAAGCTTATTTCGGCTTGCTTTGAGGTACCACATGATTGAATGATCATGGCTCTCTTTCTCTAGAACCAATCCCTCATTCTTTTGACCACTTTCTCAGTTCATTCCTTTATATATCCCGATTCAAAACATGCCAATTAACTTGAGGAAAAATATCTTGATTGCGGCATATTCGTGGATCATATATTTTTGATCCATTATCTTACAAAATATCTTTGTACCAAGAGAACTAGAATTTCTTCATCTCATCAATTTCCATCCTCATATGATCCTTGTCTTGAACTTTGAATTTTTCAACACAGTTGGCCCAATAGTCTTCAATTTGTAGATCATGGCGCAAGTCCTGGGATATGGAAATATTCATTTTCATCTCGATGCCAAAATTGGGTCTAGCAAGGTAGGAATGCAGAGTCAAATACGGACATTCTTACATGTGAACACACCAAGAGAGATGAGGAATGAGATCAACTACTTTTTCCTAGTTCCGAGTCTATTTTTACCTATATGAACTACCTACGGATCTCAAATAGTAAATTTTTCACTAAGGTACTTGGGTAACCTTAGGGAGCTTGGTCGAAGCATAAAACTCACAAGTAGGAGAAAATCAAGAATTATATGAAATAAGAACCATATTTTTGTTTAAGGACACTAATTATGGTGACATACTTGCCCCTAAATCACCCTCCAAATTTTAGACCACATACATCATGAATGCATCGTTCACAGAGGTGAAGTGCCTATGAATTTCGTCCATTACCAACTATGGGAGTTTCTTGAATGTAGAAACATTGACATCAATGTTATGTGTGAGAGCCAGTACCTTGAATGATCTTAAGCTGGTGAGAAAATATACCAAGTAAAATTCATGTGAAACTTCTTTTCCATGAGCACCTAGAGTAATTGCAGAGATACAAATTGTCAAAAATTGTAATCTGTCAAGATGAAAAGGTCCATCCAATCTTGAAAGTCCCTCGTATTCACTTCTCCCATCACTCTACTAAGGAGATTTATTGTGTCTGAATAGCCTTCATGAAAATTGCATCTTGAAAGTTTTTTTGCATCCTTGATGGATTGCTCCTGTCTTCATCCAAGATCCTATTGCAATTCCTTGCACATATGCATCCATATTTTCCCACTCATGCATGACCTTCTCCTTTGTGATGACAACCATATTGGGTGATGTAAAAATTTTTAGAGAGAGTGACATGGTTATGGGATTAATGACTACATTATCGTGCCTTTTCAGTTCGAATTGGCCACATTTTAGGATCGTAGTGATGTGAGTAGGCCCAGACCAGCTTAATGCTTTGTACAGACATGAGATATCCTGCAACTACGAATAACCTACTTGTGAATTATTTATCTTTGTTATTATCTCTTTCCTTGGCAATCATGTGATCCTTCAAATCATTAAAAGTTGTATAGGAGACATCACTATCCTCTATCTCATACTTGGAAGTGAAAGGTTGTGTCGGCTTCTATTATGAAAACTTGTACTTCATGATTCCTCAACACTTACTATTTTTGGAAAGAGCAACTTACTATGTTTATTAAGTGTGAAAATTCTTCTCCGAACTCCAACTACAGATTGCTAATTTGAATTCTCAACTCTTAGAATGTTCCTTTTGTGAAATTCACCCTCGGGATGACTTACTATTTTTAGTAAGTTCTTATGAGACAACTTACTATTTTTAGTAAGTGTGAAAATTCAACTCTTTTGAATCTTGACTGGATGTGACAACTTGAATTCCTTTTTCTCCTTATGCTCCCCTCACCTTCTAGACCAGTTTGTTATTTTTAGTAGGTGCTTATAGAACCAATTACTATTTTTAATAAGTGTCAATTTTGGTGAGTGACCATTCTAATTATTTTCACGTGCGATACTTCCTCCGTGTTCAACACCTCCTTCCCAACTTATTCATATGGTGGCTTACCTAAAATAGCAGTCTCACATGTAGAAGGCCTATTGTTTTTAGTAAGTATGCTTATGATTTTTCGATCACGATGGGAAAAAAATATGATATGGGTTTTTTTCACAATATCACCCCTTTGAAATTTTAGGCTTACACGATAACTAGTTTATGGGATTTTAAAATTTTAAATTTTGCACATGGTAGTTACGGACATGGAAGCCATTAATGAAGCTTAAAAATTTAAGGTTTGGTTTTCTCCTCTAATCATGAAGAAAATTATATTTTTGATATGGGTTTTTCTTTCTCATTCCGCCGGTGAATTTTCTCTTCAAACCAATTGTTGGTTGCTCAGAAATCAGATCTTTATTTTCGTTATACAAGAATGAGGATTTCCTTGCTGCAAACACTCTATTCTATGAATGGGATTTTTTTACCAAGTTTTTTACAGCCTCTCAAAATGGTAAAGGTAGCAAAAACCTTGTCTTGATCCATGCACTAGTTTGCAAGATATGTTGATTTCTTTGTCTCACGGCTATGAGGGTTTTCGAATGAAGATATTCATTTTTCTCTTCCATTCTTCATTCATTTGATCAAATTTTCCTATGATATCTCTATATTTTCATGGTGTGATGGATTTGGTAGAGCTATTTTAGTGTGGTAATTGTGGTCTAGAGGATTTGGGAATTTTTTTCCAAAGTTTCTTGTAGGATGTACAGATGTGGAGGGAAGAAGGAAGCATGAAAATGGATAAGTATCATCTTTAAAGAATTTCAACAATTACCTTGGGTTGGGTGAATTTTTTTGTCTTTTATGTTCCTTTAGCTAAAGAGATGAGAGGAATATCAATTTACACATTGCACCTGGAGCTGACACTTGGTGGGCATCTGATGGTTGTGCATTTGGCTCCAACTCGCTCCTAAGGTTTGAATATTACACTATAAAAGGTTGCATTGATGACTTGGAGACCACAAGGGGATGGGAACATTTTCATGTCCCTCATATCCCTTTTCCAAAAGGAAAAAAATGGTCATCATTTTTCACATCACGCCAGTTGAAACACTTGGTGATCATCTGTGCACTATGAGGGCAGGCTCGACAAGCTCCCCGGGGTTGGAATGGCAATGAAAAGGGTCCCATGGGTGACAAAGGGATAAAGATCTGGACACATTTTAATATCCACTTTTTCCCTTATCTTAAGGGATGAAAGGGACATCAAAATGTGCCAGGCTCCTAGAGCTGACATGTGTCCACTTCAAAAATTGATTAACTGGAAGCTTACCTTGAGGACAACTTGTGACGACAATAACTTGAGCTCGGATGGATTTTTTGGAAAAAATAAAAGAAAATGATTTATAAAGGCCTTCTAAATCCAATGGTGGAGGTATCAACTCTTGATTCCTCTATTTAAGCCCTAAACGCTTACAATTGTGTTCTAGCTCTATGATTGAGCATGTGAATAATAGGATATAGACCTATTACACTGAGTGGTGTGAATAATATGATTCCACCATCTTATAGAGATCTGATTTAAATTTTTGAAGATTTCTTTTTAGCTCCTAAATCTTTCTAGAGTTTGTAAAATCACTTCCCAAAGTTTAGTAGCTTTTTGGGCCCCGTGCACTTTCTAGGCCTAAGAACTTGTTTCTACGATGAATCTTCCCAAAAACATCCAAATTTTTCATGAATATTCCAATATAATTTCCTTGATGTTATCATAAATTTAGTTCAGCTACATTTTGGATTTTTCTCCTCTATTCCACTCCGAGGGTTACACCAGTCCTTGGAAGGCCATTGGTAGCCCTTCGCAATACTACCCAAAATTGACATTCTTCAAGATCTCCTAAAATCATCTAGGGGATTTATGTGAATGTCCTAATTCACCTAGGGGATTGACTTAACATCCATTGGGGTGTTATTGGACTGACTAGGTAAGGCCAATGTTGAGGATGGGTAGACCTTGGGTGCCTTGGAAAGGTAACTTGAAAATTTTGACACAGGGGTATCATTGTGATGCTAAAAAATTATGAATTTTCCTGTTGCACATTTTCATGACAAAAACTATATTACAAACCCAAATATAGTTCTTGTGTGTATGTATCATATGCCATAGGTGCTCTTGTGCCAGTCACACTTTGTGAAGTAGCGAGAAATAACTATATGTAAAAATATAATAAAATGTGTGAATAGAATAGAATAGAATCCCCCTATGCTTGTGTGATGCGGATGAGCCAATCAAGTTTCCTTGTGATGGAGCTAATGGATGCAAATGATTTCCAAATAGATAAAAATCAGGTGGATCATAGCATTAGCTAGTCTTGGGTCCCTCATTATGGTCTCTTAACTTTATATTTATAGGGTTCTCTAGATCTAATTTTGTAATTAACCCCAATATGGCTGACCACCAAAATGATAAGAAGATAAAACAACTAGAAAGTGCCCAAAAGTAGAGGGAAAGTTAAAAAAGGATCAGGGTGCCCATGGTGGGACCAGGGTGCCCATGGGCACCCCATTGAAGGCTAAAATAATAAGAAATTATAGAATCTGAGTGGGAATGCATGTGCAAGAGTTTGGGAATGAAGAAAGAAAATAAAATAATATGTCTAAAAGACGGGGAGTTATTAGTAATTTCTTCACTCAAAAACCTTCTAAATAGTAGTCCGAGAATGAGACTATATAGTGTATAAAGTGCATGATTTTTGACTACACCCTTTAAGAAGGAGATACCTGCTTTGAGTAAGATTGTCCCTTTGGGTAGCTCAACCAAAGATATAAAGGCCTTCCTTCCACCAACACTTTGTAGATATTTCACTTACAAAGTTATCTACCCATAAGCCTTATTCCTTATACATTCTCCATCCTATCTTTGTAATCAGTTCTTCATTCATGACCTTTAAATTCTTGAGACCAAGACCTCCATACCTTTTTGTTTTTGTAACTTTCTCTCATGCTATCAAGGTTATTCTATCTTTTTCCTCGGTACCAAACCATAGACATATTTTTTGTATTCTTTCAATAGTTGTTCTAATTTTGCAAGGAATTCTAAAAGTGGACATGATATAAGTAGCAAACCCTATATAGAGATGTGAAGGAGTTGTGCTTTTACAACTTTTGTGAGGAGAGAACCTTTCCATGATGTCAATTTTTTTGGAACCTCTCAATAAGAGGATTCCAAGTTTCCATAGCCAACTTACTTCCATAAAAGGGCATTTCCAAATAACTATCAGGAAGTGTTTTAACTCTACACTCCATAATGGCATCAAGTCTTCTTTTCAATTTTGGATTTAATTTTATGAAGAAGGAAATTTTCTGAAAATTGATGAGTTGTCTTAATACTTCCTCATATTCCTTGATTATTTATTTAAAGGTTTTGGCTTCATTAACATCATCTTACATAAGAGAAAGGTATCATCAAAAATTGTTATAGGATGATGTAATCAACTCCATTGGTCACTTTGATACCTATTAATCTTCTATCTATTATGGATTTATGACCAATGTAGTTGAGGTTCTCCACAATAATTATGTAAGGGAAGGGGATAGAGGATTACCCTAATGTAATCCTACCTCATGTTTGAAGAGGTCTTGAGGCTTTCCATTGATGAGGACCAAGAAGCTTGGTGTAGAGGTAAATTCCTTTCTCAAATAGATGACCTTAGGATCAAAGCCTATCTTTTCCAAATGAATTCCTAAGAAATGCCACAAGATTCTATCATAGGCCTTATACATATCAAGTTTCAACATCATAGCCTCCCTATTCAATTTTTCCACTGAATTCACTATTTCATGGATTGTTATAAAATTATCTAGGATCTATCTTCCTAGTAGAAGGGCTCATTTTTTGGGTGATATGAACTTGTGAAGAACCTCTTCAAATCTAAAGGATAGAATTTTTGGAGCATATCTTATAAATGTTACTACAAAGAATGATCGGTCTAAAATCCTTGAGATTTTTAGCCCTAGTCACTTTGGGTATCGAACTAAATAAGTGTGATTAACCTATTTGAGTAGTATACCACTAATGAAAAAATATTGAACAACTTGCACCACATATTTTTAATTACATCCCAATAATTTTTGAGGAGGAAGGAAATCCATCTAGACAAGGTGATTTATCACCTTCCATAAAGAAAATTATATCTCTAATTTCTTCCTCGTTAGGAATCATTAGCCATTCTCTATTCTCATCCTCGTTAATAATCTTATCAAAGAGTGAGAGTTTTCCCCCATTTTCCTCCCATTGGCTTGTGTCCCTTTCACATAAATATTCTTAAAATAACTTATGGTGGTCCCTATAATTTCTTCATTGTAATCTTCATCCTCTTTTGTGGGAATGGTCCCATCTAGTTTGGTGACTTCAAGAATTCTTTTTTTGTTGGCTCTAATTTGGTAGCTGAAAAATAAAAAATATTAGTGTTCCTGTCCCCTTGAGAAAATTTATTTTGGATTTACACTTCCATTATATTTCTTCCTTAGATACAAAATTATGAAATTCTCAAAGTAGAAACATGGTTCACATACAATAATCAGAGTAGGTTTGCATTTAATTATAACAACACAACAATTCAAATAATGATAAGACCAACAAATCATAGACACATAATTCCATTGAATCATTTATCAAAGGAAAAAAAAATCTTGGTTTTATAATATTATCATGTATGCAAAGTTGGAAAGAGAGAGTAGAGGAACATAAGAAAAGAAATAGAAGAATTACATCTTTTATTTCATGATGTAGAATTAGTAATCTCAAAAAATACATTCAATTAATAATTTTTGACCCTTTGTAATGGAGAATCCATTACAAATATGTGTATTCATCTACCCCCACATGAATTTTCACCTATCCCCATCACTTGCGACCTTTCACATTCCTAGAAGTGATTATTTTCTTATTACTGAAAAGGACTCTTACAATGTTGAATTGAGGGTCACTTAAGTGAATATGATGAAATATAAAAAGTAAATTCTTAATTGAAAATTATAATAAAGAGGTAGAGGGGGAGAGAGAGAAGGGATTGACTGATCTAATGAAGATGAAGCTCTACTAGTAGACCTTTGAATAAATACTTCATGGATGAGAATCTTGACCTCTGATCACCTCTTGAACTGAAGCATTGAGATTGCATATACTTCCTCCTGTTGTGAGATACTCCAAAGTGCTGAATAATTGTTTAGAAACACTATTATAAGGTATTGAAAAGTAATCCAGATTCGATTCTTCAAAACCTCATAGGATTCATGTTCTTAATCTCACTTATTGCCTAAGTGAACATTTGTGGAATCGAACACTACGATTACAAATTTAACTTCGATGAGATGTAGAAATGGTTCAAGTTATTGAATCAGTGTTGAAGTACATAGTTATGATATCTGCAGTATGGTGGAAACATGATGGTTTTAATAATAGGAGCTAGGACATAAGGATCACTTTATTACTTCTTAAGTTTTCACAATTTACCGCAATGATCACCAGAGATAACTCCATGATGCTCAATCTTTTTTATTCTTGTCCTTCTCTTACTAAAATGAGTTTTCCTGAGGTGAGTGAAAGAATTACCCTTGAGTTAAATTCTTAAGAAGTGGCCACTAGTTGGAATGGAATGAGGTGATGGAAATGTCTTTCCTCCTTAGGACATGATCACACTTATTTATCATAAGTTTTTCATGAGATGATTTATTATTTCGTTACACATGGTGATCTTGAGTTCCTTGATAGCTCAACTAGATCACTTTGACATGATACTTAGAGAGATGATGGTATATTCATGACATGACGACTCTTGACCTCTTCCGTGAGATTCAAATTTCAATCTTAAACAAGATAACACACCTTTTATCTTCAAAATTTACTTCCTAGACCAAGATACAACTTGAGTGGAAACATGCCTATGATATCTGGAAAATGTTTTGATAAAATTATTTCTTATGGAAATGGGATTTCCTCTCCAGATAGATGGATTGGTGTTTAAAAGGATCTTGATGATGAGTTACATGTTTTGACCTCCAAATTTCATTGAGACACCATGAATTCCACCTCCTCTAGACCCACAAGATGTTTTCTTATTATCAAACATGGATCAAGTGTTTAGAAACACTTTGCAAGGTATGCATTACTTGAGATGAATTCCATCCTCACTCATAGTGAGCTTCTCTCATCATGATTATGATGATCATCCTCTTGATGAATTTGAATTTTAATGGAGCTCTTAAATCTTTTCAAACTCTTTTTGATCTCATAATGTTCATGGCTAAAACTGATATGATTTGATATGCTCCTTGACAAAAATGTGATGAGAATGATGGGTTAAATCATATAATAGTTTCCCACTTTGTTTCCACTTTTGTATACCTTCAGCAAAATAGTTCCTACAACCAAAACATTACCAAACTCGTAAAATGACCAAACATGTATTTTTAAGAGCTTAAATATACCAAGGTGCATGACGTCCACAATTTACCTATTTTAAAATATATTTATAGTATTTTAAAAGATTTATTTACTATTCATATTTAATAATTTTTTGAAGTAAAACATACTAAGAGGGGGTAAATAAGTCCTATAAAACTTTAACTTCTTTTACTATGAGAAAAATTCAACATTCATTTAACCATTCATCATCCATAACCACATGTGATCTTATTAGATGTAAAATTAACCATTCACAAGAGAATGTAATAAGAGAGAGAACACATAAACACTAGATGTAAGTGGGAAACCCTCATGGGGAAGAAAACCCACTGAAAACCATTGCTTATATTACTCAAAGCAAGGACTTGCAAGAATATTACACATCCTAAAAGATTTTTTTAGTGAGGCACCAACCCCACAAGGAGACCCAACCCCTAAACCTTTGTTGATATTACGTAAAATAAAGGAATCAATTGAATATCATGCATCACAAGAGATTCATTTAGTGAGACACCAACCCCATAAGGAGCACTAACCCCTAAACCCTTGTTGATATGACTCAAAACAAGAGACTCCTATGAATATGAATCATCATAAGATATTTTCATAAGTGTGACCATTGAAAATATGTTGATACCACAACTAATAGTGATCCCAAAGTTCAGCTCCAAACACCTTCAAACTCTCTCTTAAACACACCTTCTTCAATTTTCTCTCTTTAGGTTTTCATGGACTTATATTTCCTTTAAAATCTTGCACACATGTCTTAAAACATTATTCAACATGTAACACATCTGATCAGATCTCAAAATAGTCCCCTATACCTATTATATACTCACCCATGGGTCACACTCTTCACCCATGCAAGACTAGCTCACCAAATGAGCCAAAACATCACTATTATATGCATTTATTTTTTCTAACCCAAGGGAGGTTGGTACCTCATGAAAAATTTGACCCATGTATAGTGAAAAACATTCCATAAATTTTCCACAACAACTACAAGTTACCCAAGTTAGTCGGCCTAGAAAAAAACCCTTCATTTCATGATCCAAAAATGACTAAAACACATGCATTAGGATGCCAAAATTCTCCTCATTCCAAAACCATGCTTATTCAAGATTCCACATTCATAAAACATCAGTAATACATAATTTATACATTAACCATGGTCAATTTTTAGTAGTTTTATTCATTTTTGCTCTTCTTAGAAGTTCCTTTTTTGGCTACTCTTGTTTGGCTTATTGTAATATTTGGATTCTGATCCTTTTTGCTAATCACTCTTATATATATGGTGTTGAGCCTTTTTTGTATCAGGGTATAGTCCCTTCAAAATTCTTTTCCATTAATAAAAAAACATTAACCTTGGTCATAATTTTTGTTAACCAATCAAATTATTTCATTTAATGGGCCCAATTCCTTTTGCAAATCTAAAAATAGGTGTTTCATGCACCCTTCAAAGCATCCTAGAAACTTAATATGATCACCAAATCACTTGTACGCAAATAAAACATGCCATGTGACCACTCAAAAGAAATGGAAGGACCTATATAAAACTTCTACGTAAGTTATAAGTCATGAAACTCCCTTCACTTCAAACCACAACAACATCTTTAATTTTTTCACAAACATTAAAGAACTAAAATTGATTCATTTGATGTAAAATGCATCCTTCATCACATTCTAGGGTATATGAAGCATCACCTAATTCATCTAATTCTTCAAACAACATCAAACTTGTACCAAAATAGATCATGTCCTGGATGCCAAAAACCTTCTTCTTGAAAGAATTTCCTAGAAACCATGTCACATCACAATAAATAAAGTTCTTACTTTGATTTAGAGTTATGAGAATGATTCAAAGACTTAAAAACTATTTTGAAGAGACATTTCAGTGCTTTATACCATTATTTCATGTCATTAGACCTTTTTCAGTTTCACTGATACTCCAAATGCATCATAGATCACATAAATATCCATAAGTCCTTCGTGTACATTCAATGAACTGACTTTTGGATCTTCACAAGACATATTGCACGTCCTTATGAATTCCTTGACATTTTAAATTTTCACTTACCTCCATTTCTTTATCACATTATTTAGCATTGTAATTGCACATTTCTATACCTTGCAACATGATCTTGAGTCCCCTCATTTTTTCATCTTGATTTTTATGCTTTACAAAAACTAAATACTTGATCAAGGAGCAATGCAAGGTCCCATTGCCACTGATAATTAATTAAAGATATCTTGTTCTATTGAGAATCAACACACACAACTTTTACTAAGAAAACTCACCTTTAACCTATTTCCCGATACTACATTTCTTCATGATCACTCAAACTTGTTCCCCTACCATATTCATATACTTTGGGAACCCGTAGCAATCCATCTCCCATAAACCTAAAAATACATCCTTTAGATACCTAGAGGTCATTGACACATCAAACAACGTCTTCAAGAGTTCCTCTACTACAATGAAGTACCTACACACCTATAGACGGTTTCAAACAAATTCAAGATACTTAGTCAATATTCACTGTACTACACTAGTGAGTATACAAAGATCTTCCACACATCTTGTGTAATATTGATCACTTGTACATTGTTCATGCTTTCTTCTAATTCCTCATAACAACTAAGACTATTGAAAGATGAAATTACATGTATAAATGAAAATCAACAAGGACTCTTACCTCTTATGACTTTGACTCAAACCTTTTATCACAAATATTATCCCAAAAACAAATACTAGTCCTACCATACCTTTATATGAACACCTTACTTTCCTAAGAGACCTACAAGGCTTCCCCTTGCTTTGATTCTCTCCTTTGATCTATAGAAAAAAATTCAGTGTACATTATATCTCATCAAAAATCAACCAAAATCTTAGCATTATTTGAAAAATCTCAAGTCAAGAAGACCTTGCAAGCTACCTTGTTTACCTGGAACTCACTTTATAAGATTAAAGATCTTATTTCAAGATCCTTGAAAAATTTGATGTTTTCATTACAATGAAACTAGAAGACATTATTACTGAGACAAATTACATTCTCGTGACTTCATTAATATTGTTTCTTACCTAACCTAGTCCATAGTAGTAGCATTATTAGATTATATAATCACATTTTCTTTGTTATATCACAATACTAGCATTGATAGAACTTCATCCCGACTCAGTAACTTGCATTTTTGCATCATTTATTTTGATTGCAACATTCTTAGGCCTGAGAACTCCAACAAACCTTGATGATCTAAATTTATGATATGATTTTATGAGAACTACCTTTATACACCTTTAAGAGACTTCATTATCCAGTGATGTTGGATTAATCTCATTGAGCTATCCTGCCTTTAAACTCGCTCCAGGATTCCATATTCTTATAGACCATGATATAAAGATTCACCATTTTATGCCTTGTGGATAATTTATTGCACTTTTCACTTCACATATCCACACCATTGACATTACTAAGGATAAATTCATCAAAATTTAAATGGAACATGACCTTACACTCGATGCAACTTCATTTTAGCTTGCATAAATACACTTTCTTAAAAATGAAACATCTAAAGAGTCACCTAAAGACTTTCAAGACATCCCTATGAATGTCAACTTGAGTTAAAGAATGAATACATGAGATACATGGATTCTAGAATTACCACTTCACTAGTTGGGTATGCATAACGTTTTTCAAAAGATATTGTGAAGACCTTGAAGCTAATAATAGGGTTTTTAAGTTCAAACCCCGAGGCATGAGCACACAACCATAAACTCTTCATCTCTTTAAACCCTTGAATATATTATTAAGGTTACTTTGCAAGAATCACTTTTGAATAAGTTTCATTATTCATAGAATACCACTTTTCACATATAAATTATTGCACGCCTCTAAGAAACCTCGTAGGTTTCCATCTACCTTTTCTTCATCCATTTGATCAAATTTTGTTCATCACGTAATACAATCACCTTTAACCTACCAAAATGTCTTAGTTGACTTTACAAAGGATTCATACCCCTATTTTGAGCTCACATAATTCCCTCCGAGACACTTTATCAGGCTACTACAACTATCATCCTAAGCATTGTCAAACCGTGTAATCAAGTAGCTTTTCTTTGTGAACATCATTTTCGTTCACATCTACTCCTTATAGTTCAACATCTTGGGAAAATTACTATTGAATTATTATTCTATGATAGAAATGCTAGGAATGAAAACATCTTGATGATATTTTGAATCCTCATTTGAGGCACTATGCAAGCATTCTCTCAAATTCATGCTTATCACTTGGTAAAGTACATTCTTTCACCTATTAAATGATCTTTTAACTTCATAGTTGTCTTTGAATAACTAATCATAAAACCATAACTTCCATGCATAGGCTTTTCATGAAGTATTATAGATAATAAATTCATGAAAGGAAGTGTGGACCACCACATAGCACTAGAAAATAATGTCCTAATAGCTTTATCATACCCATTTAGATTATTATTCAAAATACTAAGGAATCAAGAATCAATAATCATTTCAACACCTTCAACATGCACTCGGAGAAACTTCAGGATCTAACCATTGCTTGTCAATTTTGTATTACATGTCTTAAATCTTGATGAAGATACCATTTTCACCACCGTACTAAGTCATGCCACCACATTATTATGCAATACCATAATTCATGTAGAAATTTTGATGTAGAATAACCCTTGGAACTGAATCAACCTGGTTTCATACATCCTTATGATTTAATATACTCCATTTTAAAAATCATTGTGAATTTTATTCATATACTTCAAGAGGACTAACACACCAAAGTAGCACTTCATGTCTTTGAACATTGATCAATAGTAATTTGAGACTCATTCACGACAGGACATCGTGATGGAATGAGATCTCTTTCATACACTTAAATGCATTATGACATACTTCCTCTCCATTATAGAAAAATTGGAGTGCCAAAATTATACCTTTTGACTTAACTTTATCCTTTAGCCACAACACAAGCTATAACTTATGATGAACATGATAGAATCTATAACTTTATCTCATGGTTTGGAATATAGGAATCATGAACTTATTTGATTTTATCTTGCCTTGTGCTCATTTCAAGAGCACCATAACTCATATGAACTCCTTCCATACCAGCTCCTGGATCATCTTCATGGATTATCTTTATGTTTAGGGATTCTTGACTTGCATCTAACTCATCATCTATAGATATTGGATCTTCATTAGATTATTCTCTCTTCTCCTTTGTAGACTCAAACATGTCTTGAGAATCTTCATTTTCACCTTTTATGGTATATTTTTATTTCTCTCTATGGATGTTATCTTCTTTATTTCCATCTTTAGGGAATCTTGCCTTGCATTCAACATATGAACATATTTTTCCTTCTTCATGAGATCTACCATCACTTAACTTTGTAGGAGAAGAATTGCATACCTCATATATGGACTACCATATGTAAAACACAAAGGGTTTCAAGTAAACCCTCATTATGATCAATCGATTCACTTTACTCTCTTTCACCTTAGGTCCATCTTCTTCACATGAATTTCTCCTCAATTCTTCATACCTTTTTAGGTCTGCATTTACTTCCTCTGTTGGATTGAAAGCCTCTTGACCTTTTATTGTGTGGCTCTCAACTCCTTTCTTTCCTCCATGGACATATTATGCTTCTATAATATCTTTCAAGTGGTGAAAATTTCTTCTCAATGACCTACTATGATACTAATTGTTGGAAGCACAACTTAATGAGATGGGAGGTGAATAAGTCCTACAAAACTTTAACTTCTTTTACGATGAGAAGAATTAATAATTTTTCTAACCATTTATCATCCATAACCACATGTGAGATTATTAGATGTACATTAACCATTCACAAGAGCATGTAATAAGAGAGAATGCATAAACACCATATGTAAGTGGGAAACCCACATGGGCAAAAAAACCACTATAAACCATTGCTTATATTACTCAAAGCAAGAACTTGTAATAAGATTACACATCCTAAAATATTTTTTTAGTGAGGAACCAACCCCATAAGGAGAACTAACCCCTAAACCTTTACTGATTTTACACAAAATAAATGACTCAAGTGAATATTACACATCACAAGATATTTCTTTAGTAAAGCACCAACCCCACAAGGAGCATCAACCCCTAAACCCTTGTTGATATGACTCAAAACAAGAAAATCCTATCAATATGACTCATCATAATATATTTTCAGAAGTGTTACCATTGAAAATATTTTGATACCACAACCGATAGTGATCCCAAAGTTCAGCTCTAAACACCTTCAAACTCTCTCTCAAGCACACCTTCAACTTGCTCTCTCTAGGTCTTCATGGACTTTTCTTACCTCTAAAATGTTGAAAATGTGTTTTAAAAAATTATTCAACCTATATCACATATTATAATCTCTCAAAATATTCCCCCATACCTATTATTTACTCATCCATGGGTTGTAATCTTCACCTATGCAAGACTAGCTCACCAAATGAGCCAAAACATCACTTTTATATGCATTTCTTCTTTCAAACCAAAATGGGGTCGGTAATTTATGATAAATTAGACCCATGCATCATTAAAAAAATCCCATAAAATTTTCATAACAGCTACAAGTGACCCAATTAGGTCGTCTAGAAAAAACCACTAATTTCATTATCCAAAATCACTAAAACACATGCATTGGGATGCCAAAATTCTCCTCATTCCAAAACCATGATTATTCAAGATCCCATATTCATAAAACATGAGTAATACATCATTTAAACATTAACCATGGTCACAATTTTTGTTAACCAATCAAATTATTTCATTTAATGGGCCTAGTTCCCTTTACAAATCTCAAAACATTGTTTCATGCACCCTTTAACACCCTAGAAACTTAATCAGATCACCAAATCACTTATACTCAACCAAAACATTCCATGTGACCACTAAACATAAATTTCATGATCCTTATAACAATTATAAGTAATTTATAATTCATGAAACATCCTTCACTTCAAACCACAACAACATTTGCCTTCACTATATCAACTTACAAAAAAAGATATTTCCAAAGGTTAGCTCATAATTTTTTTTTGTAAACATTAAATACCTAAAAATTTATTAATTTTATTCCAAATTTATCCTTCTAAACATTCCAGGTGATAGGATGTATCAACCAATCTATTTAATAATTCAAACAACATAAAACTTGCTCCAAAACAAATCCTATCTTGAATTGTCAAAAACCTTCTTGCTGAAATAATTCCATGTAAACCCTACCACATCACCTCATCACAAGGAAAAACATGTATAACTGTATATATATCTTAATATAATTTCCTAAAAACTTGAATCATCTCAAAATTCCACCTGTAGCTCAAGTTATGGCCAAAACATTGGACCTTGCTATTTGAGATCCCAAAACTACCCTTTGACTAGTCAACCTATTTGGATATCGAACACCATGAAAATATATTAAAATGTCTTGAAACATCCATGTAAATAAATAAACTCTCATTTATCATGCACCATAATGTTTGCATGTTACTCCTTTGGACCGTCTTGTCCTAAAACCTCCTTTCCCAAAAACTACTATTTTTAGGTGGGGCCCACTCATGACAATGACCAAAACCATACATTTCTATAAATAATTAGGAGTCCTCTCCAACATCCAATCATCACTTTTTAGTAAACAATCAAAACTAGGCTTATATAAGCACTTTTCTACAAAGTTCTCCTAGCTAGGGTTTAGCTAGGGTTTTAGACCACTTTACATTCTTAACAAGCGTTCATAAAAATGTGACGATCAAATCACATCATTAATTTTATTAAGATTCATAAATAACTGTATAATCTATTCCAAATATCTCATGTCTCTATGAAAAGTTTACAATTCACAACGAGCATTAGAAGGTCCATTTTTGTTATAAAAATGTGTTGTTTCTTACTCGGTTTCACCAAAACTTGCATATCTTCAAACATATTTAACATACTGACCTAAAATTTGGCATGAAGCACCATGAAAAAATCATATAATTTCTTAAAGTCACTGCATAGAAAAATGCATCTCAAACTCTCTAGTCAATCTCATTTACTTGTGCTTAAATTCTTGTTTCTCACCTATAGCTTCCCAAAGACCTCAAATATGAATCTAACCTATGAGTTATGATTTGAAACCCATAATAAATTCCCTATATACCATAACCATGCTTAAAAAATTTTATTAGGTATAAATCTCACTTCTCCACTTCAGTTTGCATGCACCAAGGCTAGAAACAAACCTAGAATGACCTGACTCAACCATGACAACCCATGACATGACCATCCCGACCTTTTTCAGACTTATACACACCTATAACACAACTCATGGACTATAAATGACATTATGACACACTCTAACTAACTCATGATAGCTTAAAACATGACTTTTCCAAGCAAACCAAAAGCGGGACAACACTAAAACTCAACAAATAACCCAATCATCATGTTTTACACCTAAATGACATCATATGGGGACTCATACAACACCATGACAACTTTTTCCATCAATGGGGGTTGAAATAAATGAAAACACTAACCCAAAATGGCCAAGAATAATTATTTTTGCCACCAAGTGGGACACAATTATATTCTTTAACCATGATTCTTTACAATACTTTCAAAGCTTCATGAGGATTAATTTTCTTGTTCGAGCCATGAAACATATTCTTGACCTTATGGTGATGGGAAAAATAAAAAATATGAGTGAAAATAGGGCCACCTGTAACTTTCTGTACTAGAATATGAAACTCTCTATTTTATAGCGGATGGGGTCAAGAGTTGTTATTTTTGGCAATTTTGTGCTATTTTCACTTCTTGATGTTTCTTACATATTTGGGGGACTAAAAATGCTATGAATTCACCTCATTTTACCACTTATTATTTTTGGACATGCCTGTCATGAAAACATTCAATTTTTAGTAATTTCTCTGCATGTGTTACATTGCAACGAAAAACAATCTTGAAAATTTGGGTTTTGTCCAAATTTAGCATATGTAGCTTAGTAGTCTGCTAGGCTTATATAACATGCAACCACTAAGCTGATGTAAATTTTTTACTACTAGGCTTATTTCACCTAGTGGTTTTAGGCTTATGTAAGTTAGTGGCCACTAGGCTTATGTAAAATTTTCCCCTCTAGTAGGCATATTTAAGTTAGTGGCCACTAACTTAAATATGCCTAGTAACCATCTACTAGGCATATTTAAGTTAGTGGCCACTAGGATTACGTGTCTTAGTGGCCACTAAGCTTACATAAAGTAGATACCACTAGGCTTATGTAAATTTTCCCCTCTAGTATTATATAAATTAGTGGTCGCTAGAATTATGTGATTTAGCGGTGTTAGGTTCATGTAGCTTAGTGGCTATTAGGCTTATGTAACTTACGGCCACTAGGCTAATCTAAATTTGTAGCCGTTAGGCTTAAGTAACTTAGCATCCACTAGGCATATGTAGCCTTGAAGCCACTAGGATTATGTAAGATGTGGCCACTAGGATGATGTAGATTTTCCACTACTAGGCTTATTTCACCAAGCCTCCGCTATTCTTATGTAATCTAGCAACCACTCGGGTTGTGTATGTTAGTGGCCAAATAGGCTTATGTGTGGGAATCCAATAATAAAAAATATGAATCCTAAAATATAGAAGTTAAAATCCAAAAATTAGAATTTAGAAATTTAATTCCAATAGTGGCAAACTTAGAATTTAATAATAACAATACTCGAATCCAATAATAGTGAAATTGGAATCCAATAATAGATGAATTGGAACTCCAATGAGTCTAATAATGAAAATATCAGAATCCAATATTGCTACTAATGGAATCTAATAATAGTAATAACATAATCTATTATAAACAAAAATGGAATCCAATATACACAAAAATGGTAATATATTTCTTCCAAAACTTGTAATACTAGAGTCCATATTCACTAGAATATGTCCAGATTGATTGAAATAAGTTTTTTAGATTAAGTTAAGATGAAATAGTTTAAATATCATGTGTTAATGTTGAGCATCTTAAGGATCATTAATCCTTTTCTTCGTTAGTAACTAGATATGGATAGATGGTATTGAAAGTGTATGAATTATTTTTGTGGTGATGGAGTTCCATCTTCACCGTATTGCCCAACTCCCCAACTAGAGAGTGTATGCCCCATCGATCGAGTAGCTAAAGGTTAACTCCTTCCTATTGGATAGTGCCATTATATCATCATGGCTGATGGTCTACGATCTACTATTATATCATTGTCCCATCACCATATCCATAGTTCAAGGATCCAATAATTTTAAAGTACTTAAATAGATTTATTTTTAGGTGATTATAGATTATTTAGTTAATCAATGTAATTAATTAGGTATTGTAAATGAGAAAAACGGAATAAACAAGTTATTTAACTAAATTCTATCTCATGGAACCTAAATGAAGCTTATCAAATTGATATTATCTTTGGCCCCAATTTGTGGGATTGACTAATGCTGATATGAATTATTTCCTTGTTTAATTGCATTATAAGTTATATTTACACAATTCTAAATGATATTACTCACTAGATTCATTGTTTGTAGGAAACCCTTATGGTTTGAGATAGTCTCATTATGTAATAATATTTTATTTGTCGATGAGAAAAAAATATTAAATAAATTATGAAGTTTATTATTTAACACTTAAGATAGCCTTATCATATTAATTTATATAAATTTAAAGAAACATGAATATGAGTAGATAATTAACTTCAGTTCATAGAAATGGACATGTATACATTCTCTCTCCTATAATGTGCAGATGTGATATTGTGAAGTGAATAATCAGTATTGTATGTGCATGATTTCTTCATGTATTATTGTTTAAAAATTTGTTCGGATTATTATAATTCGTTGTAAAGAGAAATTATTATTTTCGAGTTGAATTAGAGGCATTTTCCTATTTATTCTATTCTAAAAAAATTTATATTATCGTTTTGGAAAAAGGGATTTATCCTTATAAGGTTAAATAAATATAATTTTTATATCACTTTTTGTGAGTTATAAAGATGTTTTATTGTTGTTTTGACATCAAAGAATGATTTAAATTTATTAAATTATAAACGTCGTTTATGAAACTATATCTCAATCATTATTTCATTACGGATGAAAGAATATGATGATCTACAAACAAATAGTATGATATGGATATCATTATGATAAAAATAACAACTATAACCCTATCATTATAATTTAAAATTAATTTTTTTAAAAGCTTCTATTAATAACAATGTTAAAATATGAGTTATTGTTATTAATTAATATTCTTCACAAAATTTATAGTTTCATTATGGATGATTAAATATGTCATTAATGAGTATGAGTAAGTTATGGGAAACAATAATATGGAAAAAAATGTTATAGTATTATTATACCTTAATATAAAAAATTACACTAGCTATGACACAATGATGACACATTAGTACACGTACTATTTCAACAACTATTAAATAGAATAACTATATGCAAGATGTGATTAATTAAAATCACATTATAAGATAATCTTAACTTGTTATATTTATTATTGTATGATGGCCCATTAAGATTAAGTGAACTATTCATATTAAATGTAAAACTTATGAGAATGAAAGTAAGACCAAAACTAACTAAGAAATGATTGTATCATTTAAAAATGAGACTTGGTTAAGTTATTCTATATTAGTTAACAACACAATGTTATGACATTACAATGATAAGTACTTATTAAGATAGTAACTCAATGAGTTACTATGAATCTCTATCGGGAAATGAACTTTCGTATAATGATAAAAAAATAACCTATTGTTAAAAAAAACTTATCTACTTAACTCGAAGATCAATGAAATATTAATCAAAGCATAGTCGTTATGGATCATCATCCTTTTGGAGGTATCCTACCCATACCATGTTAGGATGGTTATGGGAACGGTAGTGAGGATGTAATGAAGAAATTAATTATATGGTCACTATCTTTCCCATAGGGATCCTATGGTGGAATTAATAGGATTCCTTCATTAGAAGGGTGAGTCATGGTCCCTATTTCTTCAAATTGAAAATTAATTTCTTAATCAACGAGGAAAAATCTTGATAAATATATTGAGACAATTGTGTGGTGAAAGGAAGATAGATTTTTAGGCTAGTGTGCAATCTTGAAACGGCTTACAAATGTAATTCTAAAAACTATGGTTATAATAATGTAAATGGTGATTACATTGTGTCTTCACCATTTTCCTAATCAATAGTGTTTTGATTCGGAGGAAGTTACTTGATAATTTACTAGATTACACTAAGGGGATACATAAGATTCTCATAACCTATTAAATGTTTAACCAAAATATACAAGGTATACACAATGTGTTGAGTGATTAAGGGAGATCTTGTAGATATAAAGGACCCTTACTGATTGCACATGGTTAATGTATGTTATCAAAATGTATATTGGAATAATAAACAATGTTTGATTATTTATCACTGAGCTAAATATTAATGATGATCATTATAGCTCATAGAATGAACTTAAGGGTTTTGTATTAAAAATACCTTAATTTGGATGAATCATAACATGGGTGTTACATTTTGGTATCAGAGTTGAATTTTTATCATCTGTTGGACTTAACGGTTCATATGTTAACCGTACATCTTATTATTTTTTAACTGGATATGATGCTTAGGAGAAGGATGAACCATGGGAAAATAACCAATTCAGTTAATACCAAAGGTTTAATGGTTAATAAGTTAGATAAGATTCAAACAATCCTTTAGGACACCTAAAATTGGATAGCTTCCTTAAAGTAGCTGGTAGTGGGTGAAAATGATAAGTTTGAGGAAAAATAACTTGAACAACAAGTCGATATTAGTTAGAGAGGGAATCACTTGACTATTGCACTATCTAATGAAAATAGATTTGGGATCTTTAAATCCATTATGGGGTTAAATTAAAATATAGGAGTCAAAGTAAACAAGAATGGGTTGTCTACTATAAAAGTAGTGTTTGAAGAAGCATTAGAGAAAGAATAGAAGCTGCAAGAAACTCCAAATCATAAAAAATAAAAGTGTAATAAGAGTGTCAACTCATCTTCACCATTAACTCCTAAGAAAATTTGGTTGAAGAAACATGGAAAAAATTAGGACTATTAATGAGGATACAACAATAAATCACATTGTGAATACTTAGTGAAAAGAGAAAATAGTTTCAATTGTGGAAAAAAATTTGAAAAGAAAGGGCCTACTTGTGGATGTTTTAAATGTTGTGGTGACCACTATATAAATAACTTCTCTATAAGGACTAAATGAAACAACCAATAGTTGATGATGCACACTGTAGTGGCTAACTTCCAAGATGAGAAACAAGTTATTCATATCAAATTTCTAGGTAAGTTATGTGGACTTTCAGCTACTATTTTAATATGACACTATTGCAACTGAGTTTTTTTATCTAGTAAATCAGCTAAAAAAATGAATAAGAAAAATGAACATATGAAAATACATTGACTTTATAATATGGGAATAATGTTGTCCAAATTGTAGACCAATGGACCTGTTTGACAAAAAATTGGAATTACACTGAAATCACCATAGAAATGGACCTATATGTAGCTCCTTTAGGGTCCTATGACATTATTATCATTGTTAATTATATGTCTCAACTTAAGGAAACTATATATTGTTTGAAAAATAAATGGAATACATTGATGACATGTAGAAAATAGCAAGCGGGGCATAAAAATGGATTTTGAGGTAAGGAAAATTTCTTCTATGTAACTTAGAAAAAAAAAAAAAAGAACAAGAGTTTTATGTTGTATACGATAAGAATTTATAATTTTAAAGAGGAAGGTAAGAATTCCTTGGATGATTATTCGTTGTTACAAAAAAATATGTTTTTACGAAGGAATTACCTGAATTCCTCCTAAACATGAGTTTGATTTCACCATTGAAATAAAACCTATAACTAAATTGATATCTAAGGGCATATCTATGTATTCAAGGATTGATTTACGATTTGGTTATCATTAGTTAAAGATAAAGGATGAAGGAATTTGTAAGATAACATTCGAACAAAATATAGACATTATAAGTTATAGTTTTACCCTTTAGACTTACTAAATGCACTGCTGCATTCATAAACCTCATGAATAATATTTTTTAAATCTTTGGATAAATTTTTGTTAGTTTTTGTATATGATGTTTTTATTTTCTATAGGAATGTGGAAGAACACAATGCACATTATAGAATAGTGTTAGATGTGCTTAGAAAGTGAAAATAGTGCAATAAAATCTTGTGGTGTTTGTTTAATCGGAATGAAGTGCGATACCTTAGGTACGTAATAAAAAAGATAGGATTTTAGCTGACCCATAAAAATAAAATCCATTTTTAGTGGCGAGCACCTAAGAATATATATAAAGTTGGAAGCATCATAAGGTTGCCTAGTTATCATAGAATACTCATGAAGGATTTATCTAGAATGGATACACCAATAAAATCTTTAGTGAAAAAGGATAAGAAATTTTAAGTGGATTAATGTTTGAAAAAAACCATTCCGTTTGTTGAAATAAGGAAAGAATTATAACAACACTGTTTTGAAGGTTCCAGATCTTAATGAAAGCTTCACTTGTGGTAACGATGCCTCATGTGAAGCTTTAGGTGGAATATGTCTGCAAAAAACATGTCATTTCTTATTAAATAAGAAAACTAAAGGTGCATGAGAAAAAATATGCTCCCATAATTTAGAATTTTTTTCCATAGTTTATGACTTACATGTTTTGAGGAATCACCTTCTCAAAAATCCTTTTGAATTGGAAACAAACTATTTGGGGTTGAAATATATCTTCACTTAGCCTAATTCGAATGCAAGATAACGTAGATGGCTAGATTTTTTGTCCCAATATGATTTTGAGATTACTTACTTTACAGAAAAAGGGAACTGAGTGGTTAATATCTTGAGTCACGGGAAGCATAGTTCCACTATGGTGACCTACAAAACACACTTATGGAAGAAGTAGGGAAATAACCACAAAAATGATTTTGTTATCAACATATGACAACTAGATTAATATAAAATTAGAATGATAGGAATAGGACCATGGAATGATCCCGGTAGAGCCATTATGAGTGGAGGAAATTCATAGGTTGCATATCAAAAATCGTGTTATTACATAATGCAAGGTCTAATATGACCAATATTTTATGGACTGCGTAACTTAGGAAAACTTGGATGAAATGAAAAGTGCATTTTCTTTATCTATTTTAGTGATTAAAATTTGTATTTATCTATTTGCTATTGATATTATATAATAATTTATAATAATATTGACTGTAATGGAAAATTGTTTCTATATTTTCACTATTTTGATAATGTTGGTTATTTTAAGAAGTTACAACCAAGATTTATGAATTTTGGTTGACTAAAATTATGGAAATTTTCAAAAAATTATGAAAATGTATGAACTAATTTTATTTTACAGTGATGTCTTGATTGTATTCAATTGATATGTTTGATAACATTAATATTTAATCATTTTGACATTTATTCTTTAAGGGGAGAAGTATATCCCACCCCACAAATAATTAGTTTTTTGTCACTATAATTGATAATTAACAATTGTAATTATTTGTAAAAGTTAATTTAATAATTATACATGTAAATATATACATATATGTATATGTTAAAACATACACATATACATATATAGATGCATATATAAGCATATATGTATATGTGAGAAACTATTACGTTGAACGATTATTTTGTTTACATAACCATTTTCTTGGTCGCATAGTTGTGTGATGTTTTTCCTTTTTTAACCACCACTTTTTGGTTATCATTGCTACATGTTAATGATTATAGTTGACTTCATTAATGGTTGCAAGTATTTCAAATATTTGGAAAATATTTTAAAGTTAATGTTTTAATTGAGAGGTTGATCCCTCCTCGGCATAGTGATCATGATTACGACCATTACAAGGATTAAGTATATTTCTATTGATTACTAGTTCATTACAAATGTTGATGGGTCATAGATCATGAAGAAAATTTAAATATTGACTAATTTTTACGTTGTGTATTAATTTTTTTATGTTATTTTAAGATGGCCATAAACCGAGGCAAAAAATAAGTTGTTGTAAGTTATTCTTGGAACATTTATAACTTTTATTGGTTTAATGTTTACTAATCAATGTTATATGGCCATTGACCATCGTTGGCAAGTAAATTGGTTGAGGTTATTAATAACTATGGTCATCAACCATGTTACTAGGCATTGTAAAAGTTTAAACGCGTTTATTAATTTTGTGTCATCAATCATTCTCGTAAGAAAAAGGGGATAAATTTTAGAGTCTTACAACATGGTCACCAACCATATGATTGTGAAAAGGTATTGATAAGCTTTAAATCTTTTTAAATGATTAAATAAATGTAATTGTTCTTAGACAAAAATTTGCATGAGATAGTGAGTAGGCACCATACGCATTGCATATGGAAAGTAAGAAAATGGTGGAAAACTTATGAAGGACCAAAAATATTAAATGCAATTAATAAGCATGTGTGATTTTTTTGGAAATAAGGAATCTTGCTAAGCAAGCCAAGGCACATGTAACTCTCCCTCCTCCTTCACCACTTGTATTTTTGAGTTTAGTGGTCTTTTTTTTGGTCTCGCATGGAAATTTTGAAGGAGAAAAATATTGAAACTATTTTTGTATGTTGCATGCAAAATATGAAGCTTTATTTAATAAATGGTGATATAGTTTTACCCTTGATGTTTGGAAAAATATGGAAGTTATTTTTGGGCATTCGATTTTTCGATTTGTAAGAAGAAAAGAGGGGAAAAGGAAAAAGGGAGTATTCAAGTACATGCATGAATTTATACCTTTGTTATGTTGTTATATTTTTAAAATGATGGAATATAATATGGTTTTCTCATCTTTTATACAATCTGAAATTATTTTTAGTTTAATCAAAAGTCTTGATGGAAAAACATGGTAGGAAAAGAATAAAATAGATGAGATTTTGTAAAAAAATGAATAATATTGTTTTCATTGTTGATATATTTTTGGATTTTCATTTTGAATACCATATACTCTTGTTGTTGCAAATATGAGTTTTCCGAGGAAATGATGGCACTTAACTTATAAAGTTATGGATTTTGATTGATGATGGACTATTTATATTCAAGAATATATATATATATGAAAATATTTATGAATATAGTTGTATGTGGAAATTGTTTAATTATTGTTTAACTTTTCTATATGGGAATATGAAATAGCTTTCTTTGTTGATTTGTTCTTGAGTTTGTATTTTGAATACAATAATCTCTTGTCATCGCAACACTAAGTTTATTTTTTTGAGATGATGGCCATTTACTTGAAAGAGTAATGGGTTCTCTTGAGTTTTTGACAAAACTGGGTTGTGTTTTGAGCATAATATATATGTAGTTTGCACTTTGAAAATTGTTGTCCTAAAGATCCAAGTTGATTCCATATTTGGTTTTAGGGTTTTGGTTTTCCAAGCCTCTAGTTTGATGTTTTAATCAATTCATAATATATATATATATATATATATGTAGGTATGTATGTATGTATGTATGTATGTAGTGGAGAAAGAGTTAACGTTTTTATTAAGGTGTTGTTGATTGTAAGAGTTCTTCTCTCTCTCTCTCTTCTTTTAAAAACTTATTATATGGAGCTCCTGTTATGATGCTTCATTAGATGATCATGTTTTTTTCTCGCATCTTAAACAATAAGGGATAGGTTTATCACTAAGCGTTGGTTAATACATTTGATTATTTTCTTATTGTATAAAATAAATGTTTTATCCTTTTGAGGGATTGGTAGTTAAAATTTCTTAGCTCATTCGAGTTCACCTTCGTTTGTGGTAATCTCATGATAGTTTATGTTTATCTTTCAAGGAGTTGAGTCACGCTTTCATATATTTATAAAGTTATATTTTGAGATTCTTAGTGGAAAGTGTTATTTTGTGACTTGATGATACCCAATTCTTGGTAATACATTATGTTCCTCTAGGAAATAATGAACTTGAATGTTTATTAGTGAATTATTGATCCTTTTTCTAGGTTTCAATTCAATATTAGATTAAGTTAAGATGAAATAATTTATAGATTATTTTTGAATGTTGAGCATCTTGAGGATCATTTATCTTTTTACTATCGGTAACTAAAGCTCGATAGATGGTATTGAAAATGCATGAGTTTTGGTTGTGGTGATGTTGTTCTATCTTTATTGTATTGTTTTGAGTGTTGGAAGCACAATGAACTGAGATTTGGGGGTGAATCAGTCCTTATAAAAATTAAAATCATATTTTATATTACTTATTTAAAACACATAATCACATAATTAGCATGAGAGACAACAAAATAACACTAGATATAATTGTGAAACCCTCAAAGGGAAGAAAACCCACTAAAAATTTATTTATATTACACAAAACAAATACTCAAGTGAATATTACACATCACAAGATATTTATTTAGTGAGACACCAACCCCATAAGGAGCACCAACACCTAAACCCTTGTTGATATTACTCACAACAAGAGACTTACATGAATATGACTCATCACAAAAGATTTTGTTGAAGTATGACCAATGAAAATATGTTGATACCAAATCTGATATTGATCCAAATATTCATCTCTAAACTCTTCCAAACCCTTGTTTAAACCCTTGGTCTTCAACTTTCACAATATATCTCTTTCTTCACTTCTCAAAGCTTCAACTTCTTTCAAACATGCTTACTTATCTTCCTAAACCTATCACACAAATAATATGATATCAATTCATGCTCACAAACCTAAAAATTCACTCACCTAGGTCGCATACCTTGCACACACTCAACTAGTTCAAAAAGCACCAAATACATGCTTTTAAATTATTTTCCACCTCTATAACCTCAAGAAAAATTCACTCACCTAGGTTGCGTACCTTGCACACACTCAACTAGTTCAGAAAAGCACCTAAAACATGCTTTTTATATGATTTTCCACCTTTCAACCCATAAATCTCTAGAAAATTCATAAATTTAAATCAAAAAAATTACATCGACCTATATAGATCAACCTAGCTAAAACCATCATTTCATGTGACAAAATGGCTCAAAAACCCATAGGCACATTCTTGAAAATGCCCTAACATTAGTCCCATCATTTTTCATGACCCATAAAACCTTATACATGATTAAAAATCATAAAACATTCATATATGGTCGTAATTAATATCAACCAATCAAATTATTTCATTTGCTAGGCCAAGTTCCCTTTACACACTTCAAAACAGTTGTTTCTTGCACACTTCAACACCCTAGAAAATTTATCTAATCACCAAATCACTCCATGTGACTACTCCAAAGAAATGGCATAACCTTGTAGAATACTTATAAGAAAGTTAGAAGTCATGAAACATCCTTATCTTCAAACCACAACAACATTTGTCTTCACAAGATCAAACTGGAAAAAACATTATTTCCAAAGGTTAGCTCATAAAATACATTTTACATGCATTCAAGATATCCAAATGGATTCATTGAATGTAAAAATCATCCCTATTTACTCTCCAGTTGATAAAAATATCACAAAATCCATATCATTCTTAAAAATCATCAAACTACCACAAAAGATCTTATCTTGGACTACCAAAACCATCTTTCTAAAAGAATGCTTTGTAAACCCTTGTTGGGGTGTGGATCTTGTTTTTGGTCTTTTGGAATTAATTTTGAAGTTTTAGAGTTCAAATAGTTAAGTTTGGAGATTTCAAGAGCATTCAAGTCATGTGTTGTTTTTAGGCTACATATTTGTTGTGTATTTGTTATTAATTGGTGGTTAATTGGCTGCTAACACAATGAAAATCTTTCCATCCATAGGAATTTGAAAGGTTATGACTTTCAAACTTCTAGATTCAGCTATAGAACATCCTAGTAGGATTGTAATCTTATAAATAGAGGTGTTAGGGGATTCCTATTGTATCTTTAATGTATCTTGAGTGATCAAGAGGTCTTGAGTCTTAGAACATCAAGAGGTTATCAAGAGTGATCAAGGTTGAGAAATTGGGTGTCAATTGTGTCTTAGATGTGGTTTAACATCTTTGGGAATTATTTTTTGAGTTCATAACGAGAGAATACTCTAAGAGTTGTTTTACTCTTGTTGATAATAAAATTTGATAAAGTTCTAAGTGGATGTAGCCCACATGGGTGAATCACGATAAATATTGTCTTGTCTTATTTCATGCATTATTTATTTATGTTGTTATATTTATTCAAGTATAATTATGCTAAATAGTTTCCTACTACTTTTGTGATTTGAGGAATTGTTTCCTCATAGTTGTTTTCTAATTTGTAACAACTGGTATTAAAGCTTTGGTGGTTTTTGTAAAAGTGGTGAATCACAGGAAAGTTTAGCTTTAAGTGGGAGCTATGGAAGATGAGGGTAGATCAAGGGTTGAGAAGTTCAATGGGAAGAAATTTGGTTTATGGAAGATGCAGATGGAGGATTACTTGTATCATAAGGACCTCCATGTTCCCTTGGCTAGAAAATCAAATAAAACCTACAACCATATCGAATGAGGGTTGGGAGTTTCTAGATAAAAAGGAACTCATGGAAATTCGGTTATGTCTTACATCTTCATTTTCCTTCAACATATCATAGGAGAAGACCACGTAAGGTCTCATGAGTGTGTCAGGGAAGTTATATGAAAAACCATGTGCATGTAATAAAATATTTTTGATGAAAAAGTTGTTTAATATGAAGATGTCTAAGAATGGTTCTATTCTGGTCATTTGAATGAATTTAATACGGTTGTGAGTATTTTAAACTTGGCGAAATTTGAATTTGATGATGAGGTTAGGGATTTTTTTATTTTGTGTTCCTTACCGATATTTGGGCCAACTTGGTTATGGTTGTAAGTAATTCAGTCTCTAATAAATAAAAGTTGAAGTTTGAAGATGTGATAGGTGTGATCCTGAGAAAGGAAATGCAAAGGAAGAGCTCCAGGATTCTTCTACTTCTTGAAACACTATAACGGTGGATAGCAGAGGGAGAAAAAATAATAGAGGAAAGGTAATCATGGAAATTCGAATGATCGTGGAAGGTCAAATTTTGAGAGCGATTTGGAATGTTGGCACTTGTGAGAAGGTTGGTCATGCTAAGAAATATTGTTGGGCTCTTCGGGATAATAAGAACAAGGAGGAAACTAAGGAGGTAAATGTGGCAGCATGTGATGTTTTTCAGGATGCCTTTATTCTTTCTTTAGATAATATTTCTAAGTCTTGGGTGTTAGATTCGGGGGCTTCTTTCCATGCCGCCACACATAAACATTACTTTACTTGAGTTTTTCAAGGTGATTTGGACATGTATATGTTGGTGATGATGAACCATGCAACATAGTAGGGAAAGGTTATGCTCAAGTGAAAAGGTAGAATGGGAACACATGGCTACTTAAGGAAATCATGCGTGTGCCTAAGTTAATGCACAACTTGATATCAACAGTCAACCGGTAGTGATGGCTTTACGGTCGGTTTTACAATGGATTATTGGAAGGTTACCAAGGGAGATCTTATAGTTGCAAAAGGTAATAAAATTAGCACTTTGTATTTAACCAAAGGTGTTGATTATTGTAATTTACTTGCTATAGATAGAGATGAAACTTTGTGGCACTAGAGACTCAGTCATATGTTTCAAAAGAGCATGCAAATTCTAAAGGATAGGTTTCCCATATTAAAGGAGTTATATTTGGACTTCTTTAAGGACTATGTTTATGGGGAAAAGAAGTAGGTGAGATTCCTTGAGGTTGGACCTACCGGGAAGGAGGGTATGTTGGAGTTAGTGCATACATATGTATGGGGGCTAGCTAAGGTAAACTCTATTGGTGGTTCATGTTATTATGTCACTTTTATTAATGATGCAACTAGAAAAGTTTGGGTATATTGCATTAGAAAGAAATATGATGTGTTTGAAACTTTCAAAAGATGGAAAGCCTTGGTTGAGAATGAAACAGCCTCAAGTTGAAATGTATTAGGTCAAATAATGGAGGGGACTATTGTAGTAATGAATTTCTTGATTATTTTTGATAAATGAGATTTGTAGGAAAAGGAAGGTTCCAAAGACTCCATAAGAAAATGGAGTGTCGATAGAATGAACAGACAATCATGGAGCATGCTAGGTGCATGAGGTTACATGCGGGGTTTCCACTAATGTTTTTGGTGGAAGTGGTAAACACATTTATTTATCCTGATTAACGAGAGGACCCTCTATGGCCTTAGATGGAGGTATACTGAAGAGGCTTGGTTTGGTAAGAAAATTGATTGCTTATTTCTTAGAGTATTTAGATGTGAGGTATTCATTCACATTGATAAAGATTATAGGACCAAGTTAGAGGCTAAGTATGAGAAATACACCTTTGTTGGATATGGTGAGGATGAATTTGGTTTTTGTGTTTAAAGTCTTAAGGAAAAGAAAATATTTCGGTCTAGAGATATTTTCTTCAATGAAAAAAATTCATGTATAAATATAAATTGCAGGAACAAAAAGAGGAATCAAAGAAAGAATACATAGTTTTGGATGACATTGCAGATGGCAAGGTGTCCAAGGGATCAATTTAGGTGTAGCATGTTCCGACACATCCAGTTCAAGAACCTACCCATCAAAAAGCTCAAAATCTTGAGGTGAGAAGGTCTTTTAGGGTAAGAAGGGAACCTAAATGTTTAAATCCATCTTTTAGTTACTTATTACTCATTGATAGTGGAGATCTAGAATTCTTTGAGGAAGTAGTGAAGGTAGATTCTAGGAAGAAGTGAGAGCATGCCATGGATGAAGAGCATAGATCTCTTATGGAGAACTAGACTTGGGATCTGGTGGAGCTACCTGAGGGAAAGAGAGCATTGCAGAACAAGTGGATGTACAAAATCAAAGAGGAAGATGGAGGAAGAAAAAGGTACAAGGCTCGGTTGGTGGTCAAGGGATTTGCAAAAAGAAAGGTATAGAATTTGATGAAATTATCTCCTATGTTTTTAAAATGAATTTTGGTAGGACTATTCTTTGTTTAGTAGGAGTCAAAGACTTGCATTTAGAATGTTTCAGGTTGGATATGAAGACTAGATTCCTTCATGGTGAGTTGGAGGAGGCATTGTATATGTAGTAGCCACAAGGTTATGAGGTCAAAGAGAAGGAGATGTCGGTGTTAAAATTAAAGAAGAGTTTGTATGGCCTGAAACAAGCTCCATGAAAATGGTACAAGAATTTTGAAAATTTTATACAGAACAAGGCAACTCTGGTGTCACTCAAACCATTGCGTGTACATCAAGAAGTTTTTTTATGGCGAGTTATATTATTATGTGCCTATATGTGGATGATATTCTTGTTGCATGGAAGAACATTTAGAAAATAAAGATACTTAAGAAGAATCTAGGTGACTCCTTTCTATGAAGGATTTGGGGGCAACAAAGAAAATCCTTTTTATGAGAATAACTCGAACATGAAGGAGAGGAAGCTGGTATTATCTCAAGAAGAGTACATAAATAAGGTCTTAGAGAGGATTAGTATGAAAGATGCTAAACCGGTTGGTACTTCTTTGACAGGTCACTTTAAATTATCAAAGGAGCAAAGTCCCAAGACTGAGGAGGATAAAATTTAAATGTCCAGGTACTATACTCATCGGTAGTTGGCAGCTTGATGTATGCTATGGTATGCACTAGAGCTAATATTTCCCATGCATTGGGAGAAATGAGTAGGTTTATGAGTGATCTAGGTAGAGAGAAATGAAAGGAAGTGAAGTGGATCCTTTAGTATTTGAGAGGGACCATGGGAGTAGTATTGTGGTTCAGTGGATCAAACACTACATTATGTGGATATGTAGATTCAAACAAGGAATGATCTTTCGGCAACAAGAGGAGCACGACAGGTTATGTATTAATGGTTGGTGATATAAATGTGAGCTATATTTCATGGTTACAAAAGGTTATGGCTTTTTCAACCACATAGGTTAAGTATGTTGTTGCCACATAGGTAAGCAAGGAGATGATTTGGCTACATCAGTTTCTTGATGAATTGAGGCATAAAAATGAAGTTGGGAGATTACACTTTGGTAGTGATAACACTATTCATTTGGAAAATAACTCTAATTTCCACTCTAGGACAAAGCACATTCAACTGAGATATCATTTCATCAAGTAAGCTGTGGAAGAAGATAAGTTGAAGCTGGAAAAGATGCATACTAGTCAAAATCTTGTGGATATGATGAAAATGCGGTCACTATTGGTCAGGTCAGAATCGGCACTTAGCGAAGGACATACACAAGATTCACACAAAAGAGCAGAGCACATTCAAAGGCACTTGAGGTTTGGAAAGGATCGTGCACAAAGAAGAGAGACACTCATAGGTGCTATGAGCCCAATTATCACAAGCAAAACTTGTAGTATCACTAATAGACGTGCATCCTCCCATTGAATTATTCCTTCTTTAGATGGCTCAAGCATCTCTGGATCCCGGATGGTACGTACATAAATCCTATTCAGGTCTTCTTCACTCAAGGGCTCAACATAGGGTATAGATTTTCCATCTGTTAAAGGGATAATAACTCTTTCCTCCTTGTTTTCAAAATTGATATAACCCTTGTTGAACCGAAGATCAACATTATTTTCATAACACCAAGGATGCCCCAATAGAGCTAGGAAGCTATCTAACTCTGCCAATGCTAAAACCTCAAAGTCTCCAATGAACTTGGATCCTTGTATGGTAATGGATGCATCTTTCAAAACTCCAATGGGAGTGGCCTTAGTCTGATTAGCCATGAACAATACATTAGAGGATGGCTACAATGGGGTCTCCCCATTTGTACCCATGCATCTAAAGTAAGAACATTGAATTCCATGCCTGTATCAATCAAGTATATTACTCAATAGCCACCCATCCACAACAACATTCAGAGTGATTTCCTTATCATAATCTAGGCTATGAGGGGAATATTTGCATACGAGGATCTTCTTGCTAGTCTCAAGATTGTACTTGTACATGGAGTGTTTCCTTTTAATTAATTCCCAAACAAAGGAATGATATTCTCCTCGGCACAACAATTTGCACACTTCTCTCAAGTAATCTATATGAGTTTGGACCGTCTCTGATGATTTCTTTTTCTCCATCTTCCATGATTTCTCCTTTAAATACTATATTTAACTTTGAAGATTCTTGAGTACCTCCATGGTTTCCTGATAAACCTCCTTCTAATGGGCAGGGTCTGGGTACCATGTATGAAGAATCTCCTCCTTAGTGATGGTAGGCTTCTATTGTAATACGTCTCTCGCATATGCCACCTTAGTGTGAGTCATGATCTTTACTTGCAATGCCTCATACTCTACTTTCAACTTAGGCATCAACTGATTTTCCATAGTGGGTTGTATCCTAACCATCCCCGCACCTTTGTTTTCTTGTTTATGTTGCTTGCTTTGAGATGTTCATACAAGCCCAAGAATTCCTCATAAGTATGATCCTTTCCATGGAAAGAACATTTAATTTTTTGGGGACATTTACCCCTGTAATGGTCGGAGATCCACACATATAACATGTTTTTGAGGGAACTCACTTCTTCCACCACCACAGCCTCGTCCTCCGAATCCACCATAGTAACCTCGACATCTACCACAACCACCTTCAAACCACCCTTCATTCTGATCATAGTGTGCCTAATTATGATCCAGATTCTAATGCTTGTTCTTTATTTTAGAATTATCTCAAACTCATGTCTATCATACACCAATATCTATAGCATCATGGATCGACCAATCAGCTCGCAAAGTATTCCATGTCATGATTTGTGGACCTACAGATTTTACAGTAGCTTGAAATGTTCTTCCTTATCACATGTTGTAGTAATAGAAAACAACTAACATCATGGTTTAAATGGAATATTTCACAATCAAACAGTAGTGAGTGCACTAGTCTACGAGGACATTTATTATTTGTGTGACTTTCTACTTCAAAATCTATGCACCAAATCCTTATGTGTGTTTCATGTACTAAATTTTCTGATAGTTTCTCCAACTGCTTTACCATAGCTCGATCTCGTGCTTCTAAAAATGGGCTCACCCCAATGTCTATGCTACCAACTTCCTCGGTGTGTAAGGATACTTCAAGTGCTTTACATGGATCAATGTATGTCTTATGTAATAATTCCCTCCTAAAAGGGGTAATCAAGCCTCCAACGAGCCATTATGCATGTTGGATTGCATGTATATCACAATAAATCTTAGATAACATGGTGTTTTAGAACTCGCATCATCTTGTTGGAAAATTTCAGTAGTGCCTTGTTTAATATCCTTGAGTGCACTTATACTCTTCTTCTCAAAATAAAGGATTTGAAACTCTTTAAGGAATGCATATTTTAAATCAGATAGTCTATGAAAGTCGATCGGGTCAAACTTTCTATACAAGTTGTGTGTGCACCCTTATAACATAGTAGTAAATTGGCTTACCCTACACTCGAATCCATGATTCCTTTTGTTCTCCATAGTATTTCACACATGTGTACATGTTCAACCGCATATTCTATGCCCCTATACTCTAGAAGATGAAGAGACATCTCTATGTAAATATTCTAGTCTTGGTGTAGACCTTGCCAACTTGATCTAAAACCTCATGTGTTCCCTTAGCCTCTAGAACGACCAGATCCATCGAAACTAGAGCCACCTAAGCCTCCTAATCCTAAACCTATAACTGGATTTGGACCATAAGATGTACTTCCCGTGTCCAGGAAAATAGAACCGAAATGTACCCCGATAGTCTATGAAGGATTAATACTCCCGAAGATAGTCCAAAATCATGTGCCTAAATTCTGTGCAAATGATTAACTTGAAAAGGTACTCCCATATAACAATGAATGCATTTACACTTCCATTTTTGTGCCTCTTATAAGAATCCCTCCTACTCTCCCACTTTGGTTGGATTAGCTTGCAAAATCTTTTTGTACTAGATGCTAGAAAAACAAGTGCAAGGGAAAGGTTTCTAGGTGGATTCAAATGCACACCCATAGCCTTGGTCATCTCTACTTGGTGCACTTCTACTTGAGGCCCGAGGAGGGTTCCCTGTCATGCTTTCCCAAATGGGGGGGCTCTTGAGGCTCGGGTTCCACATCTTCTCGTGTGAACTTCAACTACTTCCTAAACTATCTTTCTCCACAAAACCATTTTCTCTACAACCTCTCACTACTTCTCTACCTCCCTCTTGCATTCCTCATTATACTTAATCCACCTTTCCTCTCTCTTTCTTTCTTCCACTAGGTCTTCCATCTTTCACCAAACCTGCTCCTTCCCCCATGCATGGTTGGGTTTATATCTCCATCGATTCACTCTCCAAATTCAAAGTTACCATCGGGATCTTGATCTCCAAGGTGGAATGCCTTGCAGGGTAAGTTCCCCTTAGATATCGTAAAAACTAGAATTCAACTACCTCTGGGCATGAATAAGTGGAAATTGAGTACTCCAAGATATAACTGTTCAAAACACCACAGAACCACGTATCCACAGTGCGAGTCCAAATCAGATCAGCATCATAAAGGGTCTGAAATTATTCCTACATCCAGACAAGTTTGTGATACCTAAAATTCTATTTAGATACATAACCAATCAACCACTCGTATAATTCTATTGGAAAGATAGCAAAAAATCTCTCATATAAACTATCATACAAATTTTTCTCCACCCACATGCGCATTAAACTCGGATCAAGTGCTTTGAACCATAATGCGTATTCTTATTCCAAATTATGTATCCACTCCTCAACACTTGCTAAGGTAACCTAGTATGTTTTCATCGTGAACCATCCTGAAAACAACTAAAAAGAGGTCCTGGAAATAGAAATAATGATGCCACCTAGAATTCACCGATACAAGCCTAGGTGCCTTGACATGTCACTCAACCTATACTAAGAGCTCACTCGAAGCACATAAAGGTACCAAGCCCCTCTTTAGGGTTTATGTTGTAGGATGTTACCATGATGAATACTTAAATAATTCATATCTATGGCTAGTATATCATTCTACGAAGTGCATGTTTAGATCTAGATCTAGAGAGTAATAGACATAAAAGATAACCATGATGAAATCAAGCATGTAATAATGAACTATATCGATGATAACACCTTGATTTAGTCCATAATCTTCATTAGTTTACATTCAATAATACACAAAATATTTCTTATAATAACATTAGTATACGCTCATGTGCGTATCATATTTGGTAGCATAATCTCATTATAACTCGGTTCTCACACTCTCTCCATATGCTACATAGTTCACTACATATTTATAAGGGTGGGAATTTCCCTTCATGGCTTATCTAATCCCAAAATAGGTCACATACTATTATTAGCCACGCACCATTACAAAAATAGCCACACATACAAGTGCACTAACAATAGACTGCTTTTAGTTAACGACACATATTAGATCTATTATCATCCCGAATCTATGTAAATTGCCTCATATCCGATCATCCAAAAATATCCAATGTGTATCACGTAAGTCTTTGACCATTTTTGTGCTCCACACGCTATCTCTAAAAATAGATCCTTAACGTGAAAACGGCTAAGCCCCAATTGATAGGGCGCGAAGTGAAGAACATATTTCCTATGGGAATCAAACCAAATTATGGTAGGAGAATAGGTAATAACTCGATACCTTGTTACACCAAAGATGGAAACCCTATGGTGTTCTTGAGCACCATGGAGGAATAGTGGATAGACCCACTGGAAAGAATAAATATGATAACATATACACTACGTGGGACAACAACGCACTGGTGGGTGGCCCACAAGGATAATATTGTAGGATGGAATGAAATTAGGATTTCTCTTGCCAATAGGTTCTACAGGAGCAATACACCTACTCAAATATTTAATTATTGTGATAATCAACCTATTCAAGACCATGTTCGAAGTGTGAGAAACTCGGACGATGAAGGGTAGGAAGCTTTACTACCTTCAACTGGGTTCACAAGTTTTATTCCACTTTACAAGGTTATGCACATGCTTGGTATGTCTATGCCAAACTCCATAGAGAGACTGGAAATTGGTAGGGTTTAATTATAAGAATGACTCAAATGTTTGACTTATAATCTACCAAGCCTCCGGTGGAAGAAGCATTAAAGGTCATAAAGCACTTAACCATGGGAGATAGTTCCAAGGATGAAGAACTCATTCAATATTTATTTGATGAAGGAGACTCAAGAGCATGTTTTTTTGAAGACACAGAGGCCGATGCCATACTACTTCAATGCACTTACCTTGAGAAAGAAAAAGGAAAAATGGTCTACTTAGTGGATGATGAAGAAGTAGAAAATATGGATGTAAACCATTCAACAGGTAGGTGTGAGGTGTTGGAAAGTGTAGATAATACCATGCATTCCTATCATGAACCTATGAAGACAAAGAAGGTGAATATTGGATCAGATGCTGAGCCTAAGGAAGCCATAATTAGAGACTATTGGTCGACTACAAGTGGAAAAATCATAGAGAGATTACAATATTATCAAGACTTATTCCCTTGAGGGTACCATGAACTTAAAGGTGTGCATGAATCATTAGGAGAGATGAGGATAAATCTTAAAGAGGGTGCACACCCAGTTAGAAAGAGACCCTATAGGATGAACCCCAACTTGCGTGAAAAGGTCAAAGAGATTGACAAAATGTTGAAGTCTAGGATCATCAATCCCTGGATGAGTCGAGAATGGGTTAGTCTAATGGTGATCGTATCAAGAAGGATGTTATGATTAGGATCTATGTGGACTACAGGGAGCTGAATGTTGCATGTGTGACTGGTCCATTTCCTATGCCATTCAATGAGGAAATACTAGAAGGCGTTGCAGGGCACGAAATCTATTCAAGTATAGATGGGTTCTCTCGGTATCATCGGTTAGGATTTTCCAAGAGGATAATGACAAGACTACTTTTACTACTGAATAGGGTAGCTTCACCTATACTATAATGCCTTTTGTTTTGAAAAACGTGCCTATTGTATTTTTGTGCATAGTTGTTCAAGTGTTCAAGGATTTTATTCATAACTTCTTACAGGTTTATTTGGATGATTGGAGGGTGTATGGATTAGTTAAGGATCATTGTGAAAATCTTTTTTTAATGTTTGAAAGATGTAAACAGTTGAGTATCTCTTTGAACATCAAAAAGTGCATATTTACTACACCATTTGGGATACTATTAGGACACATAATCTTTAAGGAAGGTTTGTTGGTTGATCCAACTAAGGTTGTAGTCATTCTAGGCCTAAGAGAGCCTACCAGTTAGAGTGAGGTATGTGGATTTTTGGGTCATATAGGATATTACAAAAAGTTTATCAAAGGATATGCCAAAGTTTTCACATTGTTGGAGTTAATAAAAGGGAAAGGTACGATCTACCGGGGAGAACCACAACAGTGCAAATTCGAGACATTAAAGGAGAAACTTACTTTGCCGCAACTATCCTACATTTTTATTCATGGGACAAACCATTTCATGTACATTTGGACACCTCTGGCATGGCCATTGGCACGATGTTGGCTCATCCTATCTATTTTGCTAGTAGAAAGTTGACTCTTGCATAAAAAAATTACACCACTACAGAGTGTGAATCTTTGTCCATGATCTATGCGATACATAAATTTAGATAGTACCTACTAGCTAAACCATTTGTCTTCTACACAGATCACATGGCATTGAATTATTTGGTAAACAAACCCATTTTACAATGGTGCATATGCAGATGGGTAATCTTATTTCAATAATTTGACTTTACAATTGTGGTAAAACTAGAGAAAATTAATTTTGGACTAGACCATTTATCGAGAATATAGTCAGGAGAAGAAGCACAGGCAATTGAAGATACCATGCCAGATACATAGTTATATAGGTTATAACAAGCACCATCAGAACTAGAGGACATTGTTTTCTTTCTATTAACAAGCATGACACAATAAGGAATGAAACCCTTGGAGAAGAAACAACTTGCTAAACACGTAGCCCCCTATATGTTAATTATCAGTGACCTGTACAAGTTAGGCTGGGATGAAGTATTGCGTTGTTACATAATGGAAAATGAGTGCACATATATCATGGAGGAAGCTCATGGTGGTATTGTAGGTGGGCACTATGCAAGTGATGCCACTGTGCACAAGATTCTACTAGATGGATCATGGTGGGAGACCCTGTATAAAGATTATAAGGAATATTACAAAGCTTGTGATCATTTTCAACGTCTTGGGTAATCATGTCAACTAGATGAAATGCCTCTAAGACCTATTACTAATGTAGAACCATTTGAGAAATGGGCTATAGATTTTGTGGGTCCTAATTCACCACCAGGTGCAAGACCGGATCGCGCTATATCATAACTTGTACAGAGACTATCTAACAAGGTGGGAAGAAGAAGCACCTAGAAAGTATTTCACAACGGCTACATCAACTAGATTTCTATGGGAAAATATCATTACAAGGTATGGATGTCCTATAAGTTTGACCAGTGATAGGGGCACACACTTTCCGAATGAGACAATCAAAATTTTATTGGATGAATTCATTATTTCACACCATAAGACTACACCCTATCATCCTTAGGCTAATGGTACCGCTGAGGCTTTGAACAAAATTTTGAGCCGACCTTGAAAAAAATCTGTGATGTTAGAAGAAAGGATTGTGATGATAAAGTATCCGGAGTACTTTGGGCATATCGAACAAGATATAAAAGGTTGAACAAAGCCACACCATTTCGATTAGTGTTTGGAGTAGAAGCGAGTTCTTCCTATAGAATTCATGCAACCTTATTTGTGTATTGTGCACGCTGGAGGTCTTTCGATGAGAAAACATTAGAAGAATGGATTGAAAAGTTAATCAAGTTGGATGATTGACGCGCTACAAAGCATGTTGGAGTTAAAAATGAAAGAAGGCTAGGCAAAAACATGGCATGAAAGGCACATCAAGGATAAAAAGCTTGAGAGAGGAAAAATGGTACTACTTTATAATTCTAAATTTTTGCACCATCCAGTAAACTCAAGGTATACTTGTTGGGTTCGTATGTTATCACTCACATACTTAAAACATGCGCTTGTCAATTAGAGGTGCTTGATGGAATACGGTTACCCAATTACTTGAGTAAGTGAAGCCCTACTATAAAAAAGTCTTCTTGGTGTTTGTAATAAGGCAATGTTACCATTTAGATTAGGTTTTCAATTCTACATTTCCTTAATGTGTTTTCTTCTTTTCGCTATGATTTGTAGATTTAGTTGATGTTTTTGTGTAATAAGCACATTTACGTGCCAGAAGCTAATTACTATTTAAAGAATTTTTATGCATAGAGGACTACACATACCCTTAGTGTGGGGTAGATTATTGATATACAGGTACAAGACTCGATGAAAATAAGTACACATGAAAAAAACTTTCTGCTATAGATACTATTCAAGGATGGATAATTAAAAAAAAAAGATATTGCTTCTAGAAATAAGGACCATAGATTGAGATGATGAAGAAACAAGTATAACGTGAGGTAAGCGAGAGGTGGTGAAGACTACCAATGGAAGGTGCAATGATGAGGTACTCGGGCGCATGGACGTATGTGTAAGAGAATTCTGAAACCAAAGGGTTGGAGGGCACGCTAGAAGGTTATAATGTGGGCACGAAGATGTACTACGTAGAAAGAACAAAAATGGTCAATTAATGAGATGATTGTTGGTGGTGGAGGAGCAATAGATGCACTAAATTTTTGAAATTGTATATAAGGATGGGATGTGAGTTCATTTTTACCATTACAATCAAGATAATTTAAAAAGGGCTAAGTGTGAAGAGTGTGAAACTAGGTGTGGAGAGAAGGTTTGTGCACATGAGAAGCTTGTGTTCCCGAGAGGAGAAGGTTTTGAGTGAAGAAGATGCATTATAAATGAGCTAGGGCATGTAATTTCCTCTAGGGAACAGAGATTTCAACTAGGGTTTTGACTTACTCGATAACAAAGGGAAGGAAAGAGATATTTTTCAGATGGAACCGAAGAAAGCACCCACAACAGGGTAAAAGGGAAGAAGAAGGTCAAAGTGGAAGAATAAATTTCTCCCAAGAGTAATTAATCTTAAATGCATTGTCTAGAGGGTGTGATCATGGAACAAGAATGGGATTCCCATGTATGTCAATGTAAAATTAGTGATTAAAACCATCGAACATAAGATAATAAGAAGGAGCCCGATACGTTATTGAGTAAAAAAATGAACAAGCGCACAATAGAAGATATGATGGTGTATGATGACAATGGTAAAAATTTATTAAAGTTGATTGGAGTCTACCAGCTTATATGAGCTTCCATATTTTGGAAATTATGAACCAATTTATTAGTGGTGATGAGTAGAGTCCACGAGGACTTCTTTTACTTCGCCGATGGAGGTAAGAATCAAAAAAGATATTGCTTTTGGAAACAAGGACTATAGATTGAGATGAATGAAGAAACAAGTATAACGTGAGGTAAGCAGAGGCCATGAAGACTACCAATGGAAGGTGCAATGATGAGGTACTCAGTGTGCATGGAAGTGTGTTGAAGAGAAGTCGAAACCAAAGGGTTGGAGGGCGTACTAGAAGGTTATAACTTGGGCGTGAAGATGTACTCGTAGAAAAAGAACAAAAATGGTCAATTAATGAGATGATTATTGGTAGGTGGAGGAGCAATAGATGCACTAAATTTTGAAATTGTATATAAGGATAGGATGCGAGTTCATTTTTACCATTGCAATCGAGATAATTCGAAAAGGGCTAATTGTGAATGAGTGAGAAATCTTGTTGAGGTGTGAAGAGTGTGAAACCAGAAAAAGAGAGAAGGTTTGTGCACATGAGAAGCTTGTGTTCCCATAGGAGAAGGTTTTGAGTGAAGAAGATGCATTACAAATGAGATAGGGCATGCGATTTCCACTAGGGAACAGAGATTTTAACTAGGTTTTGACTTACTCAATAACAAAGGGAAGAAAAGAGATATTTTTCGATGGCACCAAGAAAGCACTCGTAACGAGTAAAAGGGAAGAAGAAGGTCGAAGTGGAAGAATAAATTTCTCCCAAGAGTAATTAATCTTAAATGCATTGTCTAGAGGGTGTGATCATGGGAAAAGAATGGGATTCCCACGTATGTCAATGTAAAATCGTGATTACAACCATCAAACATACGATAATAAGATACGTTATTGAGTAAAAAAATGAACAAGCACACAACAAGAAGATATCTTTGGTGTATGATGACAATGGTAAAAAGTTATTAAAGCTGATTGAGTCTACCAGCTATATGAGCTTCCATATTTTGGAAATTATGAACCAATGTATTAGTGGTGATGAGTAGAGTCCATGAGGACTTCTTCTACTTCTTCGGATGGAGGGTAAGAATCGTAGCTACCTTGATTTCAATAGTATCGGGACTAAGGGCTTTTCAAGAGTGAATCGAGAGTGATTTTACCGATAAGGCCACAATCATGGAGATAAGGAAGGAGCTAGGGTATACCAAAGGTCCACGTGGCATTGACATCGATAGATTGAGAAGTACCCAATAGTTAAGGTAGTTGAACACTTGGTGAAAACTTGAATGACCAAGAAAGGTGGTCGCTGGTAAACACAATGTGGATGCATGTTGCAAAGAAGATGTCTGAAGGAGTGATCTACAATATCATGGATCACATAATAAAGAAAATAATTGAAGAAGCGTGGATATGTGAAAGAATAAGTTTTGGCACTATTTTATTGTCTTTGGTGTTCATGGAGACTGGAGTGTTTGATGGGCCAAAGGAGAAGATTTGGGAGTACCGCATGGAACACAAGTCACCTACATAAAGATTTGAAAATTACTTTTGTAATGGATCAATGAGTAGACTTCAAAAAAGGGTGGAGATGTGGTATGATAGAATCCATGCAGAATTCAAAGAAGAGTGGTGCATACCCAAGGATTTTCCTTTGGTGCTTTGGGTAAGGCGATTTAATTTCCAGTCTACCAAAGATTTTTGCATCACACAATTTGTGATGAAAGATGGGGCTTGGAGCCCATGGTGTAATATGTCGTATGCCTTCACACCAAGATATTTCTAGGCATCAATTTGTAGGTTTTCATATGAACACCACCTAACCTTCAATGTATAAAAGGTAGATTGTGACTACCAAACTCGAGAATGAAATATGTATATCCGGGGTGGAATGCCTGCATTAAGAGGCTTATATAAGATATTATAAGCATGAAACCTATAATTTTGGTAGTTGGGGATAATGAAGTAGTGTTTGTGTACCTTCAACTCAAGCCCAAGCTTGAGAACACTAAGTATGTGGAGAATGAGTTCATGCTCCCAAGGCCATTAAAAGGTAAACACACAATGGAGAATGTTCCAACACCTAAACCCACATAAAAAATCCAAGTAGATGATGAAGAAGAAGAACATGAAGATAGTGGTGGTTTGGAGAATAAAGGAAAAAGGAAAACTCTAAATAGGGAAGAAGTTGAGCACGTGACTACTCCCACCCATCCATGAGAGGGAGATGATGAGGAATTGGATGCAATCTAAGGAGAGCACCATTTTAAAAGAGTATTCAAGAGAACAAGGACCCAAGGTGCTACTCCACAATCAGTGCATAGACCACCTCAAATATTCCCAAAAAAGGATACAACTAAGAAGAGAATAAGGAAGTTGAAGGCTGAATGAGGAGGCAGAATATTCTAAGGAAAGAAAACCCAATTCCCTACACCTCCATAGAATGTGGAAGAACAAAAGGATGAAAAAATAAAGGAGGGAGAAAAGGAAGCGAGATGAGACAACAACCGAGACTTCTCAGACACATCGAACAATCTCCGAATCTTGATCCCCAAGTTCCTAAGGGGCCAAGAATAAAGAGAACAAGTGGGGAATATGTTTCACTTTGGTCATGGGATATCTTGAGAACATAGGTAAAATTATCTGCGCCCATTTTCGTGGGCACAATGAAATAAAAGGAGTTGTATGGCTGGGAGCTGATGGATGAAGAAATGGAAACTGTGTACACAAGGAAGCAACTGTTATGGTCGATGCACACACACATGGATGAACCAAATTTTGATGTGTGTGAAGATTCATTCGTATCAAGGATGTTGAAGAAGACACCTCAAGCCGGACACATAACTGCTTAAGCCCACTATTATGTTAGATGAACAAGTGAGAAATGATTTAGTGAAATTATTGATAGAGTTATAAAGGAGGAATATGGATAAGGCTGGAACAATCGGGGTGCTTAGGAGGAGATCAAGAATAAGGATGCAAAAATAACGCACCTAAAGAAAGAGAAATACTTGGCACAAAAGAAGAACATTTTTTTCATCAGGATGGTAGAGGAATTTTGGGAAAATATCATAAAAGCAAAGCCACATTTAGAACCAAAGGTACCCAAAACATTTCCTTCAACAATGCATTATGTAAGTACCTTGGTGGACTTAGTGCTTAAAGATGAACCTCTATACATGCTAGAACCAAAGGATCTAGCGTAGGAAGTAGAGTAGGAAAAGGCTTCAGTGATGTAGAATATTGCATCATATGAGGGGTTACTTCAGATTTTATAGGAGGAATTGAAGAAAATAGATCAAGCACATAATATTTTTACAGCCCCAGAAGTAGTTATAAGAACCAGGACCATTTTGGAAGACAATGAAGTCCTGAAGGCCATGAAAGATGAAATGTTGGGCTACGAAAAATGATTAGCACTTGTCAAGAAGAAGCATGAGGCCCTTATAGTAGCTTAAGAACCAAAAAAGAAAGGATAGATGAGCTTGGGAAACTCACCGTGCAAAATATGGAGTTATTAGAGGGAAGAATGACTCGCAATGTCCAACATTGTGTTGGTCTTATAGAATGAGAGGGAGAGATTGCAAAGGATGAGTTAGAGTAAATTGTAGTGGATATCCCAGGAAAGGAAGAAGTTGTTAGTACCCAAATTTGTTCTCCTTTTCAGTCTAAGTAGCATCAAAGATATGGAATGAAGCTTGAAGACAGATGGATCATGGTGTGTGTCATTTTGTAGCCAGGGATATGATCTAACTGGCACTTAGATTTGTGGAGAGATGAATAGCAATCAAATAGGACTTGATCTTATCCTAACTAGTTTAGGTTATGCCTTTCAACCAAGGTAAGAGAACCTATTTTGTAACCCTCAAATGGTGAAGGAGATGAAGATATCCCTCAGTTTGTGCAAATAGTATGAAAAGGCCTTGGGAAAATATGATCAACACTCCAAATCTGACTTTCACAAGTTGTCACTTCAAGATTATGAAGATAATTTCAATACAAGAAAAGGGTTATCAAGACATTTTGAAATCCCGATCTGCTCGCATACTTTCGCAAATGAATTTTGATCTTCTGTGGGTATAAAGGTCAAAAAAGGGTAAAATAGGGTAGGATTAGTTGTTTTGAATGATTTTTTGGGTGGAAGTTTAGATAAGACAAACCAAGGTCCGCCAGACTCTTTGAGGTTTTCAGCAAAATATGGAGAAACTTAATAGCAAAAAGTATCAAAATGGTTAATCATCCCTTCAAACAGATATTTACATCAAATGGAGGCCCAAACCTACACTTTTCCACACAATCTTTGGTTATCTATCACAAAATCTTGAGTTAGAATGAACCAATGAAGCATTTAGAAATCACTATTTAATCATGATCTAAGGTGCACCCAAAGGTTTACAAACAATCTCTAAAGTTAAGGAAGGTAAAGTGATTTTAAATTTGTTTATATCTTTATCAGATGAAAGCTCTTCCAAATGTGAGATTGTAAATGCCACTAAACTATCACAAGAAATGATACCATGTATGATCAAGAGATATTTTAAAAACAAGACTAAAACATGAAACAAGAAACACAAATTTGAAATGCATTCTAAAATGTAAGCATTCATAGATTTTTCCCAAAGACAACACATAATAACTCAAAATGATAAGATTTATCAAGCAAGGAATGTTTTGAAAAAACAATCTTAGAGCTTGTTAATAGCTATACATGTACAACCAACTTAACATGATTTGAAATCTAATATAAAGAGAGTTACATGAGTTTCTCAAGTGGTCACTCAAAGAATGGGCTTCTTCCCAAATTTTTCTTGTGAAATTTTTAGTTTTCCAGGCTTTTTTAAACTCTTCTAACCCTTTTCATGACAAGTTCATGCAATATATAGCTTTCAATCTCCTTCGAGCCTTCTTTCCCAAGAAAAGAATATTCTAAAGGATCAAATTTGTTACAAATTTTTTCATGATTCACAGACAGGACATTTAACAGAACATGTCCAAAAAGTTGCTAGTTGTCTCAAAAAGAGATGAATCATTACAAAATTTACATCATTATCCATTGTGGAGGCACATTTTTCATCTTCAAAGCATGCAGACCCCCTTCCTTTCATTATTTCATCCTTATCCCTCCAAAATTTGACTCTGTAACTTTTGGATCTGATATTTCACGTTTTTGGATGGGTTAGGGAAAAAATTAGTTTCAAAAACATTTCTGATCTTCAAATTGATCCTCAAAACTGATTGCATTGATCCTTACAGGCACAAATGACATGAATTTGTCAAAAAAATTGATGAAAATTGATGCAAAAATGCATTTCCACACTTCCTGGAGCCAAAATGGTGGTAAAAATGACAAAATGTATAGTTGCCATTGATTTTCCTTTCTCCCTTTAATCTGAGCCCTCCACATGGCACAAATAAGCCAAAACAGGCCTGGGGTGCCTTTCTACCTTTTTCCAACCTTTTTGAAAATTTACAAAATTTCTCGATTTCCTCCGCTGCTCTGCCGTTGAGATTTGGGCCTGACACGTGGTGCAATATGACTGGATATGGAGTCATGACTCAATTTTAAACATTTTGCCTCTTTTTGGAAAAAAGAAAATTGTTCATTTTTCCTCTCGCATGTTCGCTTCTCTCCCATAGGACATGTGTCCTCACCGATTGGTCATGCGAGGAGCACTCTTATTTATATTTTAACAAAATTTTCCACAAAGGAAAATTTTCACCATTTCCTCTCGCACTCTTGCACCTCCGCCTTTCCCTACCACATGTCACCTTCTAATTGGCCGAGGGCCTGCGCTCTCATTTCATACTTTAACTCCTTTTCACCAAAGGAAATTTTTCCACTGTGCCTCCACAGCTCCGCCCCTCCACTATTTTGAATTTTCTAACTGCCATGTGTCACCCTCTGATTGGTTGAGGGCTTACGACTTGCGGGGACAATTTAGACCTTTTTCAAAAAACAAAAAAATGCTAAGTTACTCGAGTAAACCCGCCAAACCTTGTCTAATCACAAATGGCCACGTAGGAGAAGATTTTTGAGCTAAAATTTGATGGGCAAAGGATGCCCATATGATACCAAAAACACAAATTGCTGACGCCCAAAATTGATTTTTCCTTCGTGGGTGAAGAAATTTTGCAATCAAAGGACAAATGGAAAGTGATTCAAAGCAATTTATGACCATGGAAAGGGATTTTTGAGGGCAAATAAGTATAAATCGAACAATTTTGAGCTCCAAAGGCTAGGAAAATGGAAAAAATGGTAAAGGCATTTGAACAGGAAAAATTAGGGCAAAACGCAGGGAAAACTTAGAGATTCCTCAAAATGGTGCAAGAATGGAGAAAAAATAAACAAATCAAAGCATTTAAACATAGATACGAGTTGTTTTTCATCAAATTCAAAGGATGGGAAGATCCAAAGCCGTTTTTTCTCAAAAACAGGGCAAAAATGCATTTCTCCTTAACAAAGCATGACATGTGCAACATTGGGCACCAACATAAGCCATGCTCAATGACCGACAGACTTTAGAGGCGTAAATAAAACTAGGAATATCTAGAACTCGATTCTTCAGGTTGAAGCAGAAGACACAGCAGGGTAAAAAATTAATTATTCATCTAAATTCTTTCCATCTCTTTATTCAAATTCTTTGATTCATTTTTGGAGACAACCATTACTAGTATGGCAATGTGATTAGTGTGGGGTAATGTTTGTCAATCAAAATTGGAACTTAGTGAAGGACATATGGAAGGGTTGCACATAAGAGCAGAGCACATTCAAAGACATGAGAGGGTTGAAAAGGATCACACACAAAGAAGAGAGACAGATTCGAGACTTAGCCATGTTCATGATGAGGATCTATTTTTGATGATAGCATGCGGAGCACACAAACTGGTCAAAGACTTGTGCAACATGCATTGGCTATTTTTGGAGGATCAGCTATGAAGCACTTTGCATGGATTCAGGATGAGAATAGATCTACTACCGACGCTAACTAAAATCAGGTCTATTGTTAGCACACTAACATGTGTGGCTATTTTTGTAACATTGCATGGGTAATAATAGTATGCGACCTATTTTGGGATTAGATAAGTGGTGAAGGGAAAGTCCCCACCCTTATAAATATGTAGTTAACTATGTAGCATAGGGAGAGTGTGTGAGAAATGAGTTATAGTGAGATTATGCTGGTAAATCTGATACGTGCATGAGCGTATACTATTTTTATTGTAAGGAAGCTTTTTGTGTACTACTCAATGTAAATTAATGAATATTATGGACCGAATCAAGGTGTTATCATGGTTATAGTTTAGTATTTTATGCTTGATTTCATCATGGTTATCTTTAAAGTATGTTATTCTCTGGATCTCGATCCGAACATGCACCGTAGAATGATATATTAGTCATAGATCTGAATGATTTCAGTATTCATCATGCTAACATCCTATTAGGGGCTAAGTACCTTTACGCGATTCGTGAGTGCTCGCCTAGGATGAGTGATGTGCTAACGTGCTTGGGCTTGTATTGGTGAATTCTAGGTCGTGCATCAATTATAATAGAGAAGTTGACGTTGTGTTCAACTTTGTTTGGCCTTTATAGATGATAATGAAGGGTTGAGAACTTTTCTTAGTGGTCTTCAAGTGGGAGATTGTTGGGGTGTAGAGCCTATTTTTGGTCTTCTGGAATCAATTTTGAAGTGTTGGAGTTTTAACAGCTATGTTTGGAGACTTTAGGAGCATTCTCAGGTCATGTGTTGTTTTCTAGATACATATTTGTTGTTAATTGGTGGTTAACTAGCTATTGACACAAGGGTTAAAGCATACAAGTGTGTCCCACTTTGTGGCCATAAATATTTTAAAATCGACTAGTAAATAAATAATTAAAAAATACTATAAAAATTTAAAAATCAGTAAATTTTGGATGCCCCGCACTTGGTATTTATAGCCTCTTAAAAATGCATGTTTGGTCATTTTATATGTGTTTGGTCATGTTTTGTTTGTCGGACATAGTTTGCTGAAAGTACAAAAACTACAAAAAGTGGGACACGGTTATATGCTTTGACCCACAACTACAATTTTTCCAGCCATAGGAAGTTGAAAGGTTACGACTTTCAAACATATAGGGTCGGCTATAGAACTTCTTAGAAGGATATTAATCTTATAAATAGAGGTGTTAGGGGATTCCTTATGTATCTTGAATGTATCTTGAGTTATTAAGAGGTCTCGAGTCTTATAAAATAAAGACGTGATAAAGAGTGATCAAGTTTGAGCAATTGGGTGTCAATTGTGTCTTAGATGTAATCTAGCATCTTTGGGAATTTTGTTGTGAGTTCATAACTAAGATAAGACTGTGACATTTATTTTACTCTCGTTAATAATAAAATATGAGAAAAATCTAGGTGGACTTAGCCCACATTGGGTGAACCATGTTAAATATGTTCTTTTCTTCTTTTGTGCATTATTTATTTATGTTGTTATATTTCTGCAAGTATAATTCTCGCTAAATAGTTTCCTTCATTGTGATTTTAGGAATTGTTTCTACATATTTTTTTCTAATTTTTAATAAACCTAAAAATAACCTCATCATGAGGAAATACATATATCACTAGAAATATATCTTAATCTACTTTCCAACACAACTTTAATCACCTCAAAATTCTACTTGTAGCTCAAGTTATGGCCAAAACACTAGACCCTACTATTTGAGACCCCAAAACTGCCCTTTGACCAGTCAACTTGTTTAGACCTCAAAACATCATGAACCTACATAATCATGTCTTGAAACCACCATGTACATCAAGAAAAACTCCCATAAATCATGCACCATCAATTTTTCATGCTACTCCTTTGGACCATCTTGTCCTAAAACCTTATTCTTCAAAAAATTCTATTTTTAGGTGGGGCCCACATATCACCATGACCTCAACCATAAATTTATGGAAATATTGAGGATTCCTCTACAACATCCAATCATCACTTTTTATTAATAAAATAAAACTAGGTCATAATACTTCACTTTTTATCAACTTCTCCTAGTTAGGGTTTTACTAGGGTTTTAGACCTCTTTACCTTCTTAATATTTGTTCATAAAAATGTGACAATTAACTAACCTGATTATTTTTTTAAACCTTACAAACTCACCTTATAAAAATTACTAAAATGAACAAGGTCCCATGTAAATCACACTATTCACAATGAGCATCGAAGTTCAAATTCAAGCTTGATTTTCACCGTTCTTGACCTTGCTTCACCAAAAAAATCATATCTTGCAAAATTCACATCATGGGAATCTAAAATTTTTCTGAGAGCACTATGATTCATCCCTAAAACACCTATAATCATCATAACATTAATTTCATTTCTCATTATATCTATTTTTAAGACTTGCTTATGCATGCATGCTAGATCCTCACTATAACAACTAGGGCCAACTGAAATAATGCAAGAACTAAACAAGAAAACTATATAAATGACCCAAAAATACCTCATACACCATGATATACCTGATATCATGCATTCATGATCTCAAATGGCTCCAATCCACTTTGTCACACTTAATAGTTTCTCTACTTGATCCAAACCGTAACATGGAGAAACACTTGTACCTACACTATTCCACTACTGTGAGTACTCAAGAACTCTCAAATCATGCTAGCCAACATGCCAACATGATTCCCAAGTAACCAAGAATCTCACACTACCAAGAAACACCTCCTAGGCACCTGTATGGGCTTGCTAGAGAAAACATGCATCACTGAATCCCAATGTAACAACTAATAAACATCTGAACCATCATTTTAGCACCACATAAATCATCATGTCATCATCCTAAAACATTCAATTTATCATTAATGTGTTTTTTCATCAATGATGTCACCTATTAGGATGTCATGCCAATATTAAGAACATAAATAATTTTAAAGAAATTATTAAGCTTTCTTTTAGGTGACTATGGATTATTTAGTTAATTAATGTAATTGATTAGTTATCATAAATGAGAAAGAGGGAGTAAAAATGTTATTTAACTAAACTCTATCTCCATAACTTGGATGGAACTTACCAAATGTATATTAGTTTTGGGCCCCGCTTTTGGGAGTGACTGATGTTGATATAAATTTATGTCTTTGTTTAATTGCATTATAAGTTCTTTTAAAACAAGTGTGAATGATATTACTCTTATGGATTCATGGTTTGTAGGAAACCATTATGGTTTGAGATAGTCTCATTATGTAATAATATTTTATTTGTTTGATGTGATTTAATTTATTACATAAATTATGAAGTTTATTATTTAAGACTTAAGATAATCTTATCATATTCATTTATGTCAATTTAAAGAATCATGAATATGAGTAGATAATTCATGTTAGCTTGTAGAACTGGCCATGTATACATTCACTCTCCTATATTTTGCAAGACAAAGTGATATTATGAAGTGATTAACTAGATTGTATTTGCATGATTTCTTCATGTATTAGAGTTTAAAAATCTATTACGGTTATTTTAATTCTTTGTAAAGTAAAAGTATTATTTTCGTAGGTTGAATTAGAGACATTTTCCTATTTGTGATATTCTAAAATTTTGATATTATCATTTTGGAAAAAATAATATATTTATCCTTGTAAGGTTGAATAAATATACTTGTTGTTTATATCACTTTTTGTGAGTTATAAAGATGTTCTCGCTACCATTTTTACGTAAGAGAATGATTTAAATTTATCAAATTATAAACATCATTTAGGAAACTATATTTGTATCATTCATTCATTATAGATGAAATAATATGATGATCTACAAAAAAAGGTATGATATGGATATCTTTATGATAAAAATAACAATTACAACCTATCAATATTATTTAAAATTACAAGCATTTAAAAGCTACTATTAATAACAATGTTCATATACAATTTATTGTTATTAATTAATATTATTCACAAAATGTATAGTTTCATTATGGATGATTAAATATGTAATTAATGAGTATAATTACTTTATGGTAAAAAAAATGAAAATAATGTTATAGTATCTTATTACCTTAATATGAAAAAGTACATTAATTATGACACAATGACGACATATTAGTACACGTATTATTTCAGCAATTATTAAATATAGTAGTTATATGTGAAACATGATTAATTAAACTCACATTATAAGATAACCTTGATTTTTTCTATTTATTGTCAGATGATGACCCATTGAGATTAAGTGAACTATTCATATTAAATGTTAAACTTATGAGAATGAAACTAAGACCAAAACTAACTAGGAAATGATTGTATCATTTAATCACGATAATTGTTTAAGTAATGTTATATTAATTAACACTATCTTATGAGAGTACAATGGGAGGTACTTATTTATATAGTAACTCAATGAGATACTATGACTCTCTATTGGGAAAGGAATGTCATATAATGATACAAAATAACCTACCGTTAAAATAAACTTATCTACTTAAATTTAATGGATAACTGAAACATGTAATCAAATCATAGTCATTATGACTCATCATCCTTCCAATGGTATCCTACCCATACCAACTTAGGATGGCTATGGGAAGGGTAGTGAGGATGTAATGAAAAATTCATTACGTGGTTAGTATCTTTCCCATAGGGATTATAAGGTGGCATTCATATGATTCCTTCATTAGAAGGGTGTCATAGTCCCTATTGCTTCAAAATGAAAATTAATTTATTAATCAAAAGAAAAAAGAATCTTGATAACTATATTGAGATGGTTGTGTGGTGAAGGAAATATATGTTTCATAGTATAGTGTGCAGAATCGAAATTGGCTTGGAAATGCAATGCCAACAAATTATGGTCAGTAGTAATGTAAATGTTAATTGCATTGTTTGTTCACCATTTATCATAATCAACGGTGTGTTGACTCGAGGGAAGTTACTTAAATAATTTACTGGTTGACACAAAAGGATTCACAACATTCTCATAACCTATCAAAGGTTTTTATACAAAGTATACACACTCATGTTGAGTGATTAAGGAGATCTAGAATATATAAAGTACCCTTACAATTACACATGGTTAATGTATGTTATCAAAATGTATTTTGGAATTCTAAACAATGATAGATTATTTAGTTATGAGCTACATATTAATGATAATCATTATAACATATTATAAACTTAAGGGGTTTGTATTAAAAAAATCTTAATTTTGATGAATCCTAACATGGGTGCTACATGTACATGACTAAAAATAAGGGACATTTGTTTGGGTATATATTCTACACTTACAAAAACACAATTACAATTTTGGTATATGATACAAGTACAATTAGTGTACATGTAATCAAAAATATAGAAAAACACAAAAATTTAGAAAAAATTCACATGTTCATAACTATACAAATTGGTTAAGACCTTACGCTATGGTCTTGACATTTGAATTTTTACCAAAGGGTAAGAAACATATTTTTTAGCAATCATAGTTTTTAGCTAAATCCTTAGGTTTTTAGCACAATTTTAGGCTCAGTTCAAACTAGTACATGGGGCATAAAGTACTTCACTCATTATTTGATGTGGCATTCATTTTATACTATAGTTTCATACATCTTGGGGGCATGAGTCTCCTTTCTCCATCAACATTTTAACACATTTAAGCTTATATTTAGTTGTGTGACATATATGAAGGTCTTGGGGAATCTATTCTCTTTTTTAATGTGTCTTAATTTACAAAATTGAGCATAGATTTTTCTTTAGTAGTGTGGCCTATGGGGTTATGGAAGGTATCAAAGTAGTTAACTTATTAATATGAAAACTTTTCTCTCCTCTTGCAATCAAAGGGGAAGATATCAAAGTTGTTGAATAACTTTGATACCCACTCTTGTTCCTTATTGGGGTGTTTCAGCACTTCATTATTATTCTTCTGACATCGGCATCTTCATGTTGGGTTTCTTACATTTAACACTTTGTTTTATCCTCATAACAATTAGGGACTAATCACCCCTAATCCTTCAACAAATTTCAATAAATTCAGTAATGTAATATCTTCAAGCACAAAAAAATCATGTGATTTATCCCTCTAAAACAAATAGATGTATTTCTTCATTGTTTACATTTCTTTCATTTCATTCTATTGAACTCTTTTCCCAATGTGTGATGTATGCTTGAATTCCTCTTTACATGTATGTCATGTCTTTTAGTTCTTTGAAGGGTGTCAAAGGAGGATTCCCTTTAGGAAAGTAACTTTTTTCCTACCCACTTTTTTCATATTAAAATTGGTTGAGACCATAAAACATCCATGATTGATGTTTTGTACTCCATGAAGGGGATGTTATTGATGACATGGAATTTAAACATATTTAGTTTTTTGATACCCACAATATTTTGGTTTCCATCTAGCAATGGTGGTTCCAAAAATGCCTTAATTTCATAGAATTCTTGAATAAATTATGGATTGAATGTACTCTTCCCCTCTTCGCATATTCAATAAATTTCCATCATCTATGGCAAAGAGAATGTTTCCAATTTTCTTAATGATGTTGATAATGATTTAAAAAATATGGAAATTATAAAACCATAATTGCAAAGTCATGTATGATAAAAATGCTAAATATTTTTTTGACACAAGTAATAAGCTAAAGAAGTATAAAACCTTAAGTACAAGAGACATTGAAAAATACTTTGTTGATTCACACTTGATTCAGATCGTGCAAGTTGGGAAAAATGATGAATAAGAAGGAAGACTATCATAACTATGCTTGATACATTATGCAGCTATCACATCTACCTCGGACTAGGGCATCTAGAATAGGACAAGGGAACCTAGGCATCGATACCTCTGTTGGGCACCTATGACTGTCAGAGATCATAATATGGTTTTTGGTGTCATAAGGTAGTCGTTGATAGTCATGATTGGTCACTTGTGTTTCTCAATATCATCTCCAAATTTTCATGTAACTGTAAAAATATGATGACCTACAAAAAACCTCAAACTACTTCAAATCAAAAAAGAAAAGATGCAATATGGGGAGTTATACTCGACTCCCCGAAGGTCACCCAACTAAGTAAAATTAGACTTGAGTGCTACACTACATCTCATAATCCATGTAGTTATTATGCGTGTGTGATAGAATCGTGCCTATGAATCCCTTTTACAAGATGCATGTGATTTTAGGTGATAGCTAGATGTACCCATGTAAATATATGTATAGATGGAAAATGAAATTCTCCTCCTATGCATATATGCAGAAAATGCAGTCCTTGTACCTTGAATGAAAGCTAAAAGGATGCCTTTGATTCTCTTATATGCCTTTGTCTGCAACCTTAGGTGATGATAATAAATGTTTAAAGGTTGGTACTTTATTTTGTCACATAGTTTTATAGTTATATAATTCCCTTGGTTAAATTTCATAATTAACAAATAGAAAGTTGACCCATAAGAAAATAAGATTCTCAAAAGATAAAAGAGACCAAAAATAAGTGAGTAAGATAGAGAGAGGTCAAGGCACCCAAAACGATGAGGGTGCCTCGGGCACCGTCGTCCTTGGTTGGGTGCAAGTATCTAGAGTTATGAAAGATAAACAAATAAATTTTAGATTGGGTTATGGTATGCAAGGCCAAAGAGATAGTAAGAAGGATAGAAAAGAGGCCAAAGACAAAAATTAATTACTAGTTTTCTCGCTTATGAATTATATGTATGTAAGTATGTGTTTAGGACCTAGAATTGTACCCAAGTGCGTGATTTTGTGTCTACATTTACCCCCACTTTATGATTTTGAGTAAATAATCAATAACATAAAGTATATAAGATATGCATACCTAATAACCATGTAGAGTATGATGGTGATAGCATTCTAAGGAGACAAGTGAAAGTGTGGGGTGATAAAAATGAACCATGGAAAATAAGAAAGAGGAAGTGACCCTATGGGTGAATTGTATAAATTATACCGTGTTATACCTATTATCAGTAGCTTCATCTCTGGGGTTGATTCTTGTTGCATATTAAGGATGGGTCTAAAAAAGAGAAAAAGACGTAGTGAAATATATTATATGATTTTTATATAAATATGTAAAAGTATGTGAAAATGTGTAAAAAAGAAAGTGTGCACCAAATCATGAAGAATGAAAAGGATAAAAAAATGTCTTGAAATGTTGTATAAGAGTGATTGTTTTAGATGATCTCATGCCAAGAGTGATTTTTTTGGGTGATCCCATGCAAGGAATGAGTTTTTGGGTGATCTTGTGCAAAGTACAAGTTTTTAGGCAATCTTGTGTCATGGAAAAGAGAGTTGGGGAGAGAGATATAGTGTTAATATCCTTCCATGACTTCTTTCCGAATAAGCACCACTATAGATGGTACGTCGCATGTTTAGTTTCATATTTGTACTAAGTTGAAAAAGGAGATAAAATGTATTTTGATTGCTAGAGGAGTGTGCCTCGTACTTATGAAGACTGCACTTTGAACTACCGAAAATTTTTATTACTCTAAGAAAGTAATTGTAACTACCCTTGGTCACCCCCGGTCATAGGTGCATAAGAAAGGTCATCAAGAGTACTAAGGAGATAATGTCTATATATGGGTACTGGTGTCTGTGTTGAACTAAGGACCCAAGTCTTATTCTAGGACATTTCTATAATCGTATACTATTTTTTTCATATACTATGTAGGCTTGTACTGAATCTCTCATCTATTGTATGGGATGAATTATTCACCCAATGTATTCCCCCTCATTTGGGGTGCATGCGACATCACTAGGAGAATGTGGCCCAAAGGAGAGGACCAAATGTTGATCTAAAACCGATACCCCGCAAGGGGGAGGGAATGTGCATGGGAAAAAAAGTGACTAGATACATGTGTTAGTAAAAATTGAAAAGCATGTTGTAGAAGAAAATGTAAACAAGTAATAGTGTAGAAAAATTAGATAGTGAAAAGCGGGTTTCAAACATGGGGTATCACTCACAATGTGACAAGACAATTAGGGGAAAGGTGGAAAAAAACATACAAGTAATGATCAACCAAGACATAAGGAAAATACCGCAAAACAATGGCATACAATAGAAAATAATGTAAAACAAAATTTAATATACAACCATGGTGGAAAATAGTTCCTACATAGTAAATTTCGCACATGAAGCACCCATTAGCATGTTAGAAAGATAAAAAGTATGTCAAAGCTTGTATGTATCAATGGAAAGTATTTTGTTAGTAATAATAGGAAGTAGTATAGAATGAAACAATAACATTTGTAGTGTGTGAGATAATAGATTCCCTTGGGAGCCTCAATAGGACTTTTCGAGGTATAGTACTAGACATCATTATAGTATGTAAGTATTTGTAAGAAATATGCATTCGAACTAGAGAACTAGTGAACACGCATGTTTATATAGAAAATATATATTAACATACTAAGTATCCATAGAGTATGAGAAATAAAGTGTACATATAAGTATAAGCAAGTAAGAATAAAAATGACCAATATATATAGTATGTTGTGTATGAGTGAGATGGAATGGTATGCAATGTGAATGTGGTAGGATTAATATGCCTCCCAGCGAATGTGTATGATACAAGGTTCATTTATAAAATACCCCTCAATAATTAAGAATGAACCATATAACAAGAGTGCATCATTGGGAAATGTTTTTAACTATGCACTAGATATATAAAACATGAAACATAGAGGGTAAAGTGGAGAAGAGGTGAGGTTCATTTCATATTTAGACCCTCATTAGTTGAGTATGAACCGTGGAACTAGAGTACATAATAAGGTCATGACGATACAAGTTTTGTATCAAGTTATGAGAAATACTAGATGTGAAACATGGAGCATAAGAATAGAAATGTTGGACACCGGTGATTCTAGGATTAGGGAAAGGTGGGCATGATTCCCCCAAGTGAATGATTTAGGGAAAAATCAAGTAATATCATCTATAAGATCATTATCATAAATATTACATCCAATTAGTCTTGGATCGTAGACTTTGTAAGAAACAATATGAGGTTAATCATATAAAGATCCATTGCAACATAAATTATACATAACCATTATGTATTCTTCATCAATGAAAGTTGGTTATAGAAACCGATGAGCATACCGCTAGGTGAGATTTGGATTATAGCCAAAAAATTTATCATCACAAATAGAATATGGACAAAAGACATGGAGAATGTGATAGTTTTGTGAGAAGTATATAAATTGCCCCTAATGTAGCCAATCCTGCATAATCAAAGAATATGTGGAGAGGCGTAAAAGTGTGCGCAAAAATACTAGTAAATTAAGGACACAAAGATCATAAGTGGTAATAAAAAGACACATCCATGATAAAGTTGAGGAGAATGAGGTGGTGGGTCAAGATAATCCAATGTGAATCCATGTCGGGTGAAGATATCATTCATGTAAATGGTATGAGAGAAAGTAAGATCAAATATAATGTGAGGCCAATAAGAGTCATGTATGAAAAGAGTGCATGTAAATAAAGGAGGTGATAACACAAAGTGTCCTTAGAGAGATGAATTAGAGGGCATAATTTTTAGTGAAAAAATGGATCCTTGGAGATGAATCATGTCTGTGGTAGGTGTAGGATATTTGGTGAGGTGATAATCATCAGTGAGATATGTATGAGGATTATAGGGAAGACCAGTATTGTGGTAGAGAAATGGATAGGGAGATCAATGAGTGGGTATAGATTGCAATATTTTAATGGGTGATGTTAAACAATAACAAGTATACACAACCATTATGTAGGAAGTTAATGCATCATGAACTATATAGGGTACTTTTTATAGCGTGAAGCCATGGTCTACTGTAAGTATTTTTATTGGATTTTGGCATCAATGAAAAATAATACTATAGGGATGGTGTTTGTCCCAACTATGATAGGTAAGGTGATATGGCCCATGCATGGTCATGTAGAAGAATCATAGCTACAAATAGAAATAGATGTTAGATTGAGATGAGTGGAGGAAAGGCCAAGTTGTTGAAGAAATGTAAGATTACAAAGACTAATCTTAGATCCATTATCAACTAGTAATCTCCTAATGCCAATGTTGAAGATGCAATCTTAAATATAAATAGGAGGATCGTTGTAGTAAATAGAAAGATCAAGAATCGCATCAGATGGGAAAGTAAGGTGTTAAGAAAATGCATCAACGAATAAATGATATATATGATTTAGAGGAGTATTAACAAGAATATAAGTATTAGCAAGAAGAGAGTTTATTTTAGTCTTACATTCAAGATGAACTTGCAAAAAGGAATAGATAAAAACATCCATGATGGAATAAACCTAGGATATTGAAGTGAAAAGAAGAGAGAAACATCCAATGGTGCTCCAAAGGCGGGTTCACCAAATGATTTAACAAATACATAATTTTTAAAACTCTGATTGCGAAGTCATGTATGATAAACAAACACTAAATAACAAATTTCCACACAATTAATAAGCTAAATCTAAGTATAAAACCCTAAGTGCAAGAGAGAGGGGAAAAGACTTAGCTGATTCATGTTTTATCAAGGACTATGTAGACTAGGAAAACTGATGAATAGGAAGGGCATATTGTCACAACAAATCCTATTAAATTTTAGAGTTATCGGATATTCTTTGAATAGAGTGCTTGGACTATGGTGAGGGTGACTAGGCACTAGATACCTCTGGGTGCCTGTGACTCCACAAAAGATCATAATCTAGTTTTTCTAGTATCAAAAGGTGGTTAATGATAGACACTATTGGCCACCTTTGTGTCACAGTATGATTTTTAAATTCTATTGTAACCTCCAAAAGGATAATAACCTGTAAAAACCATCAAACTACATCAAATCTCAAAAATAAAAGATGCAATAAGGGTTAGATCGACCCCAAAGGGTCACTCGACTGAATGAGCTTATGACCAAGAATTTCACTACATCTCACACTCCATGTAGTTATTGTATGTGTGTGATATAATCATGCCTAAATCACTTGTGCAAGATGCATGTGATAATGGGTGATAGCTGGATGTACCAATGTAAATAGATATATGGATGGGAAAATTAACTTACCCTCCTATGTGTGTATAAATACTATATAGTCCCTTTTCTATTGAATGAAATATATATGGATGCACTTGGATGTAACCTTAGGTGATGATAATAAATTATTATAGCTTTGTCCTTTATTTTGGTCACATATCTTTGTATTTATATGATTCCCTTCGTTGAATTTTTTTAATTTACAATAGGAAGGAATAACAATTAGAAAACAATATTCCAAAAAGATAAAAGAGATGCAAAAGAAGTGAATAAGATAAAAAGACATCAGGGGCACCCAAAAGGACAAGGGCTCCTGAACTGACATCCTAGTCGGGTATGCTCGTGTCTAGAGTCATGAAAGCTAAAGATATAAAGTTTAGAATGTTATGTAGAGTGTGCAAGATCAAAACAAAGAGATAAAGGCATAAAAGAGGCCAAAGACAGTAGTCAATTAGTATTTTTTTCTCACATAGGAATCATATGAATGGAAGTATGTGTTTAGGACCTAGAAATGTACCTAATTGTGTGATTTTTAATTTACTGAGATAATTTCTCGAATCTTCCATCTATGTCCTCATGCATGTGACTCACTATAAGAAATATTAGGTACAATGTGTTGAAAACCCTTCTAGTTGTTAGCATGGATGCAAATGCAAACAAGGTGTGATTTTTGTTGTCACTTGAAACATTATCTAGTTGTAAGTAGAGAAATGGTGATTATTTTCTAAATGAACTTGTACATCTTCTTACAATATCAATTGTATGACCCTTCTCATTTCCTACTTTGCTTCCTTACACTTTTCATACACATCATTTTACAATAGTGCATAATGTAATTGGTGTTTTTATGTCCCACTACCGTATAAAAATTACCATTTTGATCTATAAGTGGTTCTTCTATCTTCCCGATACACAATCCCAATGATGTTATTGTGGAGTTTGATCCTCACTCAATAAAAGGAAGATCATATTTCCAAAAACCACTAGTTTTGTGACCATGTGTTAACATACCACAAGTTAACAAGGAGTCATTTCTTATTGAGTTTTCTTTTCTACCCATCCTTAGTACGCCAATTTTAATGTTGTCTATTTTTTCATGCACAATGCTCAAGTAGCTATTAGGATGTTCCTCTGATTGTATTTTATGATCATAGTAAGTTTCACATCGAATTTGAATGTAATCATTATGTCATTTATGATGTTGATATACTTGTGCTAGTATTTTTGGACATGAGGTGGCTACACATTTTTTCTCATGCTCTATGCACTCATCACATTTGTTGAAGAAGTTGTTCTTGGTGATTGAAACATGGGAGAAATGTTTTTTCCATATTTTTCTGAGGTTTGAATGTGACGTTAGAGGAAGGTTCAACAATGAAATAAATTTGTTCCACTTTGTAGGATGTAATCATACTTCTATAACATGCATGAAGTAATATAATTATTAATTTAGTACTTGTTGTCAAAATTTCACCCCTCGGTAATTTTGATAACATGCATCAAAATATTCAAGTCCCAGGCACATTGATTGATTCAGAGCAAACATCATGTTTCTGAGGTTCTCTCAGATATTTTTCTAACTCTCCCGTCTCAGAAGGAAGGAGCAAGCTCGAGAAAATGTGGGAAAAGGTTATAGAAGGCAAGAAGGTTGATCCAGAAAAAATGGTGAAAATCGGCTAAGTCCTAGTCCTAGGAGCAATTGGGACAGTTGGGACAAAAAGGCCCGAACCGGCCGAACCGGGCGAAAAGGGTCGAGTCATCCGAAAAAGTGGGACAGATGGAACAAAGTGGGACAGATGGAACAAAAATACCCGAACCGGCCAGACCGGCCGAAATGAGCACAAAGGGCCCAAAATCAAATGGGACATCTGGGACAAATGGAGGCGAAGTACGCGAAGGAGCCGAAGGGGCCGAGGACCAATGAGAAATCGCCACGTGCCACAAAGAGAAAAGTCAAAAAGTCAAGGGGCGAGTTTTCGAGCACCGATCCGAACCAATGGGATAGTGCCACGTGTCCCAGCTAGGGCCCACAAGGAAAATTCAAAAGACAGCCCGCCGAAAGGTAGAGGAGAGAGAATTGCGTGACCAATCAGAGCCTGCCACGTGTCGTCTAGGTGGCGAAGCGGGAAAATATTTCAAACTCCTCTGGTCCTGCTTCGTGCCCTAAATCTTCAGATCGCCATATCTTTTGATCCAGAGCTCGATTTCCATGTTCTTTATATCAACGGAAAGCTGTTGAGATGCTCTACATGATTCTAGGATCAACCTTGAGTTTTGGTGTAGTCTAAAGAGAGAAAATCGAGAAACAGCTCTGACGCGTGTGCACGGCCAGAAGTGACATTTCAGCGGCCAAATTAATGCAGAATGGGTCGCATTCTCCTCCAAATCGGTCAAAGATGGTAGGGTATGGGTTGGTAAGGTATCCTATGCCATTTTAATGCGTTGGCATTCAATGAGGAATGGGCTTACATGTTTTCCCACATTTTCTGTCCCCTGGGCTCGACCCATGCAATGTAAAAGCCAGATTTGGCTCATTTTAAAAAAAGTTTGTTCATTCTTTCTGCTCTGCCCTCCCTTCTTTTCTTCTCTAGGGTTGAAAATGGAGCTCGAACCTCCTCCCTTGCTCTGTAATGGCATTTTTTCCTTTTACTAATGGAATGATGTTCTGTGCAAACTTCTGGAGCAACAAAACGTGTTCTGTGATGCATCTGTCCATCCTCTCTCATTTTTGCTTGTCTTCTTCTTGCCTCTCTTCATTGCAGGTGTCTGTGCATGTTTGAATGTTCATTGCAGGTTCGGAGCTGTGTTCATGGAGTTTTGGGACATTTTCTGTGTGAAATCTATCCTTGGGCCTGTGATGCATCTGTCCATCCTTCCCATTGCTCACCTCTCTTTGTCCCATGGCAGTTTTGATAGATGTCCAACATTCTCCTTCTCTGGTGTATCACCGTTTTAGTGTAGGCTTTTTTCTGTTTTTCCCTTCTCTCTCTCTCTCTGTCTCCTTGGCATGGTTAGATTAGGATTAGATTAGCTTGCCTGCACTGGAATAGCTTGTGGCAGGTAGTTTAGGAGCAGGAACCAGCCTTCTCTGGAGATTCCTCTCTCGGTTTTACAAGTCCCACGCTTGGAGAGAGGTTTCCATGTTGTGCAATCACACTGGATGCCTGAACATCAACCTAGAAGCCTGATGTGCATCAAGGGTGCTGTGATTTTGCATCAACAGTTTTGGCACGCCCGGTGGGACCTTAGAGGTCTTTCACTTCATCTTTTGCAGGTTGATGTGTTCCTGTGAAGATTTCAGCCTTTGGAGGCACTTGCAAACACATCTGGCGACTCCATCTGGTCAACAACCCATCTCTGAAGTTGCAGACCTTCCTTTCCATTCATTTCCATCCATTTTCATCCATCTTTCTTTCCATCCCCTTCATTCTTTTCCATTCCATGAAGTTGTGCAATCATGACTTCATTTCCATCATGGAATTCACATCAACAACAACAAGCAGATATTCCACCTCCAACATGTTTTACAAATCCTCCAAATCAGCATTTTGAGCAGATTCAAGATCAGTATGCATACCCATATGAGTAGCAGTGCCAAAGTCAGTTTGGCTATGGAGCTTTCCAAGAGCAAGGGTGTGCATACAATGAAGACCATCAGATCCAAGATGCTGGTATGTTCGAGAAAATCCAAAAGATGGAGGTGGAGATGGTGCAGTCCAGGGCTCAAGCACAAATGAAAGCTTTTGGAATTGGTTATGGAGCACCCTGTCCATGGGTGGGACCTTTTCCAAGGCATTACAGCCCTCAGGAGAAGCTTGACTTCATGATTGCAATGCTGCCTTTGCTTGCTAAGTGGATTGAAGAAATAGAGGTGTATGAGAGAAGTATTCAGCAACCTTGTCAACGGGTAAGCACACCATCTCATGCCTTTTCTTTTCCTCTTTCCCAATTTGTTTCATTTCAGCAGTGTCAAGTTTCATACTCTCCATCTCGCTGTCCCAAGTGTTGAATCCATTCCCCATCCCCTAGTCTTCCACCCCATCTCAATTCTTCTTTCCTTTTCCCTTCCAAATAGTCATCCCCTCCAAAGAAACAAGAGGTTTCACCTCCTCCTCCACCACCACAAAAAAATGTCAAATCAGTTGAGTTTCAACCCATCCCTCCTCTTGCATTCCCAAATCCATGTTGGGAGGATGAAAATCAGAATGCCAGTCAAGGAAAACAACAGCAAAAAGAGAGTGCCAACAAAGATGAAGAAATTCAAAATCTGAAGAGTTGGGCTCTTAGATTTGGGATGACAAAGATCCCCTTGATGGTTAAACCTACAGAAGAGGCTAGGGTTGGAGAAAAAATGGTGGTCAGGACTGATTCTGTTGCAGCAGAAGAAGAAGATCTTGCAGTCCCAACTTGTCCTCTAGAGCAACAAATTGAAGAGTTTGACTTGACAAACTTCATGCTGGAGGAAGAGTTCAACCAAGAGCAAGATTGCCTTCAAACATTGGAGGAAGGAGAAGCTGCTCCAAATCCAAAAGAAGAGGAGCACAATCTAGCTGTGGAGGAGAAAAATGTAGATCCAAGGGCTTTGAGCACAAAGCAGGTTACAGGAGAACCTTCAGTTCTTCTTTCCACTTCATCTCTCTCAAGTTCTAGCACTGAAAAGGAGTTTGATCTCTCAAACTCAATATTGGAGAGTGAAGGAAACCATGGTGGTCAAGTTGCAGATCAAGAGGACACCATGGAGGAAGTTGAAAACGAGCAAAGCAGGACAGCAATGTGGCGCTTTACCTACCGCCGATTTGGAGGACTGCTTTTGATGGAGAAGAGCCGGTTGAGCTTTCACCTTTCTCTCTTTCATCATCCACATTCCAAACACCAGAGCCTGCTGCCATGAAGGAGAGCTTTCATTTGCAGCAGCCTGCATCTTACAGCAGCTCTTTGGGATCAAGATTGGAAGATTTTTATCTTCCATGTTCTTCATTGGAGGAAGAGAAAGGACAGAAGGATTCCACCATTTCTTCCACATCATCCATTCAAGTGGGTCTGCAAGAAAACTCCATTCTTGGAGTTGAAAATCAGAGCTATGGGCATATCAAACTGATCAGACCTTGCCCAATCAGGTATTTGGCTTCATTGGAGCCAAAGGAGAAGCCACAACCAGTCATGCTTGCTTCTGAGCATGAGGATGAGCTACAAAGTACCAAGGATCAGCTGCCATACCTCTCCAATCCAAATGCAGAGCAACTAAAAGAGGTATTGGATTTTTCAGTTGATACCTTGATGATTTGGATAGAAGACCAGCTTCTTGTTGATTTTCCATCCATCCAAACAGCCATGATCAATGCCAAATCAATGGCATGGCTGCCAATTTTGAAGAAAGGAAGCTATTTCTCACAACCAGTTGCAGGGTTTGTTTAGCTTGCCTTTGCTTCCAGCTAGAGTAGAGTAGGTAGATTTGCTTTCGTAGAAGAAGTGCTGCTCGTGCACACTGCATGTTCCATTTGGGACATGTATGATTTTCAGTTCGTATAGTTTTGGTGTGGCTGGTTTTGCTTCTCGCACGCTTCATTTCAAAGGTTTTGGTGAGAACAACTACATGCCCTGGGTTTCAAGTGGCTCGAGGGGAGATTTTCAAGTTCGATCAGTTTTCGGCTTGCTTATGACTCCATGCCCAATGGATGCTTCAGCTATCGATCATTCATCTAAAGCACGCAGATGACCCCGCTGAGTCGCTAAACTCGTTTGTCAAAATTTCACCCCACAGGTAATTTTGATAACATGCATCGAATATTCAAGTCCTGTGCACATTGATTGATTAGAGCAAACATCATGTTTCGAGGTTCTCTCGATATTTTTCTAACTCTCCCGTCTCAGAAGGAAGGAGCAAGCTCGAGAAAATGCGGGAAAAGGTTGCGAAGGCAAGAAGGTTGATCCGAAAAAATGGTGAAAATCGGCTAAGTCCTAGTCCTAGGAGCAATTGGGACAGCTTGGGACAAAAGGCCCGAACCGGCCGAACCGGGCGAAAAGGGTCGAGCCCGATCAAACAAAGTGGGACAGTCAGGAAACAAAGTGGGACAGATGGGAACAAAAATACCCAAACCGCCAAACCGCCGGACGCCGCCGAACCTTGAAAAATGAGCACAAAGGGCCCAAAATCAAATGGGACATCTGGGAAAAATGGAGGCGAAGTATGCGAAGGAGCCGAAGGGGCCGAGGACCAATGAGAAATCGCCACGTGCCACAAAGAGAAAAGTCAAAAAGTCAAGGGGCGAGTTTTCGAGCACCGATCCGAACCAATGGGATAGTGCCACGTGTCCCAGCTAGGGCCCACAAGGAAAATTCAAAAGACAGCCCACCGAAAGGTAGAGGAGAGAGAATTGTGCGACCAATCAGAGCCTGCCACGTGTCGTCTAGGTGGCGAAGCGCGGGAAAATATTTCGAAATCTGTCTTGGTCTGTTCCGTGCCCTAAATCTTCAGATCGCCATATCTTTTGATCCAGAGCTCGGATTTCCACGTTCTTTATATCAACGGAAAGCTGTTGAGATGCTCTACATGATTCTGGGATCAACCTCGAGTTTTGGTGTAGTATGAAGAGAGAAAATTGAGAAACGGCTCTGACGCGTGTGCACGGCCAGAAGTGACATTTCAGCGGCCAAATTAATGCAGAATGGGTCGCATTCTCCTCCAAATCGGTCAAAGATGGTAGGGTATGGGTTGGTAAGGTATCCTATGCCATTTTAATGCATTGGCATTCAATGAGGAATGGGCTTACATGTTTTCCCACGTTTTCTGTCCCCTGGGCTCGACCCATGCAATGTAAAAGCCAGATTTGGCTCATTTTAAAAAAGTTTGTTCATTCTTTCTACTCGCCCTCCTTATTTTCTTCTCTAGGGTTGAAAATGGATCTCAAACCTCCTCCCTTTCTCTGTAATGGTCGTTTTTGCCTTTTACTAATGGAATGATGTTCATGCAAACTTTTGGAGCAACAAAACATGTTCTCGTGATGCATCCGTCCATCCTCTCTCATTTTTGCTTGTCTTCTTCTTGCCTCTCTTCATTGCAGTGTCTCGTGCATGTTTGAATGTTCATTGCAGGTTCGAAGCTATGTTCATGGAGTTTTGGGACATTTTCTCGTGTGTGAAATCTATCCTTGGGCCTATGATGCATCTGTCCATCCTTCCCATTGCTCACCTCTCTTTGTCCCATGGCAGTTTTGATAGATGTCCAACATTCTCCTTCTCTGGTGTATCACCGTTTTAGTGTAGGCTTTTGCTGTTTTTCCCTTCTCTCTCTCTCCTCCTTGGCATGGTTAGATTAGGATTAGATTAGCTTGCCTGCACTGGAATAGCTTGTGGCAGGTAGTTTAGGAGCAGGAACTAGCCTTCTCTGGAGATTCCTCTCTCGGTTTTACAAGTCCCACGCTTGGAGAGAGGTTTCCATGTTGTGCAATCACACTGGATGCCTGAACATCAACCTAGAAGCCTGATGTGCGTCCAGGGGTGCTGTGATTTTGCATCAACAGTTTTGGCACGCCCGGTGGGACCTTAGAGGTCTTTCACTTCATCTTTTGCAGGTTGATGTGTTCCTGTGAAGATTTCAGCCTTTGGAGGCACTTGCAAACACATCTGGCGACTCCATCTGGTCAACAACCATCTCTGAAGTTGCAGACCTTCCTTTCCATTCATTTCCATCCATTTTCATCCATCTTTCTTTCCATCCCTTTCATTCTTTTCCATTCCATGAAGTTGTGCAATCATGACTTCATTTCCATCATGGAATTCACATCAACAACAGCAGTATATTCCACCTCCAACATGTTTTACAAATCCTCCAAATCAGCATTTTGAGCAGATTCAAGATCAGTATGCATACCCATATGAGCAGCAGTGCCAAAGTCAGTTTGGCTATGGAGCTTTCCAAGAGCAAGGGTGTGCATACAATGAAGACCATCAGATCCAAGATGCTGGTCTGTTGGAGAAAATCCAAAAGATGGAGGTGGAGATGGTGCAGTCCAGGGCTCAAGCACAAATGAAAGCTTTTGGAATCGGTTATGGAGCACCCTGTCCATGGGTGGGACCTTTTCCAAGGCATTACAGCCCTCAGGAGAAGCTTGACTTCATGATTGCAACGCTGCCTTTGCTTGCTAAGTGGATTGAAGAAATAGAGGTGTATGAGAGAAGTATTCAGCAACCTTGTCAACGGGTAAGCACACCATCTCATGCCTTTTCTTTTCCTCTTTCCCAATCTGTTTCATTTCAGCAGTGTCAAGTTTCATACTCTCCATCTGCTGTCCCAAGTGTTGAATCCATTCCCCCATCCCCTAGTCTTCCACCCCATCTCAATTCTTCTTTCCTTTTCCCTTCCAAACAGTCATCCCCTCCAAAGAAACAAGAGGTTTCACCTCCTCCTCCACCACCACAAAAAAATGTCAAATCAGTTGAGTTTCAACCCATCCCTCCTCTTGCATTCCCAAATCCATGTTGGGAGGATGAAAATCAGAATGCCAGTCAAGGAAAACAACAGCAAAAAGAGAGTGCCAACAAAGATGAAGAAATTCAAAATCTGAAGAGTTGGGCTCTTAGATTTGGGATGACAAAGATCCCCTTGATGGTTAAACCTACAGAAGAGGCTAGGGTTGGAGAAAAAATGGTGGTCAGGACTGATTCTGATTGCAGCAGAAGAAGAAGATCTTGCAGTCCCAACTTGTCCTCTAGAGCAACAAATTGAAGAGTTTGACTTGACAAACTTCATGCTGGAGGAAGAGTTCAACCAAGAGCAAGATTGCCTTCAAACATTGGAGGAAGGAGAAGCTGCTCCAAATCCAAAAGAAGAGGAGCACAATCTAGCTGTGGAGGAGAAAAATGTAGATCCAAGGGCTTTGAGCACAAAGCAGGTTACAGGAGAACCTTCAGTTCTTCTTTCCACTTCATCTCTCTCAAGTTCTAGCACTGAAAAGGAGTTTGATCTCTCAAACTCAATATTGGAGAGTGAAGGAAACCATGGTGGTCAAGTTGCAGATCAAGAGGACACCATGGAGGAAGTTGAAAACGAGCAGCAGGACAGCAATGAGGCAGTTTACCTGTCAGATTTGGAGGACTGTTTTGATGGAGAAGAGCCGGTTGAGCTTTCACCTTTCTCTCTTTCATCATCCACATTCCAAACACCAGAGCCTGCTGCCATGAAGGAGAGCTTTCATTTGCAGCAGCCTGCATCTTACAGCAGCTCTTTGGGATCAAGATTGGAAGATTTTTATCTTCCATGTTCTTCATTGGAGGAAGAGAAAGGACAGAAGGATTCCACCATTTCTTCCACATCATCCATTCAGGTGGGTCTACAAGAAAACTCCATTCTTGGAGTTGAAAATCAGAGCTATGGGCATATCAAACTGATCAGACCTTGCCCAATCAGGTATTTGGCTTCATTGGAGCCAAAGGAGAAGCCACAACCAGTCATGCTTGCTTCTGAGCATGAGGATGAGCTACAAAGTACCAAGGATCAGCTGCCATACCTCTCCAATCCAAATGCAGAGCAACTAAAAGAGGTATTGGATTTTTCAGTTGATACCTTGATGATTTGGATAGAAGACCAGCTTCTTGTTGATTTTCCATCCATCCAAACAGCCATGATCAGTGCCAAATCAATGGCATGGCTGCCAATTTTGAAGAAAGGAAGCTATTTCTCACAACCAGTTGCAGGGTTTGTTTAGCTTGCCTTTGCTTCCAGCTAGAGTAGAGTAGGTAGATTTGCTTTCAGTAGAAGAAGTGCTCGTGCACACTCTGCATGTTCCATTTGGGACATGTATGATTTTCAGTTCTGTACATAGTTTTGGTGTGGCTGGTTTTGCTCTGGCACAGTTCATTTCAGTGGTTTTGGTGAGAACAACTACATGCCCGGTGGGTTTCCAAGTGGCTCAGAGGGGAGATTTTCAAGTTCAGATCAGTTTTCAGGCTTGCTTATGACTCCATGCCCAATGGATGCTTCAGGCTACTGATCATTCATCTAGCAGGCAGATGACCCCGCTGAGTCGCCAAACTGTTGTCAAAATTTCACCCCCCCTGGGTAATTTTGATAACATGCATCAGAATATTCAAGTCCCAGGCACATTGATTGATTAAGAGCAAACATCATGTTTCTGAGGTTCTCTCAGATATTTTTCTAACTCTCCTGTCCAGGAAGGAAGGAGCAAGCTCTGAGAAAATGCGGGAAAAGGTTGCAGAAGGCAAGAAGGTTGATCCAGAAAAAATGGTGAAAATCGGCTAAGTCCTAGTCCTAGGAGCAATTGGGACAGTTGGGACAAAAAGGCCCGAACCGGCCGAACCGGGCGAAAAGGGTCGAGTCAGTCCGAAACAAAGTGGGACAGATGGAACAAAAATACCCGAACCGGCCAGACCGGCCGAAATGAGCACAAAGGGCCCAAAATCAAATGGGACATCCGGGACAAATGGAGGCGAAGTACGCGAAGGAGCCGAAGGGGCCGAGGACCAATGAGAAATCGCCACATGCCACAAAGAGAAAAGTCAAAAAGTCAAGGGGCGAGTTTTCGAGCACCGATCCGAACCAATGGGATAGTGCCATGTGTCCCAGCTAGGGCCCACAAGGAAAATTCAAAAGACATCCCGCCGAAAGGTAGAGGAGAGAGAATTGCGTGACCAATCAGAGCCTGCCACGTGTCGTCTAGGTGGCGAAGCGCGGGAAAATATTTCAAAATCTGTCTTGGTCTGTTCCGTGCCCTAAATCTTCAGATCACCATATCTTTTGATCCAGAGCTCGGATTTCCACGTTCTTTATATCAACGGAAAGCTGTTGAGATGCTCTACATGATTCTAGGATCAACCTCGAGTTTTGGTGTAGTCTGAAGAGAGAAAATTGAGAAACGGCTCTGACGCGTGTGCACGGCCAGAAGTGACATTTCAGCGGCCAAATTAATGCAGAATGGGTCGCATTCTCCTCCAAATCGGTCAAAGATGGCAGGGTATGGGTTGGTAAGGTATCCTATGCCATTTTAATGCATTGGCATTCAATGAGGAATGGGCTTACATGTTTTCCCACATTTTTGTCCCCTGGGCTCGACCCATGCAATGTAAAAGCCAGATTTGGCTCATTTTTAAAAAAGTTTGTTCATTCTTTCTACTCTGCCCTCCCTTCTTTTCTTCTCTAGGGTTGAAAATGGAGCTCGAACCTCCTCCCTTGCTCTGTAATGGCGTTTTTGCCTTTTACTAATGGAATGATGTTCTGTGCAAACTTCTGGAGCAACAAAACGTGTTCTGTGATGCATCTGTCCATCCTCTCTCGTTTTTGCTTGTCTTCTTCTTACCTCTCTTCATTGCAGGTGTCTGTGCATGTTTGAATGTTCATTGCAGGTTCAAAGCTGTGTTCATGGAGTTTTGGGACATTTTCTGTGTGAAATCTATCCTTGGGCCTGTGATGCATCTGTCCATCCTTCCCATTGCTCACCTCTCTTTGTCCCATGGCAGTTTTGATAGATGTCCAACATTCTCCTTCTCTGGTGTATCACCGTTTTAGTGTAGGCTTTTGCTGTTTTTTCCTTCTCTCTCTCTCTCTGTCTCCTTGGCATGGTTAGATTAGGATTAGATTAGCTTGCCTGCACTGGAATAGCTTGTGGCAGGTAGTTTAGGAGCAGGAACCAGCCTTCTCTGGAGATTCCTCTCTCGGTTTTACAAGTCCCATGCTTGGAGAGAGGTTTCCATGTTGTGCAATCACACTGGATGCCTGAACATCAACCTAGAAGCCTGATGTGCATCCGGGCGTCTTTGTGATTTTGCATCAACAGTACCATCCCATTCCATTGAGTGAGACATGTCGACAATATATTAGAATTTATCTCCAAAATTTTGGATGTCAATGTAATAGTTATGACACTATTTAGCAGATTGTTTCTTCTTTCTTGTATTTCAATTAACTACCCTCCTCTCACCATTCATCAAATATTTTATGTATTTGTAATAAGCAATCTTTAGGATTCCATGACATCTATACCATGCATTCTAGAATACATCCCTTCCACAAAAAAATAATTTATCTATAGTTTTCTCGGAAGTTGTACCTACATCACAACTACTAGAATTTATGGTGAACACATTAATTAGAAAGTTTTTGATGACACATTCATACATCCCTAGAGTTATATTCCAACTATGATTGAAAGCAATGAGAGATAGATTAGAGAGACATCCTTATAGAAGGGATTCTTCTAAACTTTAAAAATAATTGTACTCTTATTTTTTTCTCATTTCTCCTATCATTTGGTGTAATAGATGGATTAGTATTTAACCTTTTGGAATTTATGGGAGTTGTAAGGTCTTTTTATCAAATTTTCATTATTGTTATATATTGATGATTCAAATGAATTTGCATATACTAGTTGAGGAAATGGATCTTTAAATGCACATGACATTTTTACCAACAATTTTTCTGAATTTATTTTAGCCTTACTTCCCTAACGGAACCATCTAGATAGGCCAACTAGAAAACAAGCAATTGAATGAGATAACCTTCTAATATGGAGCAACCCTTACAAAAAAATCATGATTATTTTATCAATATGCACCGCAAATTGATTGTTGTCCAATTTTTTAAAACTCGCAACATGTCTCATTCATAAAGATTAGTAATTTTTGTTTCTAAAAAAATCATTCTTTTGAACACAAATTTATCAACTTCACGAAACCCCATGAAATTCAAATTGAAGTCATTTTTTTGATGTGGGGTTATTTCCCAAAGTTCATAATTTTCATTAATATGAAGTGTAGTTATTGTTTTTAGATACACTAGATTTTGTATTGGCCAGGTAACTTTACTAGTGAGTTGTATACTTGGATAGAAATAATTGCTTGTAGTTATAATATTTTCCACAAAAACACCAAACTATGTAGGTACCAAGACTGCTCCCAAAATAACATGTTATTCTTGTACCGAGGATATAAACCCTTCATCTATGTCACCTTCTTTTAGAACATGCTTTTGTTTTAACACCAAGTAGTTTGTATAAAATCCATCCTTGTCTTTAGGAGTTGTGAGACAATGGCTTTCACTATCAGAATTCAAACCCTCATCCTCATCAAATGTATCCTTTGAGCCACTACGCATGATGTTTTGTAAGCCATCAACCCCCACATGAAAAACTTTTCAAATCACATGCTTAATCATTTGTTTCCTTTCCCATGAGATAAATTATCCCTTGTTTTCAATTTCTTCTAGGGTTTCTCAGTCATCAATTGAGTATGGAAGTCTCACTCTTGCATTGAATACAATACTTATTGTGACAATGAATAAGCTATACCCCATGTCTCTGTAATGGAGTGTAGTTATAGATGGATAAACTAGTCCCTCTATAACTTTCACACCTTTGGAGAGTAAATCCACATGTGCTCCTTTTTCAAAAAAAAGTTCATTTTCAAATATATCCACAAATAAAAAAAAAATTAGTAACATGGACACTTAAATCTTGAACCTATGGAGAATTTGAAAATGAAAAATATCAATAACAATTCCAAGGTTAAAACAAATCCTTGAAATCACAATGAGAAAATAAAAATAAACATCTTATATGAACATCTCTGAAACCTCCTTCAATCTAAATATTGAACATATGGATAATTTGGCTAGAATTTAAGACATTACATAAGTGATTGTTTTCATTTATGCAACATATCAATTTTATTATCATCATACATATATGAATATTTACTCCTTATTCAAATCAATAAATGTTGACATTGAAAATCCTATCCAAATTATACTCTAAGGTAGATGTCATCTATTTTAGAACCTAACATCCTTGACAACAACACTTGGAAACTATTACCTCGGTCTCTCTATATAAGGATTTATGTTATTAGATGACTATTTTCATACTAAATAAAGTTACTAATGATTCCTCAAAAACCAATTCTATTATGATCATAAATTTTCCTCCTACATTATATATTGTGTAGGTAATTAGTGCTACTATTTGACCATATAAGCCATTGTATTAGAATCTTAGTTCATGTTACTATGGGTATCATTTTTATCTCAGAAACACATAGTGTATGGATTTCAAAATTTATCTACCCTATCAGTGCTAGGACCTAAATTTTTCTTGTACACATACTCATGAAAATATTTATCGGGATGGAAAGTCTAAATACAAGTGATCGCACTTGAAGTGTAAGCTCGCGGTTTGATGTGGAATTGATCGCACTTAGAAGTTAAAGTACTCATATTTATAAGTGTGATAACTCACATGTCGAAGTGTGAGATATCGCACTACAGAGTGCAATCGGTCGAAATTGAAGAGAGAGGATTGAAGATAACTATTTATAAAATATTACTTCTACTAAGAAACATTTAACCGAAAGTTCAATGTCCTCTAATTTAATCTTAGTATATATTTAGGGCCATTAATATTGTGTCAAAGTAATTCATTAATGTATTTTACTCTCTAATTATATAGGTATGTTTATTTGATGGTATAGAGTTCAAGTTTAGTATTTATTTGATTAATGGTGGTGTTATATACTTTGATTCAATTATGAGTGTTAATTGTTTCTTAAGTTTTTATATCTTACATATTATTTTAACTATATAAGTTTATTATTAGATTTCTATTACAAATACTCCTTACCATTTTCTTCAGAATTGATTTAATAGAAAATGAATTTATTAATAAAATCCTAATTACGAGGTAATGAATATAAAATATGATATACAATTGCTAAGACAATATGACACAAGAGATAAGAAAGTAAAGTAAAAAAACCTAAACAAGAGGTATAAGAAGAATGAATTATCTATTTTTGTTTGATCTAGGACTTGTACAAATTGGGAGAACTTCGAATAGGAGATAGACTGTTTCATAAATGCTCGGGATAAATTCTGAAATGTAGGAGTGAAGTTGGACACAAGTGCCCACACAGAGGACAAGGGTTCTGGCACTGAATATATCTATCAAGAGCCTCTGACTGTACAGAAGATCTGAATTTGATCTCTGATGTGTCACAAGTATGTCACATTTTTTTGGTCACTTGATAGTCACACAATGATCAATGAGGTACATGTAACTCCTGCAAAACAAATATTTTCCTACAAAACCCATAAACCACATCAAACCTAAAAATAAAGATGCAATATGGGAGTTTGAATGACCACAAAAATCACCCCAAGAGTGAAATTATAATTGATAATTGCACTACATCTCAAAATCAATGTAGTTCTTATGATTTTGTGTAGAAATTTTTCCTAGGATGCCCTTGTGTAAGTTACACTTAATAGCGGGGTGTAGATAAATGTAGCCATGTAGTAAAAAATATATGGATGGAATAATGAACTTACCATTCTTATGTAGTGTATGCAAATTTTTGTAGCCCTTTTACCTTGAGTGGATGCTAGATGGATACTTTAGAGTGTTTTAGATTCCTTTTGGATGTAATATTAGGTGGTGGTAGTAGTGTTTAATGTTTGGCCCTTTATTTTGAACACATAACTATGTCTTTATATGATTTTCGTATTTTAATTTTGTATTTGACAAATGGAAGGATGACCCATAAGTGAAAAGATGCCCAAAAAATAAAATAGACACAAAATAAGTGAGTAAGGTGAGAAAGTGTCATGAGTGTCCATAGGGGAAAGGAACACTTGGGTGATCCTTTCCTAGTTGGGCATTGGTGTATAGAGTTGTTAAAGATATATAAGTAAAATACTAACTAGGATGTAGAGTGTGTAAAACCAAATAGAAAAAAAGAGAGAGAATAGGTTGAGAAAAATCATTAATTACTCGTTTTCTTGCTTAGGAATCATATGAATGCTAGTATGTGTTTAGGACCTAAAAATGTACCCAAGTGCACCATTTTGTGTCTACATTTTCCCCCACTTTATGTTTTTGAGTGAATAATAGATAACATATATTAGATAGAACATGCTTACCTGATAACCATGTAGAGTATATGAAAAATAACGTGTTGAGTGAACAAGTGAAGGATAGAACACTACAAGAAATGAAGCATGAAAAACTAGGAAGAGAACATGACCCTAGGGGTGAAGCATATATATTATATCTTATAGTACATGTTATTGTGCTTATTTTTGCTGATTCTTGTAAGGAAATACCTTTAAAAAGAAGAGAAATAATGTAGTTAAATCCTCGTATATGATATATTAGAGAAAAACATGCGTAAGTATGTAAAAATATGTAAAAGTGTGTAAAAGTAAAGTGTGCGCATGATGTAGAAGAGTGTAAAAGGATATAAAAATGTCCTGAAATGACATGTAGAGAAAGTTTTGTAGGTGATATCACACCAAGTGTGATTTTTTTGGGTGATCGCATGCCAAGTAGTAGTTTTTTGGGTGATCTCACTCCAAGAGAAATTGTTAGGGAGAGAGATCTAGTTTTTCTTTCCTTCCATGAATTTTCTCAATAAAACACCACTATAGATGGTGTGTCCCTGTTTTCTTATTTTTTCCCAATTTTTTTCATATTAGCTTCAAGTTATACACATTGAATTGAATATATGAGACAAAATTTCTTCTATTGTTGGAGGACTGTGCCAAATACCATATAACTACTCAAGGAAACTGTAGACTATATTGATCTATTATAATAAATGTGTTTTCCCTAGGACATTAGTACCCATGGTAGGAAATAGGAACCTGAGTGCTCCTATCTAAGATAGGGCACTAGTGTATGTGTTGTGATTGTGACCCAAGTTTGATTATGATCTAGTGTTGTAATTGTAAGTTGTTCCAGTTATGTGTTGTACTATACTATGTTGTAGCTCTGAGATGTTATATGAGGTTATTTGTTCACCCAATGTATACCCCACTTTATTTGGGGTGTATGCAACATTAGTATTAGTGTCTTTGCCCTAATAGAGAGGACTTGATGCTGAATCGTATCCTTATAGGGGTGAGGGGATGTGTATGGTAACAACTAAGGCACATCCAAACAAAGTGGCTAGATATATATGTTAGTAGAAAAAGTAACAAATATGTTATAGAAAAGAAATGTAACAAGTAAGTGTGCATATAATTTAGATCGCGAAAAGTGGGTTTTAAACATGGGACATCACTCAAGTTGTCAAAATAAAATCGAGGCCAAAGTTTAAAAAAAGATACAAATAGTCATCAAATGAGGCATAGGTCATAGCTCGTAAACAATGCCATACAATGGAAAACAATGTCAAGTAAATTTTAATAGACAACCATGGTGGCAAATAGTCCTGTAAGGAAAATACTACACATGAAGCATCGTATTGGATTTTTAGAAATTTAAAAAGTATGTCAAGGCATATATATGTCAATGTAAAGTAATGTGATATGAAGAATAGGAAGTAGTACGTAAATAAAACAATAACACCTATAATGTGTGAAAAGTAGGTTCCCCTAGGAGCCTTGGTGGGACTGGTAAGAGGTACACTACCAAGCATCATTACAACATGTAAGGACACTGGAATATATTTGCATCCACTCTAAGAGAACAAGTGAACATGCATATCAAAAAGATATTAACATATTAAGTATTCATTTATCATGGGAAATAAAGTGTGAATGTAAATATAAGGAAGAGAGAGTAAGCGCAAAAAATATATGTAAATTTAGTGAATGAGTGTGACATAATTGAATTCAAAGTGTTATGATATAAGGAATAACATGCCCCTTAACAGATGTGTATGAGACGAGGTTCATTTATAAAAGACCCCTAAAAAATAAAGAATGAACCATATAACAAGAGTGTGTCATCGGGAAATGGTTGACAAAATGTGCACTAGAAAGATATATCATGAAGCATAGAGCATGAAGATTGAATGTGGTGAGATTCATAGGGTAATGATGATACAATTTATGTATCAAGTTTTGTAAGAGAGAGAATAGATGTAAAGCATGAATCGTAATGCATGTGTAGGGATTAGAAAGAATTTATAAAAATTGCAAGGGGGAAGAAATCATGTTTCCCCAAGTGTGTGATGTGGAGAAGAATTTATAGACACTAAATCATGCACTTTGGGTATCTATCTAGTCTGAATCGCATACTAATATTCATATGATTCATAAGTAAGAAAAGCACTGATTAACCCATGTCTTTGGCCTCTTTGATTGCTTTCAATTTTATTTTTGGGTATTACATACCTTCTCTTACAGTTTGAAATTCAAACCTTTAGTTTCTCTCGAGTCTAGAAACTAGCACCCAGCCACCAGGGATGCCAAAGCACTAGGTGCCCCGTCCCCTCTAAGCTCCCCTAACCTCTTTCTGTTTTTCTCACATTTTTGGGGTCCTTTATAGCCATTTGAGCATCTTATCTGCATGGTAGTTGGCCTTTTCAAGGATAATTACAAAATTCAAGCAAGGGAATCATATAAATATAAATATATATGATCATAATAAAGGACCAAGCACTAAGCATTAACTATCACCACCTAAGGTTGCATTCAAAAGTCATTATAAGATAATTCAAGCATCCATCTAGATCCACATAAGGGATAAATGATTTCATTCTTCTACATACATGCATAGGATGGGAAGTTCATTCTTTCATGCATACATCTATTTACATCTAGTTACTTTCTCACTATTAAGCGTGACACGCACAAGATCCACCTAAGGCATGATTTCATCACATACACACACACATAGAAATACATTGGGTATGAAATGTAGTGTAACAATCAGTCGTAATTTCAATTTTTTGATAGTTGAGGATAGTCTAAACCCCATTTTACATTATTTTATTTTTAGGGTTTAATGTGTTTTTAGGGTTTTACTGGTCATTTCTTCATTGTAGATTATTGTTGACATCTGTGAATTTAACTTACAAGATACTATTGACAAGAAATGAAGGAAAACAAACATCTCACGACCCTTCGAAGATGGTTTTTAAATTCCGAGAATTCATAGACACCCAAAGTAGGTATGCAAAGTGCCCTCGGTGCCTTTAACCCAATCCATGTGCCCTAGTCTAGGTAGATCTTGTGGTCACACCATTTTCTAAGGCTCAATGTGACACTTTCCCCTCTTTGTTCATCAATTCATCACTTCGAAATAGTACATAATTAATTTTGAATCAACTGAGCATTTTTATCCCTTCTTTGTAACTAGGGTTTCATAATTATTAACTTACTTTGGGTCAGATCTATATTTCATTGCATATTTAATTTACATCATTGTTACATATTTAGATTAAGCATTTATTCATTTGTCAATATTTTAATGAACCCAACTCATGATCAGTCATTCAAATCCTTCTTTGGCACATCATATTTTCTATCATGGATCCTAAAGTTCTTCAAATTTATTTGTATGATTAATTCAAATGCGTCCTAATTGCCAAGTTGTTCTTAAAAAATCTCTATACACCATGTATCTCCCTAGAGATAAACTGTCATATCAAGTGAGTGTTATTTTTAATCATTTATCTTATGACCCTAGTCTTCATGATCCTCCATCTAACCAACTCATGTTGGAATCAATTCAAGTTTTTAATTATTTATTTCAAGACAAATTTTTGGATATGGAATCCACAATTACATCTCTTAAATCTAAAATCCAAAATCTTAAGGATGCTTGTCGGAGTTCATCATAGTTCTTTACATCCTCATTTTTATGTCTTCTACATGTGTTCATATTAGTGAACCCCAAGTATTACCACTTCTGTGCCTTTAAAGTTTTTTTAATTCTAAGAAACAAGATATTATTTTGTAGCTCATAGCTCATCAATTGATCAATTTTCCATCTACTCATTGTTATCCTCCTTATCAAATGAAAAATGTCAATATATCCCTTTTTTATCTTATCATCAAAAAAATGGACATAATGAAAATGATTCAAATGCTTTATAATGAAGAATCAAGCATCTTGAGCATCGAGGATTTATCTCATTCGCTGCATGAAATTCTATTACATGGTCATCTCCACTTGTTACATCATAATGGGTTCCTAAATATGATTCATCTATATCTATTGAGCATCGTTCTATCACTTCTTAGGTTCCTTCTTTGGTCACTCAAGTTGCCTATGTAATCTTCTCAATTTAAGAAACCACCTCTCAAAATTAGTCTCACTCTGGCTCCTCTCAAGTTATTGTTAGAGTAGGTATTTATGTTACCTCATGTTCACATAAGTACTTTATTTACCTTTATTGTATTTATCCTCACCCACTTATGTGTGTGGATATTTATTTTATCTTATTTAGATATTAGGAGATAGTATCTAGTTGTTAGGTATAGTTCTTTCTTTGATATATGGTATTGATTAGATCCTTGATGTCTAGTTCTCTCCTAAATCTATGGTATTGACTAGTTCTTTGATGATTAGTTATTTCCTTGATTTATGGCTTGATCTATGAACTTGAATGGTTCTTAGATTGTTATTCCTTTCCTATATAAGTAAGGCCATCCTCATTGTATTTCATTGAGTTCCATAATAATATATGATATTTTTGCTCATTTATTTGCAAAGGTTTTATGTAAATTTATTCTAGTGAATTGCTTTCATCTTATAGATCATGGTGTTTGATTAACATCTGTGTTTTCAGCTTGGTACGATCTGATTATCATTCCTTTTAGTTATGTATGGAATGACTAGTTCCACCTAGGAAAAATCCTCTAAAAATTGGTTTAACACCTCTTCCTTCTGATTATTATACAATGATAGTCATTAATCCATCACTTCATGAGCCAATAATTTTCTCAATGAAACTACTCCTTCAAACATGCCATGGACCCTACTGTTTATTCTACTTACCATGGTGTTGGCCTCTTTCTCTTATCATGACATAGATGATGCTCTCCCAAAATGATATGGTATTTCTCATGTCACTTCTTAGATCTCCATCATTGACACACTTGGTGGGCATTGGACTTATTCTTCCCTCTTCTTGCACTATCAATGTTTTCTAGCATATCATATCGCACTGAATGCTTTATGCTTCATGATTCATATTTCTTAGCACTTTCAAACCATTTGATTCATGCATTATATCATCACTACCCAATGATGAACTCTTATACTATGGTTCACACTTGATTGTTTAAGGCATACTATATACATGAACCTCACACACTACACACTTCACACTTTGCATAGGCTTGGCATCTCTTTCTCATAGCTTCTATCATACATAATATACACTACACACTATACACATTCTGATATATATTTCTTGCATCTACTTGTACACATTACACATTACCCTATGGCGTAATCTAGTTTCACGGTTCATACTCGACTACCGAGGTCTCAATATAAAATAAACCTCACATCATCTCACTTACACTCTCTACACTATATGCTTTCATGATCATATCTTTATCGCATATACGTTCTAACCATTTCCCAATGACACATTCTTGTTCTACGATTCATTCTCGACTACTGAGGGGATATGTACAAATTAACCTCATCTCATGCATACTCAATCACATTCACTCAAGGGGTACACAACCCCAATCATAATCACTTTACATTCCATTCAATTCACACTCACAACATACAACGTATCTTGGTTACACATTATCATGTTTTCACTAACAATTTTTTTCTAGCCACTTTGCTTACGTGTGCCTTGTTTCTTACCAAGAACATTCCCTACCCCCTACAAGGCATGAGTTTCAATTCAATGGTTGATCTTCCTTTAGGCCACATACTCATAAGGGACATCACATACACCCCAAATGAGGGTGCATCCATTGGGTGCATCACCACCCCATAAAAATTATACACTCACAATAAAACACAGTTTAGTATTAGTACATCACAATATTCAATTTCAGAAATGACCCAAAACTTGACTTGGGCCTTCAACAAAACACAAACAAAAGTGTCGAAACTAGAAGGTAGCACTTGGGTGCCCCTAACCCTTCCTAGACACCTATGACTACGGTAATTTACACAACATTTTTAGATTCAAAGCACAGGTTTTCAATAGTTTACACAATAGATTTTACAGACATACAATCCTTCACACTTGACATGCATGCACTACAAGTTCTTTTCTAATTTCACATTAGATTGAATGACTGGAATTTTACACACCATCTGCAAAGTGATGTTTTACAATTTGGTAAGAAATTAAACATTGGAGGATGACACCAAAATTTTCTCCCTACACTTATTATGTTCTTAGATTTATATCACCCAAAAAACTCATAGTCAACACAACTCGGGTGAGATCTTCCAAAAAAATTGTTCTTCTACAACATCTTCAGGATCCTTTATACACTCTTTTAATCATAACGATCAGGTGAAAATGTTCCTTTTCACATTTTAACATACTTTTTTACACATTTTGATCAAAATTTTCATATAAACGTATTTGACTACTTGTTCATTCTTCTCTTTTGCAGGACTTTCCTTATGGGAAGCAGTAGTCACATCATTCACACTATCACACATCAACACATCAAAAATAATCAAAATAAAAAATAGGTGCAAACATGACATCTACACATACGCTTCCATCCTATGGTCATCTACATCACTTATTTTTACTTCCTCTTCTCTAGCTTCCACACCACATTTTTATCACTCCATGCTTTTACCTTGTTTCCTCAAAGCATGTTTTTCGTTATCGATCTACATGGTTATCGTGCACACTTCTCTTATCTACTTTATTTTATCAATAATTTTCTCACAAACATAATGTGGAAGTGTATACTTTAAATCACATAGGTTGGGTATTTATCTAGTCCTAATCACATACTACTATTTATATGATTCCTAAGTAAGAAAAATACTAATTGATCCATGTATTTGGCCTCTTTACTTTCTTTCTATTTTCCATTTTGGTCTTACACAACTTATTGTCTAGTATGACCTTCAAACCTTTAGTTTCTTTAAGTCTAGACACTAGTGCCTAGCCAGGGACTCCACTCTAGGCATCCCTATCCCCTTTGGGTGTCGCGACCTTATAGTTTTTCTCACATATTTTGGGTCCTTTCTATCTATTTGGGTCTCTTATCTTCTTGGTAGTCAGAATTTTAGAGGTTAACTACAAAATTCAAGTAATGGAATCATAAAAATATAAATCTATGTGATCATATTAGAGGAGTAAGCACTAAGAATTAACTATCACCACCTAAGGCTGCATTCAAATTCCATTATAAGAGAATTCAAGTATTCATATATATCCACACAAGGGATAAGGGACATAATTCTTCCGTATACACGCATAAGAGTTGAATTTCATTCTTTCATGAATACATATATCTACATTTTCTACATCACTTTGGTACCACCTTCAATCTTACTTAGTCCTAAGCACCTAACAGAGATCACCATACTATATCTTGTAACACCTTTGGGTTTGCACCACTCAAACCAATCACATTTTTTACCAATCAAACCTGAAGTAGAGCTTGGATCATTGATGTCTTCTTATATCATCTCAAAAACCATGACACAAACTCTCAACGTGTACACTAAATTTATTGTCATCATGAAGTTCTGTGTAAACATTGAAGATCATTTGTTCAAACTTGTAGCTTTCACTATCACTTAGTGCAGAGCCACCTAGATCAAGGGAACATCTTCCATATTTACTAGATAATTGTACCTATAAGATACTCTATCAAATTGCACAAATAAACCAAAGAAAAATATACTTTTAGGCATTCTCGGACTTTAAGAATTTGTCATCTTCTTGAAATAACTTGAGACACACTAAACCTTTGTCTCATACCTACCTCTAATCTTGTTATGCACATTACATAGAACACAACTTCCAAAATATCATATTTTAGGCATGAAACAATGCTTATCAACTAGAAAAGATGATTTTTGACCTTCATATAACCATGACTCTATTTCTCAAGGCTATGGAAAACATTCCATATGATGATGCAAACCTTAATACAACTCGGGAGTCATCATTTTTGTCTCAATGAATACACTCATCGTGGAACTTTGCTCCTTAATCATTTCACTTCTTCAAACAACTCAGGAACTTTCACAATAAATCCCATTCCTAGGTGATATTGTGAAGACCTTGTATTCAACTAAGAAACACACCAATCTCTTCCTCATTATCTCCTCAAGAGAATAGACTAGCACCTTTAGTTGTACACACAACATACAACTCTTAAAAATCCTTGTGACACCATACGGACTATAACATGGAGACATCAGAAATTTAAGCTCATAACCATATTGCTTCATGCTAATATAACATTTTCTTAGACTTTGAATAAAAATTTGATGACCTTTATACATAGTTTTCAATATTAACTCTGGGGAGAAACTTTACTCACTTACTACTCATCTTGAAATGTAGACACAAGTTCATACATCTTAGACTTGGAACATAGAACAAGGTACAGGACCTTAACCATTTACACATAGACCCAATTTGCATGAGTTTACACTTTTACACTTTGAATGACTCAATCTACTGGAGTAGAGTAAGATACAGCTTTTAACAAATGAAGACACGTATATAAACACACAATATTGAATCTTTGGAAAGCATGAATACTTTCACACCAAAATTCCTTACATTTTGTTGACTTGATGGGACTCGTTTCAACCCATGACATCTTGAATTGAGAAAACATCTATTACAACTATGTATAATGACACATACCTATGACTATACACAAAAACTTTGAATATACTTACCAGGAGAACTTAATACCTACATTTCTTGACCATAGACTACTTTTATGACTAAGACTAGATAAAATACACATGAATACAAGCATACCTAAACATAAGCATTGTTTTGAACCTTAAGCACCTTGTAAAATGAAAAATATCTCTTAACAAAGATGATAAATAAGAATTTGAAAAGTAATAACTAATACCATAAATATTTCATAGAGAACGACAACATGACAAATTGGAAAAACAATCTCATACACCTAACAAGTGCAAGAACTCAAAGATGCATGGGAAGAGTCATTTTCCATACCTTATCACTCTAGAGGTATCCTAAAGACCTAGTTTCTTCAACTTGTCTTGCACAGGAGCTTGAAATACATTCAAACACATATGATCTTCTTCAACAAGTGAAAACATGCTTCCTTGACTTGATTTGGGCTTGATGAATATGTTCCTAACCTTTATAGAACTAGAATTCTCCTTGAGTAAATTCATATGTTGCAGGGTGGGATAATAATTTGTTTTCATGACCTTCTTGACATGAGAAACCTCTTTTTGACCATAGGATCATACCTCACAATAAAATTCTTATTGCTTGGGCATAGTCTTGTTATGTGACCCGATTGTTCAATAATGAAGCAAACTACACTTCTCTTCCTTCTTGGCTAAAAATCACTGAGATTCTAATGAAAACCTTGGCCCTAGGACCATATTTACAACATTAAAAGCATTCACCCTTGAAATCAATTAATTCATTCCTATGAGACCTCCTTTTGTAATCTCTAGCTCTATGACCAAAATCATTACAAACAAACAAATATAAATGAAATGATGAACCACATATCACAAAATTTGGTTGTCTAATGGAGTTATGCCTTATCAAATTATTCTTCTTGGTCACCATCAAATCTATTTTGGAACTTGGAAATGCTTCATCATCACTCTCTACATGTTTTCTTTCAAACCCTAGGACTATTTTTTTCATTTGTAGCTCCTTAACCATCTAGGATCCCATAAAGAGCATCATACCTATTATCAAGCCTCTCATACATCTTTATATGTACTTTCAAAAACTGATTCTAGGGCCTTCAAATTTTATTCATACCTGAAACAAGAGTATTTTTTCTCCTTTAGGGCTTTATTCAAACTTTCCACTTCATATTTCAAATCCTTGATAGCTTGATCATGATCTTTCTCTATGTCACCTATTTTCTCTTTCATTATAAAAATCAACTACTCAACAATCTCATATTATTTTGTCTAAATATTAGTTGACCTACCCATTTATGCTTCTAGGATATCCTTCAAGTTGTTAGACTTTCTTCACAAGGATCTTCTCTTATACCAATTATTGGAAGCACAATAGACTGAGAGGGGGGGTGAAACATTCCTACAAATTTCTCATTTTATTAACAATTAATTACATCAACTATTAACATTCAACCATTCAAATACATTCATCCATTACTTATTTAGTATGCATAATACATTCAAATAACCATAAAACATGAGAAGAGGCACATAAACACAACATATAAATTGGAAACCATCATGGGGAAGAAAATCCACTAAAAATATGCTTATATTAATCAAAATAAAGAGAGTTAGTGAAGCCCCAACTTCAGAATTAACACTAACTCATAGTTTAGTAGAGCACCAACCCTACAAGGAGCACCAACTCCATATGGAGGATACAACCCCATATGATGAATAAGCACCAACTCAGCCTCTTGAAGATGATTTTTATTCTATCACAACTAATGGAGATCACTTATTCAGCTCACAAATCCTTTCTCAAACCTTAGATCTTTAGTATTGTTCAATCTTCTTCTTTCTCAACTTGTTTGTCCTCTAATCTCTTACACACATATTGTCAAAATATCCTAAACCTAGAACACATATGACATGAATTCAAATCATGCCTTTATACCTAAAAATAACTCTCCTCTAGGTTACACTTTTCCCCCATGTAAGAATAGCTCACCAAATGAGCTCAAACTTCATTTTTATATGCATTTATTCTCTCTAACACAAAGGAGGTCGGTCCCTCATGATTCATTAGACACATGAACCTTTAAAAAATTCAAATAAACTCATTAAAATGGTCACATATGAACCAAATACGTCAGCCAAGCCAAAATCTATATGAATCAACTTCACAAAATAACTTGAATGGAGTCCTAACCCCCATGTAGCTCCTACAATCTCAATTTTACTGAAGGTTACTCCAAACTACCCCAAAAAATACTCTTCAAAAATAGGATACACATTGTAATTTTCCACATCAACCATGATCTAAAACATTCATGAAAATATAGAAAAGCTCATGGGATTTCATAAATGGTAATTTAGTCATTACCTCATATAGACAATTTCTCTTTAAACTAGAACTCTTCAAAAATAAAAAAAAAAAAAAATTAGGTAGGGCCCACATAATATAAAAACTCTATCTTACATTTCTATAAATATGGAATAGTCCTCTACAACTTCCAATCATCTATTTTACACAAAAATTAAAATTGGGTTGGTATACTCACTTTTCTCAAAGCTGCTCCTAGCTAGGGTTTCGAACCGCCTTAGCTTCTTAACAATCGTTCATAAAAATGTGACGGTAAAACCACATTATTATTTTTTGAAACCTTCATTATTGTCCTTAAAATATATTCCAAAGATACTATGTCCACATGAAAAGGATACAATCCAAAACAAGCATGATAAGGTCAACTTTTGTCACAAAAAACACTATTAATTCCCGGTTTGCTAAAACTTGCATATCTTCAAATTACTTTAGAACTTTGACTTGAAAATTTTCATGAAGCATCATGACAACATACTATAAATATACATACTCACCATATAGACCAAATATCTCTATTACTCTCCAAATAATCTCATTTGCATGTGCCAAACTAATTGTTTCTCACTGTTGCTTCCCAAGGATCTCATAGAAGTAGTAAACCACTAAATAAGGACCTAAAACTCACCATAAAACTTAGGTAAACTACAAACATGTTGTTTCCATGCTCCAACATGACTATTTTTTCTAAATCTCATACCTCCATCTCATTTTTCATGTTCAAAGGCTAGAAACAAGTATGTACTGACTTGATACAACACTAAAACATCGTGACTGACTATGCTAACCACATAAAGACATATGAAACATCATATGTACCATTTATGACCTCATAATAACCTTCAACCACCTTAGAATGACTCATAGAATGACTCAACTCACTCAAACATGTATCATGACAACACCGAACTTCACCAAACTTGACACAATCACCAATATTTGTACTTAACTCCCAAATAACATCATATGGGGACACAAATGACACCGTGACATCATTTTCCATCAATGGGGCCAACATTAATGAAAACAAAACAACACAATCACTAACATAACACTAGAAGGAGCACTAATTCCTAGTTTATTCAATCGGTAAACCCAAAAGGAGGATATAACCCCCTAAGATGATCAAACACCCACTCAACCACCATTAGATGAATATATATAATGTCGTGTTGATGTCACAATTAATGGATATCTTTGATTCAACTCACACAAATTCAAACCATTGTTCAAACCCTCATTCATCTAGATCACTTTTTCTTAATCTTTCATAGATAAACTTGCCCTCAAAGATTTTCACACATGCTCGCTAAGTCTACTCATAATTACACACAGTTCCTTAGCTCGAATATGTGCCTTGATACTTGTTTAACACTCTCACTTAGGTCACACTTTTCCCTCTCAAGACAACTAGTTCAATTTTTAACTCAAACATGTTATGCATACCCTTCTCTATTCAAAAACATGAAACAAGTCAATCCTACTTCATTATCTCTACTAATACAACATAAAAATATAACAAAAACTTATAAAAGTTCATTAAATGGACCCATGTAGGTCGGCCATGCTCAAACACACTAGACTAGCCCAAAATGGCTAAAAACCACATCACCTAATTCATCAAAGACCATAAACATCATCACCATGATTAGTGAAGATCCCACATTATTTACACATGTAAAATTTCACATAAAAGAACACTCCATGGCTGTAAATTATCTTGTACCAATCAAATTCCTCATAACACTATCAATAAGGCTCATATCCTTCATCAAATACCTCTTTCAAAGAATTTGTCTTCACCTTTGGGCCTCTAGATCACCAAAGAAAACCTCAACTATGGAAGGTAGCCACTTTGAATGGAAAGCCACCGACTTGTAAATCACATACATGTTTGTTATAGCTCATTAAACATCCATACATGCAAACCACACCAACTTTCCTCTTCATAAAACCGAGTCACTAAATCATGCACTTGGGTACATTTCTAGGTCCTAATCACGTATTACTATTCATATTATTCCTAAGAGAGAAAATGGTAATTGACTATTGTCTTTAGCATCTTTCTTGTGTTTTTTTCTCTCTTTTCCTGCATACCCCAAAACCTAGTCGATAATTTATTTCTTTATCTTTATTGTCAATGCCCAGCCCGAACACTAGCCCGATGCCCTCATCCTTCTAGAAGCCCCCAATCTCTTTGCATCTTTCTCACCCCTTTTGGGATTATTTAATCATTTGGGCATATTTTTTCGAATGGGTCATATTTTTAAGTTACCAATTAGGAAATTCAAATAAAGGAATCATATAAATAAAAATCTATGTGACCATAATAAAGGACCAAGCTCTAAACATCTAATCTTGTTATCTAAGGTTGCATCCATAGGCATTATAAGAGAATCAAAGCATCCATCTATCTTCATTTAAGGGATAAGAGACTATGTTTTCTGCTTATACTTCATAGTAGGGAAATTTTCCTTTTTTTTCAAGACAAGATCCTCCTAGGGAACAATTCTACACACATGCACACAAAAATACATGGAGTCTGATATGTAGTGCAACGATCAATTATAAGTTCATTTTTTCAAGCAACCTCCGTGGCGGTCGACTCCCCATTTGCATATTTTGATTTTTAGGATTTCATGAGTTTTGGGTTTTTGCAGGATATCATTTGTTTTTTCAGGATATAATAGAATTCTATGTACATAATGTGACACATAGGAAATCAATAGTTAAGGTTTATGATATTGGTGCAACACAAGAAAAATCGATTCTCACCATTTTTTTAGTCATGGGTGCTTCATAGAAGACTCGGTGCCTTGGCACCCTTGACCAAGTCTAGGCACCCCAGTCTAAACATATCTAACAATTATATAAATTTTTAGGAATGGTTGTGAAATTTTCCTCCTCCTATTCATCAATTTTCTAGTCCAACATACTTCAAGATTTATCGTGAAATAAACCAATTCTTCTTATCAATCTCTTGCACCTATGGTTTCATCTTTCTTTATAATATCAAAAACACTATCTTACATTTATATAAATATAGAATAGTCCTCTACAACTTCCAATCATCTATTTTACACAAAAAAAGTCAAAATCGGGTTGGTATACTCACTTTTCTACAAGCTGCTCCTAGCTAGGGTTTCAAACCACCTTACCTTCTTAAAAATCATTCATAAATATGTGATGGTAAAACCACATTATTTATTTTTGAAACCTTCATTATTGTCCTTAAAATATATTCCAAAGAGACTAGGTCCACATGAAAAGGATACAATCCAAAATGAGCATGAGAAGGTCAACTTTTGTCACAAAAACACACTATTACTTCCCAGTTTTGCTAAAACTTGCATATCTTCAAATTACTTCAGAACTTTGACTTGAAAATTGTCATGAAGCATCATGACAACATACTATAAATATACATACTCACCATATAGACCAAATATCTCTATTACTCTCCAAATAATCTCATTTGCATGTGTCAAACTAATTGTTTCTCACTTTGGTTGCTTCCCAAGGACCTCATAGAAGCAATAAACCACTAAATAAGGACCTAAAACTCACCATAAAACTTAGTTAAATTACAAACATGTTGTTTCCATGCTCCAACATGACTGATTTTTTCTAAATCTCATACCTCCATCTCATTTTTCATGTTCAAAGTCTAGAAACAAGTATGTACTTGACTTGATACAACACTAAAACATCATGACCTGACTATGCCAACCACCTAAAGACTTATGAAACATCATATGTACCATTTATGACCTCATAATAACCTTCAACCACCTTAGAATGACTCATACAGTGACTCAACTCACTCAAACATGTATCATGACAACACCGAACTTCACCAAACTTGACACAATCAGGTCAATATTTGTACTTAACTCTTGAATAACATCATATGGGACACAAATGACACCATTACATCATTTTCCATCAATGGGGCCAACATTAATGAAAACAAAACAACACAATCACTAACATAACACTAGAAGGAGCACTAATTCCTAGTTTATTTAATCTGGTAAATCCAAAAGGAGGATATAACTCCCTAAGATGATCAAACACCCACTCAACCACCATTACATGAATATATCTAATGTCTTGTTGATGTCACAATTAATGTATATCTTTGATTCAACTCACACAAATTCAAACCCTTGTTCAAACCCTCATTCATTTAGATAACTTTTTCTTAATCTTTCATAGATAAACTTACCCTCAAAGATTTGCACACATGATCGCTAAGTCTACTCATAATTGCACAAAGTTCCTTAGCTCTGAATATGTGCCTTGATACTTTTTAACACTCTCACTTAGGTCACACTTTTCCCTCTCAAGACAACTAGTTCAATTTTTAACTCAAACATGTTATGTATACCCTTCTCTATTCAAAAACATGAAACAATTCAATCCTACTTAATTATCTCTACTAATAAAACATAAAAATATAACAACACACTTATAAAAATTCATCAAATGGACCCATGTAGGTTGGCCATGCTCAAACACACTAAACAAGCCCAAAAATGGCTCAAAACCCCATCACCTGATTCATCAAAGACCATAAACATCATCACCATGATTAGTGAAGATCCCACATTATTTACACATGTAAAATTTCACATAAAAACACACTCCATGGTTCTAAATTATCTTGTACCAATCAAATTCCTCATAACACTATCAATAAGGCTCATATCCTTCACCAAATACCTCTTTCAAAGAATTTGTCTTCACCTTTGGGCCTCTAGATCACCAAAGAACCCCTCAACTATGGAAGGTAGCCACCGAATGGAAAGCCACTGACTTGTAAATCACATACATGTTTGTTATAGCTCATTAAACATCCATACATGCAAACCACACCAAATTTCCTCTTCATAAAACTAAGTCACTAAATCATGCACTTGGGTACATTTCTAGGTCATAATCACATATTACTATTCATATTATTCCTAAGAGAGAAAAATGGTAATTGACTATTGTCTTTAGCATCTTTCGTGTGTTTTTTCTCTCTCTAGTCTTGTACACACCAAAACCTAGTCGATAATTTATTTCTTTATCTTTCTTGTCAATGCCCAGCCATAACACTTGCTTCAGACGCCCTCATTCTTCTAGAAGCCCCCAATCTCTTTGTATCTTTCTCACCCCTTTTGGGATTATTTAATCATTTGGGAATATTTTTCTCGATGGGTCATATTTTTAAGTTTCCAATTAGTAAATTCAAATAAAGGAATCATATAAATAAAAATCTATGTGACCATAATAAAGGACCAAGCTCTAAACATCTAATCTTGTTATCTAAGGTTGCATCCATAGGCATTATAAGAGAATCAAAGCATCCATCTATCTTCATTTAAGGGATAAGAGACTATGTTTTCTCACTTACACTTCATAGGAGGGAAAGTTTCTTTTTTTTTTGAAAAGCACAAGATCCTCCTAGGGAACAATTCTACACTCACGCACACAAAAATACATGGAGTCTGATATGTAGTGTAATGATCAATCAGTAAGTTCATTTTTTGAAGTTACCTCTAGGAGCAAAGATCGACTCCCATTTGCATATTTTGCTTTTTAGGATTTCATGAGTTTTGGGGTTTTGCAGAGATCATTTGTTTTTAGGATATAATAGAATTCTTGTACATAATGTGACACATAGGAAATCAACATTAAGGTTAATGAAACTGGTTTGACACAAGAAAAATCAGATTCTGACCATTTTTTTAGTCACGGGTACTTCATAGTAAACTCTGGTTCCTAGGCACCCCGACTAAGTCCAGGCACCCCAATCCAAACATATCTAACAATTATACAAATTTTTAGGCACGTTTGTTAAATTTTCCTCCTCATATTCATCAATTTTCTAGTCCAATATACTTTAGGATTTATCGTGAAATAAACCAATTCTTCTTCTCACTCTCTTGCACCTATGGTTTCATCTTTCTTTAGCTTATTACTTAGGCCATATCTATATTTTATTTCTTTATTTATCATATGTGACTCTTTCATTAGGATTTAAATTTTTTCGAAATCTTCTTCATCATTGTACACTTGGAGGGCATCATGTTTATTCTCACCCCCCATCTAACACTATCAGGTGTCTCACATTTCAAGTATTTTACATCATTCTTCACATCTTGTCTTTCTCATTTTAATACACTCAACCCGTATCATCGTTACCTTATGATGCAATCTCAAGCTACGGTTCACACTTGAAAATTGAGGGAATACTTCTACATAAACCTTACACACTACACATTTCTACACTTAGCACATTCATTACACATATTTCTAGCATCACATTCTCACACCACACACTTCCCGTGACACACTCTAGTTCCATGGTTCATACTCATGTGATAATGGTATAAATATTAAATGAACCTCACCCTATTCACTCTTGACCTTTGTATAATTCATTGATCTATCTATTTAGCACATAGTTCAAACCATTTTCTGATGACCCACTCTTATTCTATGGTTCATTCTTGATTATTGAGGGGTATTATATAAATGAACCTCATCTCATTTACATTCATACAAATATACTTAGGGGAATGTTTCTCCTATCACATTCATTTTGTATTCCATTCCATTCTCACTCATAAAGTATTGCATATCTTAGTTGCACATTGTTCTCACTTGTATATACTCACATGTACACTTTTCTTATTGTGATAGTCATATATTTTGTATGTCATTATATTTTTATTACACATGCACATTCACTTGTTCTCTAGTTTTAAATGCAGACTTTACATAGATATTTACTTGCAATATGGATGTTTTGCACTGTACCTCATACTAGTTCCATTAAGACTCTTGGGGCATCTAGTTTTGTACACATCACAAGTGCTATTGTTTTATTATTCACTACTTATTATTACTAGCACACTAATTTGTATCGATATAGATATGATTTGACATACTTTTATATTTCTAATATACTAATAGGTGTTTGATGTGTAGAATTTGCCTTGTAGGAATGATTTGCCACCATCTTTATTTGGTACTTTTCTTTCTCTTGTTTTCTATTGTACTCCATTGTTTGTGGGCTTTGTCCTATGTCTTTTATATGTTCATTTCTTGTATGAATTTGGCTGCTTTGGCCATGATTATATTTTTACATTATGAACGATGTCCCATATTTGCAACCCACTTTTCATAATCTACATTATCTTCGTGCATGCTAGATTACACATTTTTTTATATATTCCTATTTTTCTTGTTTGGACTAACACATGTCCTAACTACTTTGTTTACATGTGGCTTGGTTTATACCATGAAAATTCCCTCCCCTACAATGTTTCACTTTCAGATCAACATATGGTCCTCTCCTTTGGGCCACATTATCATTGCGACATCACATGCACCCCAAATGAGGGGGCATACATTGGGTGAATTAGTCACCCCATATAACAACTCGTAGAGCTACAGATCAAACCTACACAAGACAAGAACAAAGTATTCTAAAGTTATAGAAATGACCTTGAATCATACTTGGGTCCTTAGTTCAACATAGACACTAACACCCAAATACAAACATGAGTGCCTAGGTGCTCTTGATATTTCCTTGGCACCTATAAATAGGGGTAGTTACAATCACATTCTCAAATCATCACGGTTTTAGTAGTTTACAAAGTATTTTTCACAAAGACATGCACAATTCTCTAGCAATAAGAACACATTCTATATTTTTTTCTACTTGGATCAACTAGATCAAACATGGAACAAAGCATGATCACACCATTTGTAGTGGTGTATAAATTTTGGGAAGAAGTCATGGATGGAGAATAATAATAGACATTTTTCCAAACATTCTTCTCGTCATGGCTTGAGACGTTCCAAAAATATCACACTTGGTTGAGATTTCCTACAAAAATCATTCTTCTATAACAGTTTAGGAAATTTTCTATCCTTTTTACTCATCACGGATCAAGTGCAAACTTCCCTTTTTCCATACTTTTACAAAATTTTACATATTTGGATCCAAAATTTCACATACAATTATTTGACCACTCTTCTTCTCTTCTTTTGCAGGTATGTCCTTCATGCACAATAAGAAGAAACCCTTCATCAAGCACAATAATAGGTATAACATGACATGACACATGCGCTTCACCCCTAGGGTTACTTCCTCTTTCTTAGCATTCACGCTTCATTTTTATCACTCCACACTTTCACTTGTCTCTCGACATGCTTTCGCTATTGATCTACATGGTTATCTAGTACACACCTCTTATCTAATTTATGCTATTAAGTATTAACTCAACAACATAAAGTGGGGGAAATGTAGAAACTAAATCACACACTTGGGTACATTTCTAGGTCCTAATCACATACTACTATTCATATGATTCATAAGCTCAAAAACTAGTAAATGATACTATCTTTCACCTATAGTTTTGTATTTCTTGCTCACATTCTGGTCTTGTACACCCCACAACCTAGTTGATACTTTATTTCTTTATATTTATTGACTCTAGACACCAACACTCAAAGAAAGATTCCAAAGTGCTCAGGCATCCTTGTCCTTCTAGGCATGCCAACCTCTTTATATCTTTCTTGTCCCTTTTGGGCCTCTTTTATCTTTTAGGCATATTGTTTTCTTATGGGTTAGCCTTTTAGTTTTCAATTATGAAATTCATACAAGGGAATAATATAAATAAAAATCTATGTGACTATAATAAAGGACCAAGCTCTAGGAATATATTACAATCACCTAAGTTTTCATCCAAAGGTATTCTAAGAGAATAAAAGCATCCATCTAGCTTCATTCAAGGGATAAGGGATTGTATTTTTTACATATACTTAATAGGAGGGAAATTTTCTTTTGTCTAATACAAACATATATTTACATTTATACAACTAGATATTGGTCACTATTAATTGCATATTTTTCAAGAGCCTCCCAGGGAATGATTCTATACACACAAAACTACATGGAGTATGAGATGTAGTGTAAAATGCTCATTTGTAATTTCACTCATGTAAGTGACCATTGGGGTCATTCCAACTCCCCATTTGTATATTTTTATTTTTAGGAATTAATGTGTTTGGGGTTTTGTGAGATATCATTTGTTTTACAAGTTATAGGAGAATTCTATAGACATTGTGTGACAAAAGGTGATCGAAAATGAAGGTTAGTGACATTGGTATGACACAAGAAAAAGTATACTCCAACCATTTTTGTAGTCACGAACATGTAGGAGTAAAATCTAATGCCTAGTTGCCCCTTACCTAGTACAGTGTGCCCTAGTCCAAAAAAAAAATCTGATAGTATTAAAATTTATCAAGCATGTAGATTGAAACAAGGGCGTAAGCCTTATAATATTTTATTAAACTAAATCAACCAATTTACATTTATAGGACTGCAATATTTATAGATATTGCATAGCCAAATATAAACAGGAAACTAAGTTGCACAAGTGCAACCATATTCCAAATTACATTAGCTTCCAATAACATCCGAGAAGCACAAATGAATAAATACAAATATACTATTAAAACAATATAACAACATCCATGAAAGACAAATATGGTTTAGAAACCATATAACAATACACAACAAAAATATGGTTTATATTATAACCATTATTATTTAATTAATAAAATTAATTAAATAATTATACTATGCATAATTAACCTAACATTCCCCCCCTTAATTGTGCATTTTCTCAAGAGATGAGGAGAGGAACTCTCTGAACAACTCAAACTTGTCACATGCAAGTGACTTTGTGAAAATATCTACTTGTTGTTCAGCAGTTGGACAAAATTGAAGTTGGATGTTGTGCTTCAACACATGTTCGCGTATGAAATGAACTTGTACCTCAATGTGCTTTGTTATCTCATGAAAAATTGGATTGCAAACAAGTTTGAGAACACCTTCATTGTCAACATACATGGTGGTTAGTTTGTCCTGTGGTATTCCAAGTCCTTCCAGTATGTGCGATGTAGCCAAATCACTTCATAGACAACTTCTCCTGTAGAACAATACTCGAACTTCTATGGAAGAGTGAGAAACAAAGTGTTGTTTCTTACTTCCCCATGATATTGGTCCAGATCCCATAAAGAATACAAATCCAGAAGTGGATTTTCTATCATCAATGTTACCTACATGATCTGAATCCGAATATCCAGTCAAGAAGAAGTTGTCGTTCTTCTTGTATTCTAGACCAAGATCCACTTGATCCTTTGAGATATCTCAAAATGTGCCTTGCTGCTTTCCAATGACAAACTTTGGGTTCCTGCATGAACTTGGATAGATAGCTTACTATAAAGATGATATCTGGTCTAGTGTAGGTCAGGTAAATGAGACTCCCAATCAGCTACCGATAGAGAGTGGCACTTACCTCAGGAGATGGATCTGAACAAGATAACTGCAATCTATTCTCCATGGGTGTAGCAATTGGTGTACAATCCATCATCCTAAACTTCTCGAGCATAGTATTGGTATATTTCATTTGAGAAACAAAAATGATTCTCTTTCTACGCCATACTTCCAATCCAAGATAGTAATGCATCAGCTCGAGATCAATCATGTCGAATGATTGATTAAGATCTTTCTTTGTTACATCAATCATCCTCACTGAACTCCCAGTGATGACTATATTGTTGACATAGATAGAAACAATCACCATCTCCCCCCTTGCTTTTTGAGGTAGAGATTGGGATTGTATAGATTTCTAACAAATCCATGTTGTACGAGATGCTCATCAATCTTGATGTACCATGCCCGGGTGCCTGTTTGAGGCCATACATAGAGATTTCCTAAGTCTGCATACCTTTGCTTCTTGACTAGGTACTACATATCCCTCAAGTTGAGTCATGTAGACTTCTTCTTGTAAATATCCATTTAGGAAGGCACTTTTTATGTCCATTTGGTGGACTTTCCATCCAAACTGAGCAGCTAGAGCAAAAATCATCCTAATTGTTTTGATCTTAGTTGTGGGAGAAAATGTCTCCTCATAGTTAATTCCTTCTTTTTGTTCATACCCATTTTTCTACAAGTTTTTCTTTATACTTGTCCACTGTCCCATCTACTTTGTTCTTTGTTTTAAATATCCATCTGCATCCAATGGGTTTCTTCCTAGTGGAAGATCGATAAGCTGCCAAGTGTTATTCTTCATCACTGATTGATATTCAAAATCCATGGCATCTTTCCAAGATTTTGACTGTAGGGCTTCCTGGACTATAGAGGGCTCATTTAATTCAATAACTCTACTCATCAAATCAAAATTGACTTCTTCCCTTGTTTTACTGTGATTCCGTGGTCCAGGGGTGGATGTATCTGGTGGAGCATCCAATCTTGCATCTCGTAATGTACTTGTACACCATTTAGGCATACGCTAAACTGTTCCCATGGGTCATGGTTCTATCTCGATCAACACCATCATCCCCATCATTACTTTCATCTTATGAGGGAACATCAACTTCAATTTTTACAACAGGTGAAAAATCTACATCTTGTGAGTCTGGGAGGAGTCTCTACTTCCTTCTTCTCAAAAACTCAACATCTCTGCTGGTGTAGACTTTTCTAGTCTTAGGATCCATCAATCTATACCCAAGAGTCTCTTCACTTGTACCCAATGAAGACAAGTTTCTGTGACTTCATGTCCAATTTATTTCTATTTTGTTTGGGTATGTGCATGCTTTCTTTGCACTTAAATACTCTAGGTGTGCAATGGATGGTTTCCTTTTTGACCATGCTTCTTGTGGTGTTATTCCATCAAGAGTAGTTGTGGGTGATCTATTCAACAAATACACTGTTGTTTTTGTTGCTTCTACCCAAAATGTCTTTGCAAGTCCATAATCATCAATCATGCATCACACCATTTCCATGATAGTACGATTTCTTCTCTCAACAACACCATTTTTCTGCAGGTGTGTGTGGAGGAGGCATTTGTCGATGAATCCCATGATTTTGTAGGTAGTCTCTAAACTCATCACTGGTGAATTCCCCCTTGATTTGAGTGGAGAGTTCTGATGTGATGACCAGTTTCTTTCTCAACTACTACTTTGAAATTTTTGAAGGTTTCAAACACTTCACTTTTCTTGCAAAGATAGAAAATCCACATTTTTCTCGAATAGTCATCAACACAAATCATGAAGTACTGGAACCCAAAATGACTTGGCTGCATCAGACCACAAAAATCGGTATGAACCAAGTCAAGTTTACCATGAGATCAAAATGTAATCCTCTAGAACAAATCTCTGTGTTGTTTTCCTACTAGGTAATGAGGACATTTGTCTGTATCCTTCTGAAGAGATGGTAGCCCATGTACCATATTACACCAACAAAGTGTTTTGAGATTGACCAAATCTCTAATGCCACAACTTTGATGAGGTGGATTTCTTAGCCACAAGTGCTTGATCATCTCTGTGAACAAAATCAAGTTGGAACATGCGTCCCACATTGGAGGATTTTGCAATTATTTTCGAGCCTCTTGATTTATCTCAAATCAAACACGTTTCTTCTTGGATTGACTATCAAAGTCAATTTTTAGGTTGTGATCTAGGAGTTGACTAACTGAAAGAAGATTCTTTGTCAACCCAGGGACATATAGGACATCTGATAGTCTACATTTGCGTGAACCAAGGGGTAGAGAAATGTTTCCCAATCCCTTGAACTATATATGAAGAATCATCTCCCAATGAAACATGATTTTTCAATGGCATGTCCCTCATTGAAATAAACCAGTCTCTGTGGCCAATCATGTGTCGAGTGGCTCCCGAATCAACATACCAGACATCACTAGATGATGTGGATGGTTCACTTGATCAAGCAGTGAACAAGAAGTCTTCATTGTCTGACTGTTCTTGTTTCTCAACAATATTACCTTACTGGTGGGGTCTTCTTTTCCAGTTCCCCTTTTTCTACCGTGATTGTTGTTAGAATGTCCCTTGTAAGATTGTTGTTGTTGTGGTCTAGAGTTGTTGGATGAACCTTTCTTGTAAGTATTGTACCAACAATATTGTAGGTTATGTCCTCTTTTACAAATTGGACATTGCTTCTTCTGTTGTCTGTCCCCTTGATACTGATTTTGATTTTGGGACTTCTGATAGGAATTAGGTTTTCCTTTACCTTTTCCTTTCCATTTTTGATGTGAAGACAATGCCTTCTCCTCTTCATCATCCTTATTGTGCATTGCTTCCTCTTGTTGCAATAGGTTTACCAGTTTGTCAAAACCAACTGTCATATCTGACATGTTTAGTGTTGTGACAAAAATGTGGTAAGAAGAGGGGAGTGCTCTCAAAATGATGGGAATGAGATCATCATCTATGACTGGTTCTCCTAGGGCTAGAAGTGAAGCCCTCAATTCTGTAACTCTTCTTAAGAAATCTTCAATTTTCTCATTCTGCTTGAACTTCAGTGTATGTAACTGACTCTGCAAATTGAGTATAACATTCTTTTTCTTGGCCTCATATACTATGCTCAATTTATCCCATGCTTCTTTTGTTGTTTGGCATCTCGAATGTGGGGTTACACATCATCGAACTCCAAACAAGATGATGAGTTTGGCCTTTTGATCTACTTTATCAAACTACCATTGTTGTGTTGTATCAGTGGCTGATTTGGTCAGAGTACCATTCACAACAGGCCAGATTTCTTCAAACTCAAGCTGTGTCTTAATTTTTGTCTTCCATGCAACATAATTGTTTCCTCTAAGTAATTGTGAATCGGAAGAAAAAAATTTGGGGGCATTGGTGCCCATTTTACAGAGATCACTGATAGGGTTTGGCTCTTATCACTCTAGGTATTAGGTCTCCCAATCTATATACCATCAGTCCGATATACCAAACCTTTCTATATATGCGCCCTTCCAATATACCCGGTGGTACATGGAAGAAGCTTTCCCTTTCTATATACCCAATGGTATGTGAAAGAGGTATTAACGTACGTGAAAGAATTCAATATGTGGTACCAAGATAGTACTGATGGGGTTTGTGTGATTATTGACACCGGCTCAAAGAAATATCCTCATACGTGCATGTAACTTTGCTATATATATTCGGATAATTTCTCAGTCCGGATTTATGTCGTGTAATCATTCACAGATGGATGGGATGGTTCATAGTGTGTGCACTGTGACCTTATTACTCCCCATCGATTTATAGGGACGATGCCTAGATGACATTGTTGCAGCTATATTAGGCATTAAGTGCAGTAGTAGTAGTCATGATGGCTTTACCCGTAAGTGCTTCCCAGAGGCACCGTATATATCGAATGTTGTGAATGAGATCTAGGATCTCGTGAGTGTTACATAACCAATTTTTTATTACAATTCTACCAATTTTTGATCAGTTACAAAGTTTGCGAGTTGACTATGGCAACTCAAATTACTACAATATTCTTAAGTATATAAATTACATTCATAAAATCTAAAAAATTGAATGGCGGAACTTTTTTTTTTTTTGTGGACGTGGCCTCCAAAGCCCAAAATGACCCTTGATGCAAATAATTGTAAAAAAATCTGAAAATGCAATTTTTAGCTATCCCCCCTTTGGAGAAAGTTGCCCGAATGGAAAAACAGGCTTAATGGAGCAAAAAAATTTACCCTAAATTAGGGATTTTCTTGCTAAAAATGTGGAAGCCTGTTTAGTTGTAACTAGCAGTTTATAGATGATTTTTCGGCTAAATATACCTCTAAATGTGGCAGTTTCTCCAAATATGTCGCCAAATTTCAAAAATAAAAACTTGTGTTGGGGGTGGGGTTTGAACCCGAAACCTCCCACTCCCAAAGCTTTCCCTCTAACCACCTTGGCCGCTTAAGCATTTGTAATGTAAAATGGACAAGATTGTATTTAAATAAGGTGCAAATTGACTCACCTTTGTAAAAAGTGACGTGGCTGAGGAGAGAGTCCATGTGGTTGAGTCATAGAGGAGGAACGGCCTAGGGTTTCCGCATTTGTAGGAACAAAACTGCTTCAAGCCACTTTTTAATTAATCAAACCGCCTCTATTTTATTTTACATCTTTTTTTTGTTTTATCTCCTACGTATTGCAAAGTTTGTACACTTTGCCGCTATTTTTTATTTTCTCACCACTATATTTTTTAGTGCAGGTCGCAGGGTTTTCTTTAGAGATCAGACTTGGCCGGAGGAGGGCGGTTAGGGTTGTGCCTTCCTTAAAAAGCGGATCTGCAACCTTGGTGGATGTAAGCACACTCATGTCATTTGAATAGTCTCTACCAATTTTTTTTGTACAGGTGCATGGAGGTTTGCACAGCTATGACTGTGACTGCAAGTCAATTTTATTGCTAGTTCATCCAATACAACCCCCAACATAGGTATAACTTGACACAGTCTGGTCTCAATGCATAAGCATGGGTCATTCACCCTTTGCAAGTCGCCAATCTAGCCATGTAAGCAATTTAATTCATTCAATGTTGATGAATAGCTCGATCAGGAGCTTGGTGTAGAGCTCTACTAATATGGCACAGATACCTCTAAACTTGGTGCACTGATAGTGTTAGTTGTGGCTAACAATGTCACTAACTTTAGTGACAAAACCCCTAATGGGGAAAATGGATTTTTTTAATATAGATTCTGAAAATGAATAGCTTCCAGATAGAAAATTTTCCTGTGCAGAGGGCACCAAGGCAAAAAAATTGCTTTACATTTACCTGGAAAACACACAGGAGATTGTGAGTCTGCAGGGAGATGTGGGAAGTTGTTGGAGGCAGCACTGGCTCTCCAATGTTGCAAATTTCTTCTCCACAAATCCTTCTTCCTCTGCAACCTTCTCCAACCTTGCCAGGAGCTTGATTCACTCTGGTACCAAATGTAGATTGAGCAATAGGGGCGGAAGCCTGATAATATTTTATTAAACTCAATCAACCAATTTACATTTGCATGACTACAATATTTATAGATATTGCACAACCAAATACAAATAGGAAACTAAGTTGCACAGGTGTAACCATATTCCAAATTACATTAGCTTCCAATAACATCCGGGAAGCACAAATGAATAAAAACAAATATACTTTTAAAACAATATAACAACATCCATGAAAGAAAAATATGGTTTAGAAACCATATAAAATACACAACAAAAATATGGTTTATAATATAACCATTATTATTTAATTAATAAAATTAATTAAATAATTATACTATGCATAATTAACCTAACAAGGCATGGTTATGATAATTTCCTCCTCTTATTCATTAATTTTCTAGTTCAACATACTTCTAGATTTATTGAAAAATAAGCTAAGTATTCTACTCCATCCCTTAACTCCCCAAGTTATTTTGACAACTTACATCCCCATTATAGCTCAAGATAAATTATTATAGGTTGTACACACTATGATGATTCTACTTGGCACATTAGTTGGTTGCAGTCCCTTCATGTACTCACACCCTTCCCTTTTCTATTCTTTTATCCACTTCCATTTTACCTTTCATTCCTTACCCTTGCATGTTTTCCTTCCTTCTCACGGTTTGCACATCCTCTGTGTGCATCTATGAATTGCCTTCTAGTTTGGCTAAGTCCCCAGCATGCCTTTCCACATGTATCCTTTTCCTCACAAGTTTTGAAAATTCCCTCACACCAACTCATTTAATTTATTTAATTCTTCTCTAGCACATATTTCCTTCACATGTTGCGTGTAACACACTTTTGTCTTATCCTTATCTCATGTGGCCCTTCCTTTCCCACCATTACACACATTCCCATCATGCCTTGTCTTTTGTGCCTTTCACATTTCTTTCTTTTGTGTTAATTCCCTATGATATGCCATCACCTGTCAAACTTGAGTGTGTAACATGCAACGTATCAAAGAATGTGAACTAGGCACCAAATCCTTATGGAAAACTAGTACATGACACATGGTAGAAAGAAAAATAATCAATGAGTAGTTTTCTGATCACATGGATCAATCAATACATTCCACATGTTATTGCGCATGTAAATGAAGCTACGAGATCTTTGAATCATCATAAATTTTGCTGCAGAGCTTAAATATATGCACTCTTGGTCTTGTTGAAGAGCTGCTGATGTGAACTACACATTGAACCATTCAAATTAAGATTTTAGCAAGATTTAGTAGGTTAGAAGTATGGAAATGTATTCCAGCCTTCAATGCACAGTCTAGTCAACCCAACCACCTGTATTTTCTTCATATTTTTCCCTCTTTCTCATTTTAAATGCTAAATAGACATGGGGAGGCACATCTGAAATCACTACGGTAGTTATTGATTTTTGTTGGTGGTTGAAATTTCAAATTCAAATTTTCCTCTTCTTTTTCTCTGCTTCTTGTCTATAAGTATCAGATCAAGGATCATTGTAAAATGTTGGACCCCTTTAATTTGCTAATAGATCTAATCCATGGCATTTTAAGTTGCAAGCCTTTAGATCTAATTTTTACATGTGGATATTGGCCTCATCTACCATTATATTTAACTCGTGCATTTTCAATAAGTAATAGAAGATTTTTTTTGTGGTTATTCTCTACCTTAGATCATTTCTATTGCATATCCTTTCCTTTCTATTGCATTCTTTGTTTGATGTGCTTTCGACATCCCTTATAGTTTCCTTTTTTTTATTGTGCCCCATGAAAATGAATGTGTAAATTTATTTCAAACTTTGTTATGCATACCTATCCTCCATGTCACATTCTCCTTCATTTTTTTAAAGATAACTATGTTCATCCCCTTCTTTTTTGGTGCTATCACCTCCTTTAGCTTAGTTTTCCCTTTTTCATGCATATCCTTCTAACCTTGGTCTCTTAAAATTTTAGATTAGTGCTAGGTAGATGCATTTCCCTTCATAGGAGTAGTTTTAACAATAGAAATATGTAGAAGAATTGACCTTCTCTGAAGATCTGTCTCAAGTGCGCAAGGTCCCACAACTTGGAGACAATCCCATGTTGCCTCAAAATCCCAGTTCATCCTGATCTAGGATGGGTGTAATTTTGAGATCTATTAGTTTTTTAGCATGCCCGATAGGAGCGGTTTTGAAATATTTAATTTCATCATTCTTAAGTCTTGGTGTTTGACTTAGTGATTTCCAGCCTTTGGAGACTTGTTTCAACACATTTGATGACTCCCAACTCTTAGATCTATTGTTTATAGAAATTTGTGCTCCTTTCTTATGAGAAGAGTGCATACCAGACAAATCATTTTAGCTTAAGAATACTTTAAGTACCTCCATATTTCTCCAAGAAGAACACATAACATAAAAACTATGTGCACATCTCCATCTCCAATGTGCTATGTAATTTTAACACCACCTCATGGAAGGCATTTCTTATAGCATGCTGGAAATCATAGGCCTATTACCATGGTATCACCATAAGAAAATTAGGGATTTGTTAATTTTAATGGTAGTACTCCTCTTGCTCTTAATACCCAAAATCCTATTCCAACATTTACACTTAAAAGTATCCCTTTCTTCACTGGGGAAAATCATACTACTCCAACTAAACACATACATGACATTTCCAACATATGTGCCATCCATCATATTATTGAACAAGATGTATTTATTAGACTTCTAGCCTCTTCATTCAAAGGGAGAGCCTTGCAATGGTTCATGACTATGATAGAAGGGTCAATTAAAAACTAGAATCAGTTAGGGGTATCCCTTTGTAATCAATTTGGAGAAAAGGTATACAACCTCTCTTTTCTTGAATAGTTGACTACTATGAAGAGGTCTCCCAATGAGCTCATGGCATATTTCAACTTCAGGTTCTAGAGGATGTGGGATAAAATTCCGGTATTATTAAGGCCAATGGCATAAGGTGCTTTTCTTTAATACCTAAGGGCTTTAAATTCTTATATTACTATTATGGTATATAATATATGAGTGATATAACATTACGTGGGCATATACATTGGCCATTAAGGATGTGTTATCCAAAATTCACCCCTCGGGGTGAATTTCAATAACATGCATCAAATTACTTAGTCCCGAGGCAAATAAATTGATTCGGGGCCAAAAATCATGTTTCTAGGGTCCCCTCAAATTTTTCTAACTTTCCTGTTCGTGGTTGAAAACAAAGCAAGTTCTAAGAGAAGGTGAAAAGACTACAAAAACAAGCTTGGGCCAGGAAAAATCATGAAAAATGGCTAAGTCCTAGTCCTCGCAATAGTCGGGACGTGAGGGACATCTGGGCGCGAATCGGCCGAAAGGCCGCCAGGAAGTCTGCAGGGAAAAGGAACATCCTGGCCTTCGGGACGCGCGGGATGCGGAAAGCCGGTTCGGCCGAAGGAGAAGAAAATCGACTAACTGCTCTGGACATTTGGGACAAGAAGACGTGAAGGATGCGAACCACCCGGATCGGCCGAAAAGGAGAACTTTCACACTAAGTAGTTCGGGACATGTGGGACAAAGGTACGCGTGGGACGCGGATAGCCGAAGGAGCCGAAAGCCAATCAAGCAACGCCACGTGTCATCAGCCGAATGAGGGACGAGGAAGCCCATTTCAGGCGGATCAGAAGTTTTTGTCCCAGACAGTCTGGGACATCTCGGGACAAATGGATGCGCTGGACGTGAAAGAGCCGGCAGACCCGAGACACCAACCAAATCATGACACGTGTCACAAGGAGAAAAGTCCAAAAAGTTCAAAGGGCGAGGTTTCAAGCACTAACCCGAGCCAATAAAAGGAGGACACGTGTCCAATGAGGAAGGGAAGCTCGGAGCTCGGGAAGGAGTTAGAGAGTTTAGCAAGAGTTTTGGCCGAAAAGCTAAAAGCAAAGGTCTACCCCGCGCCCCTGTCGACCAATCAATGCATGCCACGTCTCCCAAGTGGCGGGGGCGCGGAAGGAAAGTGGAAAATGTTCCAAAATCACAAAAGGCAAAACTTTCAAGGAAAAACCCACGGGACAGCAGAGGAGAGAGAATTACGTATCCAATCAGCGCTTGACACGTGTCGTCTAGGTGGCAGAGCGCGGGAAAGATCTTCAAAACACATTTTCACCTGTTTTGTGCCCTAAATCTTCATATCTCCATATCTTTTGATCCAGAGCTTGGATTTGCACGTTCTTTATATCAACGGAAAGATTATGAAATTCTCTACATGATTCCGGGTTAATCTTGAATTTTGGTGCAGTCTAGAGAGAGAAAGTTGAGAAACGGCTCTGATGCGTGTTCATGGCCAAAAGTGACATTTTAGCAACCAAATTAATGCAGAATGGGTCGCATTCTCCTCCAAATCGGTCAAAGATGGTAGGGTATGGGTTTGTAAGGTTCCCCATGCTATTTTAATGCATCTGCAGTCAATGAGGAATGGGCTTGCATGTTTTCCCATGTTTCTCTCTCCTAGGCTCGACCCATGCAATGTAAAAGCCAGATTTGGCTCATTTTAAAAATAATAATTACAAGTTGTTCATCTGTTCGGCTCTGCCCTCCCTTATTTTCCTTCTCCAGGGTTAAAAATGGAGTTCGAACCTCCTCCCTACTCTGTAATGGCATTTTTACCTTTTACTAATGAAATGATGTTCTGTGCAAACTTCTGAAGCAACAAAAAAACGTGTTTTGTGATGCATCTGTCCATCCTTGCTCGTTTTTCACTTGTTTTCCTCTTGCCTCTCTTCATTGCAGGTATTTGTGCATGTTTGAATGTTCATTATAGGTTTGGAGCTGTGTTCATGGAGTTTTGGGACATTTTTTCTGTGAAATTTATCCTTAGGCCTGTGATGCATCTGTCCATCCTTCCCATTGCTCACCTCTCTTTGTTACATGGCAGTTTTGATAGATGTCCAACATTCTCCTTCTCTGGTGTATCACCGTTTTAGTGTAGGATTTTGTTCTTTTCCTTTCTCTCTCTCTCTGTCTCTTTGGCATGGTTAGATTAGGATTAGATTAGCTTGCCTGCACTGGAATAGCTTGTGGCAGGTGGTTTAGGAGCAGGAACCAGCCTTCTCTGGAGATTCCTTTCTCATTTCTGCAAGTCCCACACTTGGAGAAAGGTTTCAATGTTGTGCAATCACACTGGATGCCTGAAGATCAACTTAGAAACCTGATCAGCATCCAGGGGTGCTGTGATTTTGCATCAACAGTTTTGGCACGCCCGGTGGGACCTTAGAGGTCTTCCATTTCATCTTTTGCAGGTTGGTGTGTTCCTGTGAAGATTTCAGCCTTTGGAGGCACTTGCAAACACATCTGGTGACTCCATCTGATCAGCAACTCATTTCTGAAGTTGCAGACCCGTTTTCCATCCATTTCCTTCCATATTTCTTTCCATCTCTTTCATTCTTTTCCATTCCATGAGGTTGTGCAATCATGACTTCATTTCCATCATGGAATTCACATCAACAACAGCAATATATTCCACCTCCAACATGTTTTACAAATCCTCCAAATCAGCCTTTTGAGCAGATTCAAGATCGCATGCATACCCATATGAGCAGCAATGCCAAAGTCGGTTTGGCTATGGAGCTTTTCAAGAGCAAGAGTATACATATAATAAAGACCATCGATCCAAGATGCTGATTTGTTGGAGAAAATCCAAAAGATGGAGGTAGAGATGGTGCAGATCCCGAGTAACACTCAAATGAGAGCTTTAATTGGTTGCATAGGACTCCTTGCCCATGGGGAGGCCCTTTTCCAAGACACTTCATCCCTCAAGAGAAGCTGGACTTCATGATAAAGATGCTGCCCCAACTTGCACAATGGACAACAGAAATAGAGGCCTATACATTCGGTGTTGAACAACCTTGTCAATGGGTAAGTTCTACACCATCATCTGGTTTTCTCTTCCCATTACTCAAGCAAAGATCATCTCATTTGGACTTGCAAATTTTAAACTCTCCATCTGCTGTCCCAAATGTTGATCCCATGTCTCCACCTCTCAGTCTTCCACCACACCTCAATTCTTCTTTCCTTTTTCCTTCCAAACAGTCATCCTCTCCACAAGAGCTAAAAGAAATCCCCCCTCCTCTAAAGAAACAAGAGATTTCATCTCCTTTACCACCACAAAAAATTGCCAAATCAATTGAGTTGCAACCCACCCCTCCTCTTGCATTCCCAATTCCATGTGGGGAAGAAGAAATTGCAAAAATCAGTCATCAAGGACAACAAGAGGAAGAGCCAAGAAAAGAAGAAATGATTAAGAGCTTAGTAAGTTTGGCTGCCAAGTTTGGTATGACAAAGATCCCCTTGATGGTCAAACCTACAGAAGAGGCTAAGGTTGAACAAATAGTGGTCAGGGCTGATTTTGTTGCAGCAAAAGAAGAAGTTCTTGCAGTCCCAACTTGTCCTCTAGAGCAGCAGATTGAAGAGTTTGACTTGAAAAACTTCATGCTGGAGGAGGAGCTCATTCAAGAGCAAGATTGTCTTCGAACATTGGAGGAAGGAGAAGCTGCTCCAGATCCAGCAGCAGAGGAGCACATTCTAGCTGTGGAGGAGAAAGTTGTAGATCCAAGAGCTCTGAGCACAAAGCAGGCTACAGGAGAACCTTCAGTTCTTCTTTCTACTTCACCTCTCTCAAGTTCCAGTGCTGAAGAGGAGTTTGACCTCTCAAACTCAATGTTGGAGGGAGAAAGAAACCATGGTGGTCAAGTTACAAATCAAGAGGACACCATGGAGGAAGTTGAACATTTGCAGCAGGACAGCCATGAGGCAGTTTATCTGTCAGATTTGGAGGATTGTTTTGATGGAGAAGAGCCGGTTGAGTTTCCACCATTCTCTCTTTCATCATCCACATTCCGAACACAAGAGTCTGCTGTCATGAAGGAGAACATTCATTTGCAGCAGCCTGCATCTTATAACAGCTCTTCGAAATCAAGATTGGAAGATTTTAATCTTTCATGTTCTTCATTGGAGGAAGAGAAAGGACAAAGGAATTTCACCATTGCTTCCACACCATCCATTGAGGGTCTAAAAGAAGACCCCACTTTTGGAGTTAAGAATCGAGCTATGGGCATATCAAACGGATCGACCTTGCCCAATCGGTATTTGGCTTCATTGGAGCCAAAGGAGAAGTCACAATCAGTCATGCTTGCTTCTGAGCATGAGGGTGACCTACAAAGTACCAGGATCAGCTGTCATACTCATTCAATCCAAATGCAGAGCAACTAAAAGAGGTATTGAATTTTCCTTCCCGATGATTTAGGTGGAATACCAGCTTCTGTTGATTTTCCACTCATCCTAACAGCCATGATCAGCTCCAAATCAATTGCATGGCTGCCACTTTTGAGAAAGGGAAGCTATTTCTCACAACCAATTGCAGGGTTTGTTTAGCTTGCCTTTGCTCCCAGTTACAGTAGAGTAGGTAGGTTTGCTTTCAGTAGAAGAAGTGCTTGTGCACACTCTGCATGTTCCATTTGGAGCATGTATGATTTTCAGTTCTGTACATAGTTTTGGTGTTGCTGGTTCTACTCTTGCACAGTTCGTTTCAGTGGCATTTTGGTGAGAACAACTCCATGTCCGGTGGGTTTCAAATGCTTCGGATCAATTGCAGGTTACAACTCATGACTCCATGTCGAATGGATGCTTCGAACAACTGGTAACTTCATCTAGCAGTGCAGATGACCCCACCGAGTCTTGAATTGTTATCCAAAATTCACCCCAAGGGTAAATTTTGATAACATGCATCAAATTACTTAGTCCCAGGAAAATAAATTGATTCAGGGCCAAAAAATCATGTTTCTAGGGTCCCCTCAGAATTTTCTAACTCTCCTGTCCAGGTTGAAAAGAGAAAGTTCTGAGAAAAGGTGAAAAGGCTGCAAAAACAAGCTTGGGCTAGGAAAAATCATGAAAAATGGCTAAGTCCTAGTCCTCGCAATAGTCGGGACGTGAGGGACATCTAGGCGCGAATCGACTCAAAGGCCGCCGCAGGCATTTGCAGTCAAAGGAACATCCGGGCCGTCAGACGCGGAAAGCCGGTTCGGCCAAAGGAGAAGAAAATCGACTAACTGCTCTGGGACATTTGGGACAAGAAGACGCGAAGGACGCGAACCACCCGGATCGGCCAAAAAGGAGAACTTTCACACTAAGTAGTTCGGGACATGTGGGACAAAGGTACGCGAACTGAGAAGAATTTGTCCCAGACAGTCCAGGACATGTGGGACAAAGGGACGCATGGGACGCGGATAGCCGAAGGAGCCGAAAGCCAATCAAGCAACGCCATGTGTCATCGGCCGAATGAGGGACGAGGAAGCCCATTTCGGGTGGATCAGAAGTTTTTATCCTAGACAGTCTGGGACATCCGAGACAAATGGACGCACTGGACGCAAAAGACCCGGTAGACCCGCGGACCAACCAAATCATGACACGTGTCACAAGGAGAAAATTCCAAAAGTTCAAAGGGCAAGGTTTCAAGCACTAACCCAAGCCAATAAAAGGAGGACACATGTCCAATGAGGAAGTGAAGCTCGAGCTTGGGAAGGAGTTAGAGAGTTTAGCAAGAGTTTTGGCCAAAAGCTAAAAGCAAAGGTCTGCCCACCTGCCCCGTCAACCAATCAATGCATGCCACGTGTCCCAGTGGCGGGGCGTGGAAGGAAAGTGGAAAATGTTCCAAAATCACAAAAGGAAAAAATTTCAAGGAAAAACCCGTGGACGTAGAATAGGAGAAAGAATTACGTATCCAATCAGCGCTTAACACGTGTCGTCCAGTGGCGAGCACGGAAAGATCTTCAAAACACATTTTCACTGTTTTGTGCCCTAAATCTTCAGATCTCCATATCTTTTGATCCAGAGCTCAGATTTGCAAGTTCTTTATATAAACGGAAAGATTATGAAATTATCTACATGATTCTAGGGTTAATCTTGAATTTTGGTGCAGTCTAGAGAGAGAAAGTTGAGAAACAGATATGACGCGTGTTCATGGCCAGAAGTGACATTTTAGTGACCAAATTAATGCAGAATGGGTCGCATTCTCCTCCAAATCGGTCAAAGATGGTAGGGTATGGGTTTTTAAGGTTCCCCATACCATTTTAATGCATCTGCAGTCAATGAGGAATGGGCTTACATGTTTTCCCATGTTTCTCTCTCTTAGGCTCGACCCATGCAATGTAAAAGCCAGATTTGGCTCATTTTAAAAATAATAATTACAATTTGTTCATCTGTTCGGCTCTACCCTCCCTTATTTTCCTTCTCCAGGGTTAAAAATGGAGTTCGAACCTCCTCCCTGCTCTGTAATGGCATTTTTTTCCTTTTACTAATGAAATGATGTTCTGTGCAAACTTCTGAAGTAACAAAAACGTGTTTTGTGATGCATTTGTCCATCCTTGCTCATTTTTCACTTGTTTTCCTCTTGCCTCTCTTCATTGTAGGTATTTGTGCATGTTTGAATGTTCATTGCAGGTTTGGAGTTGTGTTCATGGAGTTTTGGGACATTTTCTGTGTGAAATCTATCCTTGGGCCTGTGATGCATCTGTCCATCCTTCCCATTGCTCACCTCTCTTTGTTACATGGTAGTTTTGATAGATGTCCAACATTCTCCTTCTCTGGTGTATCACCATTTTAGTGTAGGATTTTGTTCTTTTCCTTTCTCTCTCTCTCTCTGTCTCTTTGGCATGGTTAGATTAGGATTAGATTAGCTTGCCTGCACTAGAATAGCTTGTGGCAGGTGGTTTAGGAGCAGGAACCAGCCTTCTCTGGAGATTCCTTTCTCATTTCTGCAAGTCCCACACTTGGAGAAAGGTTTCAATGTTGTGCAATCACACTGGATGCCTGAAGATCAACTTAGAAACCGATCGGATCTAGGGTGCTTTGTGATTTTGCATCAACAGGATGAGAATTACCTAATTCATGTAGGAAAGTTAGCTCCTAGACCATCCATGTCCTTATTCCTAGAAATTCCTGAAGCACCCCAACCTTCCATTGTTATTATTTTCGAGTAGAGCACTCAACCCACTATCCACACCTTAATCTCCCATGAAAAAGAGGAGGATGATGAGATGAAGGCCCTAATTAGAAAATTTTCCAATAAGGTCATATCTTTAGAAAACAACGAGCACAAGCCTTCAAAAATAATTCTAATCAAGGGTATAACCAAGGCCATCAAACATTTATAAATATTAGATGATAGGTTAATGTGCACCTCCCATTGTAAAAAAATCCTACTTGCATGACCTCTTCCAAAGACTCCATTCAATTCAAGGACTTGTTACAATTTACAATAATATGGATCAAGAGACGAATGATTTTTTCCTTATAACATGCCTCACAAATAGTATAGTTGTGCCAATTCCTTATGCATACATGCTTATATGATTCAAGTTACTTTAATTAGTGAGCCATCCACTAACACGCACAAACCTAAAAATCAAGAAGCACTAGAAGTTGTTATTTGGTGCCAAAGATTTCTATGTAATCAATCAAGCTACGGATAGTTCAAATGGATTGTGTTCCTAGCTTTCTCGATAACACAAGGTACAAGTAAAGAATGTTATAGTCTGGTATGAAACCTTCAACTTCTACCCATTAAAGTGATCTCTAAAAGTAGAAGGATGAAGATTCAAATTAGGCCAACAGGTTCTAGCTTGCATGTTTCTTGTGCAAGATAGTGTGCAATGCTTTAACTTGAGTTACACACACCCCTCATTCGATAGGTCAAGCCTATGCATAGCCCAAGGATTATGTCTTCACACCTAAGAAATCAAGAAAAGAGAATATTGTGCCCTAAATACAAAAATCCATGGGTCTTCCATTCAATATCATGGAATAGATGAAGAAGACAAATATAAATGTCACAATGTGTGATGCCTGTCCATTTCATCTCGGTGCGACCTATTGCATAGAGCTCTAGTGTAACTTTAGCATTCTGGTCTAGTTATCCAATACTATCAACATATGTCAAGAAAAGGAGAAGAAAGTAAGAAAAGTTGTTAAAACCCCACCTTTCTATGTCTTTTATAGTGGGAAAACATCTTGTACACAATTGTATGATTGATTTAGTGGCTAGTACTTTTGTTCGCCATAGAAAATTGTTGGTTTTTTAGGTCTTGAGTACACCCCCTATCTAAAGGAGTTTTGTAACATGATGGCTCAATTTTCACCAATCTTAAAGTCATCAAATATCTTGATTTAACCCTCCATGCATATCCAAGATTCATTATAACTCAAGATGTGTTAATTATTGACCTACCTCCTTTATTTTCACTTTGTATATCAAGATATTTTATTGCCAAAGTGGCTGGATACTTGTCTTATGACTGGTCTTATATGTTACTAAAAATAAGGTGTGATGTCCGGTTTACCATACAAGTTGATCCTATATTTTCATATCATGTTGATTCGTATGACCCATCCCCTCTCCCATCTAATTACCTAATTCAAGAAGGCCAAGAACAAGTTTTAGTTTTAGAAGAGTAGCTTATTACCCCTCTTATACCATATTTATTACTAGATGAGTGGGTAGAGAGATGCCATAAATTTGATCCTTATATTGAAGAAATTGAATCCTTTAAATTTAATCTCGGTAATTATTGCATCCTTGAAGAAGAAGCTTTGCTTCTATGCATGTTTACATAAAATGAAGAAAATTATGGTCTATGGAAAATGTATTTTTATGGATCCGAAGCAAAAATGGCACAGTGCGGTGTTGTTCTCATGTCTCCTAAGAAGGAGAAGTTATTATTTGCGCATAGGATACAATTTTCATGCTCCAATAATATAGAAGAATATGAAGCATTGGTGTATGGTCTCTTCTTTGATAAAAAGAAAAGATCAAGGTGTTGAAGATATTTGGGGAAACAAAATTGGTCAAGTGCATGAAAATGAATAAGCTTCTAAAAGCTTATAAACATAGTTTTTGGGACCTCTTTGAGATCATTGATGCTCTAAATCTACAAGTGGTATCAAGAAAGATGAACAAGGAAGAAAATCAAATGGCTGCACTTGGTTCACAATTCTCATCTGTTGATGATTTTATTCAAGGAAACAACACATCAAGATTATGGTTAGGACATTTATTCTAGATAATGAAGCTAGCTGGAAAGTGTCTAAAAATGATGCACAAATTCTCAAGTTCATTCGAATGAAGTTGATTTATCTTCAAATATGCAAGATGACTTGCATGATAGCTATGGTGACCAAGTGATTAAGTTAAAGGAAAACAAGTTACCTAAAGGACTAATTACCTTAGATAAATTGTTTAACCCTGATGATGAGTTCAAGGGTGAAGAAAATAATATGCACATAGTGCAAGAAGACTACACTTGAGTCACTATTGTGTATGGAAAATAATTTTTTCTTGGCAAGATTGTGCGCATGATGAAAACCATGCATTCATTTCTCTCTGTCATAAATAGAGTGACATCTTCTCATGGGAGTATCAACAGATTTTATCCAAGTGTTTCTCAACACTCTATTGACCTTGATCCTAACATCAAGCCCATCAAAAAAAAATAGAGGCAAGTAAATCCTAAGATAGAGCCTCTCATGAGGAAAGAGCTATCAAAACTCATTGAGGCGAAGATATATTTCACAAAAAATACTTTATTTGATCTCCAATATTGTTCTAGTGTAAAAAAATAATGGTGAAATCAGATTGTGCATCAATTTCAGATATTTAAATAATGAATATTTGAAGGATAATTATCCTTTTCCTTCTATGGAGCAGATTCTATAGAATATGGATGGCATGAAAATATTTTCTATGTCGGATGGGTATTCTAGTTTCAATCAAATTATGGTCAAGGAAGAGGATCAATTCAAGATGTATTTTACAACCAAATGGTTGACGTATGCATATTAGAATATTCCCTTAGGTCTACCAAATACAGGTGCAAAATTCCATTGAGCCATTGACATTGCCTTCAAAGGTTATATAAATGAGTTCATCCTAGCTTACTTCAATGACATAACTATCTTCTCAAAGTAGAGTGTGGATCACATGATGCATCTATAGAAAGTATTTGAGAGATGTGAGATAATTTGGGGTATCTTAACCCCAAGAAGTGTAACTTTACTATTGTGTAAGGTAAGCTCTTAAGCCATGTAGTCTTTAATTATGGCATTACTATTTATCATGAGTACATTTCAGCCATCATGGCACTTTCCTTGCTAGCTCATAAGAAAGCCTTGCAGTATTTTCTAATAAAAATAAAATTTGTTAGGAGATTCATTCCTAATTCTATAGGATTGGTAAGGCCTTTCACCCTCATGCTCAAGAAGAATATATCTTTCAAGTGGAAAAGAAAAGGAAAAGAAAGCTTCAATAAAATCAATCAAGAAATTACTCGTGCACTAACACTCATCAATCCGGATTACTCCAAGGAATTTATCCTTTGTGCCTATGGAGTTGATGTGAGTGTTGTTGTTGTCTTAACACAAGAAAATGAACATGTATTGGAGTAGTCAAAGATTTTTTTCAGTCAAACACTTAAGGATTATGAGTTGAAATATAGTCACATAGATAAATTGGTATTCTCCATCATGTGCATACTAAAGAAGTTTAAAATTATGCTCACAAAAATCATATTAAGGTGTTAGTTTCACACTCAGGTGTGAGAGACTTCATCATGGGAGTAGAAATCAATGAAAAAGATCAAGATGGGTGACCAAAATCATGAAGTTTGATGTTACTATCAAATCCACCAAGCTAGTTAGAGGAAAAACATTTTGTAAGAATCTTACAGTGGACACGTACAAAGATCCTAAGACTTCATGGTTTTTTGAAACACATGTTGAACCTGAGAAAAATGATGAACCTAAGACACACACCTGGATGAAGGTCCTACATATGTGTAAAAGTGAGAACACTGGAGAAATGGATTGACAAATGGTGGTAAAGGAAAAATATGCGTCATCAAAATATCATAAATATCTCAACCTATTTCCCAAAATATACAACTAAGGCATATCCCTATGAAATATATTTTAAATGGTACACCTTGCAGGTTAAATGTTTCTCTATTAAAAAATTATGGTTCAAAAACTAGTCCTCTACCAGTCACCACGTGATATCCTGATGATCAATTTTATACCAAGCCATAACTATCAAATTTAGTCCTATAAAAAAATATTTTTCAAACCTTTACCCAACCACTCGGTGCAAGTATGTTTCCTCTATTCATGCTAGAGAGCTTAGCTCCTTCTACTTTCAGACACATGACCTTAATTGGCTTAAAATTTCATCACAAAGCCTCTAAGTTTCAGTCTCGGACCTTAGTATGATGACTAGATTGATCGATGATAATTATCCATCATTGGCGTCCTTTACCATATCTTGAATTTGTTTAGTGTGTCGATGGGTGAAAATTTTCATGCATCAGTATATGGTACTCGTACATACCTTTGGAAAATTTGGATTTATCCTTAAAGCTTGTTTTGTGCTTATTTATAACATGTGTTTATAAGGACATTTTTTGTCAATTGACATGTTATTAAAATTTCCATAGATTTTAACCATTTATCTTAAATTTTATGGTCTATGTGTTGATGGGAATGTAAAATTTAATCATCAAGTGAATGTTTCAAGGCAAAAATTATCTGAAATGTTATAATTTTCTCTAGATTTTTCCTATACATATGCATATTAAAGGGTGAAACAATTTAAATGAGTCTCAATCACCATGGTAATCATAAATTTGTGTGTTCCACTTTGAAAGGAATTCAATATATAAATTTTGACCATAAGGGCCCCAAATGAAGTGGAACTATTTTGGGTACCAACATTGGCTCTAGTTGTGGGACATGTATCCCTTGCAGGTAATTAGATATTCTAGAAAACTATGTAGAATTAGAATAGTTCCTCTAATAAATATGATTATGTCAATCCAAAACTGAAAAGGTACTAACATAAAATTATACAATTCCAATCCATTAAATAATATCAATATGATCAAAACCTTTACAAAATTCTACTTTCTTCTTATTTCAAAGTACTTCTTTAAAAGAAGGAAACTATAAACAAATATCCAAAAATATATAAGGAAAATATAATTCAATCCTCATTTAATAAACCCATTCATGAGAATGGAGATATATGATCCTTTTCTTCATAGAGAAGAATGTCTTTTAAGAAAACTAGAACAAAATATCAACCAAACATTCTCATGAAAATTCCAAAATGGTTCAATAAATTTGGCAGTCTTAAATGTGAATTCAAATCTAAAAATGTAGACCAATTAAAATGATGTTCTTTATGGAAATAACACTAATCTTCCAAATCCAAAATCTCTTAGCCAAGTTGAAAAAAATATTACCAACATAAACAACTCAAATTTATACACTTATTGTATTAACAAATTAGCATAATGAGATCTTGTTTTAAAAGCATTTAGGAATGGAAAACAATGGGTTTATTAAGTCTAAACTTCTGATCATTAATGTACCTATAGTTATGATCTATACCTGTTAACATCTACCTCAAATTCATATTGTCTTAGCAAAAGACCAGTTTCGACTTCTCATTTGAGTGATTTTCTTGTTGCTCCATGAATTACTTCTCATCAAAATAAGCAAGCTTAGTAGTAATATTAATAACATAGATATCACCATGAAAATATTCAATATCATAATAAGGAGGAAAATTACTTCCTTGAAGATCAATTCTTGGATCAAATATAATAATTTCATTTGTATCAAAAATCACTTGTTTATTGGAAACAAAATAGAATGAGTTACATTATGAATATAAAACACACCCAACATATAAATCATCATCATAACCTGATTAGTTATAATTCATCACACAAAGGACAATTTGACATAAAATTAGCAACTTGGGGCTTAGTAGAATCTGAGTGAAGTGAATCATAACTAAGTGCATTATATAAATCAAATAGTGAACTAACTAATAATTTTAATTCCTCCAAAGAGTGTGTTATCAGATGTTGTAAATAATTTCACCTCATTATTTATCTTGGTAGGCTCAAATTCAACTATAATATATTGTAGGGTCACTAAGAGTATTATATTGTTTTTATACATTTATTTAATTTATTTGAGATAACTTCATCCATTTTACTTTCACATAATAAAGGATCAATGTTTTCACTTGTAACTTCAAAAATGACCAGTAGATTAATACCTTTCCAAATCAATAAATGACATACTTGTCTGATTTCTAAAATTTGATTTCTCTTGTCTCAAACATAGGGTTTACTAACTCTATCTATTTTTCCTCTAATATCTCCAAATGAATCTCCATGATGCCTTTTTTCCTATACAACTCCAGTTCATGTACAAAATAATTTCTTATTTCCTCTTGCTAAAACACACTCTTCAAAATAAAGATCATTACCATTCATAAAATTAGTATACATATGAAGCAAACAAAAAATGCCTTATTATTTTCCATGTTAACGCTTTTAAAACATGAAAGGATGCACCAATAAGTAATACTTTTTCCTATAAAGTGATCACTAGACAAATAATTCTTCCTCTTCTACATATGCAACAAATTCCTCAAATTCAACAAAAACATTGTTGGCACTCACAATCATACTAAGAGAAATTGAAACATAATTTTCAATAACATAAAGAGGCTACCATTCCATAGATCTAACACTAGAATCAACTATAGTAAAAATCTTATGAGATAATGTATCAAAATTAACATCACAATATATAAATTCACCATAAAGAGAAAAACCATATTAAAAATTAGTAGTCTAATTACGTGATTCTAAATCAATATCAATTCCAAGGCTATTATAATTGAAAAACATGTGAAAGATTCTCAAAGCTCCAATCTAAATTAAAATATTGAGTGGTCATTAATGGATCGTTTTCTCTCAAGTAATAATTTAAATTACTATTGAATACCTCACAATATATAATGAGTACATAAAAATATTGAGTGGTCACTAATGGATCATTTTCTCTCAAGTAATAGTGTAAATTGCTATTGAATACCTCACAATATATAATGAGTACATAAACTTTACTTGGTTTTAAATGCTTAGATAATTTATTCCACACTTCCATAAACCTAATGTTAAACCTCAGAATACTTTCATCCTTTTCTTTCTACCAAATAATAAAAAAATAATGCCTAAGATAAGAATAATCAATATCATTACAATAAAACTCAATGAAGAAACACTGAAATTTATACCAAAAATAAAAATCTTATCAAGCTCATGAAACCAGATCCTGAGCATCATCAATTAAAATTTGAGTGAAAAGAATAACCACAATATTGTTGGTGTAAGTATATATTTTCTCTTATTTATTTATTACTTGGAATATTTCCTACACACATGGTGACTCATATTTATTAGGTGTTATTTTTATCATAGGAGTTAATTGACCACCGTACATGTCATATTGTGTCATTGGAGTTAATTGACTAGTCATACATGTCATAATGTCTTATAGGAGTTATACTTGATTGGATATTCCATGAATGTAACTCCCCTTCCTATTATTGGACTCTTGACCACTATTCTCATGGAGTAGTTACTCATCACTCTCCTATTTGTACACACCACATTTGAACTATTGAGTTTTTTCATGTTTTAGCACTATTCTTGTGTTTTGTGAGATTATTTTCGATACCTTTTACATGTTATTTATTTACATATTAGTGAAACTTCATGTGCATTTTTATCATCTATAAGTTTTGATGAGAAATACAATATGGTATTAGAGAAATTCTAGTAAAATGTTTGTCAATCTAGTTAAGTTGTGTTTTTCTCAAAATCCTCGGTTTTTGAATATAATAATTTTAAATGAAAAAACTTGTCTTTGTTTCTAAAAAACATGCTAAGCTTTTTATCATGTTTCTTGGATCAAATGAGATTGTGTGGAAAATATTTTTTTGGTGTGTTATGTAGATATAGCCTAGTTATGGTGAGATTTATTAAATTGCAACTCTATCAATTCACTCTGCTCACATGGTAGCTTGTTCACGACCAACTTAGCTCAGTCCCAAATCTACACTCACACTTGAATTGGCCTATCTCTACACTAGCATATAAATTGGTGAATAACCAAAACTTAGACCCAAGTTGGTGCAAAACAATTTCCTAGACCCTAGCTCAACACTCAAACTCAACCAGCTCAGTCCCTACCTCAATCCCAAACTCGATCAACTTAGACCACAGGCTAGACCACAAACACAACTTTCTCTAGAATCCACTCACTCATCCCAAATTATCCTAACTTAGCCAACTTAGACCACTGAATTGAATCTCACATATATGGACTAACTTAGCTCGAGGAACATTGGATCAACACTAATCTTGGACCCTCTTAATGTTTCCTACCACTCAACATTCAAATCGAACCCGACTTGGATCTTTGAATACTTGATTGACTTAACAAAAGTGTTATCACTACTCTTGCCCTTGTGCATTGGTTGAATCACACAAACCTCGAAAAAACTGACCCCCTCTCACTTGATCGGTGTTATGTTACTAAAACTACTAGATTAACTCACCAGTCAACACCTTGTCTCATTTATCACTTGACCAACTTGATCGAACTCATTTCCTACTTTTTCTTTGGAAATTTATAGTAAAACATTTTATTTATTAAGTGTATTTTTTTAATTATTGGTAAATAGTTTTGAAGGGACTATACCTTGTTACATAAAGGGATCACTAGCCTGATATGACTATGAAGATTCAGCAAAAAGGATCAAAATCCAGATATAACATTGTTACCAAAAGTAACCAAGAGTAGGTTACAACCAGAAGCAAAAAAAGGACACAGACCGTAACAAAACCACAAAAAAGTAGCAACGTCACAACAAAAAGATTACAAAATAACAACATCTAAACCAAATCCTACCAACACAAGTGAGTCTATTTCTTGAATTCTCTTTCAATTTTGGACTTGATCGTCTGCAGCGAGGTAAAAAATGCCAAAGTGGTTGTGTGCATTGAGTCTAAAGCATCCAGCTGCGAAAAGGCCATACTCCTCTCTTTCTCATTCCCCTAACAATTACAGGATCCCACTTAGCATAGCAATGCTCCGAACTTACTACTCAAGAAAGTCACTTATGGATTTAAAGATAGCCATGTTGTGATCATGTCTATCTTTAGCTCTCCCCAATCTAGTATCTAGAGAGTTCAACTTCTTATATATATATCAGTAAACTGATCCTTGTCTTTGTCATTCTCTTCATCAAACTTTCTTTTCCCTTTCTACTTCTCCATATGCTGAAGGTCCTTCTTCATTTGTTTCATCTCTTTCTCCAGGGTTTCTAGTCTATTAGCCACTTGAGACTCCTCCTGATGTAGGGCCTTTTCAATACCGACATTGTTGATATGAAGCAAGTTTTGAGCAACCTCCATCTCTTTGGAGCTTCTGAGAATCCTGCCAGTGAGAGGGGTGTCTATTTTCAAGGGGTTCTTGTATTTGGACTTGGAAGGGGTGGAAAGAGTGGGAGTGGGAGTAGAGGAGGTGGTAGCGAGTGGCTCACTAGGAGCAATCGGGAAGCCAGGGAACTTGGAAACACAAAGCTTGTGCAACAGAAAGATAAGGCCCTGATGCAAAGGAATAACATGGGAGTGCTTTTGAAAATCTAGAATAGAGCGCTGCAGGGAGTTGAGAAGGTAATGCGGGAAATAGACCGTGAAATTCCTTCTAAAATGGTTTAGAAAAACAAGGTGTTTAATAGGGACCATTTTATAACGTCCTTCCAGAGAAATGTATCTGACCATCATATTCGTCACTTCATCATACGACGTGGGAATAGAACTTACCCTTATGCCCACAACAAAAAACTCTAGCTCTTCACCCTCGTTGGAGAATTTCTTGGCCTCGGTGACCCTATCAATCCTCTTACTAAAAACCGGTAGCCCTCCAGTTCCAAGCCTATTGCCTCAACAATCAACTCCTCATTGACTATAACCCTGTGCCCACCATACTTGACCCTCCTATCCTTCCAATCCATAGCAAAGTGAACCAAAATGTTTAGGTCATGACCACAATTCATTCAATGAAATTTGAGATGCCTCCTTTGTGCAGGAGGTTCCAAAGTACCTCGTTATTCTTCCCGGTTAGGTCACAACTCAACTCTAATTGACACAGCTCCCTATCACTTTCTCTTTCTTCCTAATAATTAGTAAATAATCTACTCGAATTAGCTCCTCATTGACTATAACCCTGTGCCCACCATACTTAACCCTCCTATCCTTCCAATCCATAGCAAAGTGAACCGAAATGTTTAGGTCATGACCCTAAATTTGTTCAATGAAATTTGAGATGCCTCCTTTGTGCAGGAGGTTCCAAAGTACCTCGTTATTCTTCTAGGTTGGGTCGCAACTCGGCTCTAATTGACATGGCGCCCCTCCCATTTTCTCTTTCTTCCTACCAATTCTATAAATAACCTACTCAAAACCCTCGTAAGAGTCTGTAATTTTCTTATGGCTGTCCTACTTTTGAAATACCTCCCACCTATGCAAGGTTTAATGGCTTTAATGTGGCCATAAAAAGGAGGATAAATCACACAAATGAGATCTTTCACCTCTGTTAAGACCTGCTCCATGTCATAATTAAAATTACTCCACGTGTGCCATTCCATTATTATCCACATTAATACTAGTTTGAACCTCCTTAGGGATGTTGTTTGCATTATCCCATATGGTAAGATTAATATTGATGCCCATATTGGCCAAAGTGTCCATACCTTATTCCCCTCCCTATAGGTATGTCTAATGATGATATTCTTGATATTTTGACAAATATTTCTTGCTTCCATAATGAAGTCCTTGATGGTCCAACTAGGAGGAGAAGTTTGGTTTAAATGATTAATGATATTAAGAGAGTCCCCTTCCAAAATTAAGTTATGGATATCAAAATATTTGGAAATCCTTAGCCCCCAAAGAGCAGCAAGGGCTTCAACATAATGATTTGTCTAAATCCCCATTTTACCAGCAAAAGCAGCAACTAAACATCCTTTGTGATCCCTGATAACTCCTCCCCCAACAACAAGACTAGGGTTACCCTTGGAAGTGCCATCAAAGTTGAGTTTATACTAGTTTCTCTCAGGAGGAATCCAATGGACCAAAGACCTATCAATGTTTGAGGTATTCCTAATCTAAAAAATAGCACTTCAATCTTCCAATTGGAAAGAATGTATTCTTCATAAGTATGATACTTCTTATTTTTGGGGGTTTGAATCTCCCAATATCATCTTTAACAGCATGCCCAATCTTAACAAAGCTGAGCTTGCAGCTACTTGTTATTTCTGAAGATGATGTCATTCCTATCTTTCCATATTCTCCAGATAATATGGGGCATGATTAGTTTCCAAAGTCTTCTCACAACATAATGTTTAAAAGGAGGATTCCATTGGGTCCAAAATTGGATGAAGTCCTTAGGTACCATCCAGAGAACATTGAACTTGGATAGGGCATAGCTCCAAATCATGGTAGCATAATCACAGTGGATAAAAAGGTGTTTAATATCTTCATAATCTTTTTACAAAGATGACACCTATTAGGCATAATGAATCCTTTCTTGATCAGGTTATCATTAGTAAGAATTATACCTCTAAGCACAAGCCAAAAGAAAAAGTTAATTTTAGGGGTTAACTCAGTCATCCATATTTTGCTCCAATTAAATTCATTCTGGGTATTCTAAAAGTAAGAATTGTACCCAGATTTAACCGTATAGTCCCCATCTCTAGATTTGTGCCAAAAATTTCATCTTTGATATCCACCTAATTCAAGGGGATGAGGTCTAGCTACTCCTAAAGAGAGGAAAACACAGAGTTCAAATCCAAGCCATCCATAGAGAGTTGTTTCCATCTCTTTTGATTTCCATCAATTTCCATGTAATCTATGACCTTAGTACCATATTTCTATTCCAGACTCTCCTTAGCTACACCAAATCTATCATTAAGGCTAAGATTAGACCAATTATCACTCCAAAACTGATGTCTCTTCCATTTCCAACTTTCCATCTACAACCTTGCTTAATAAAATTCCTGGTAAGAATCAAGTTGTTCCAAAAAATGGAGCCATGGGGAAGCAATTCAAAATGTAGGAAGGAGGAAGTAGTTTTCTGCTCTAGATATTTAGCCTTAATGAGATCTATCCAAGGTTGTTCCTCTGAAAGCAATCTCCAACCCAATTTCGTAATTAACGCCATATTCATTTTTCTAATTTCTTTTATGCCCAAGCCCCAATCCTTTTAGGAGTGCACACTTGATCCCAAGCAACCAAGTGATATTTAAATTTTTCCTCCATTCCCTGCCATAAAAAATGTTTTTGAATCCTTTCAATTTTTTCTCTGAAAGCAGAGGGAATGTTGTAAAGAGACATAATGTAGATAGGCAGATTTTGAAGAGTGCTTTTGATAAGCAGACATTTCCCAGCACTGGAAAGAATGGATCCTTTACATCCTGCCAATTTATTTTGGAATATTTCTAGTAAGTCATTCCAAAATTTGTTTGAAATTTTTTTAGTACCTAGGGGAAGTCCCAAATAAGTAGTGGGAATCACATTGATTTTGCAACCCAATACTTTAGCAATTTTATTCTTCCTTTCCAAAGGAGTATTGAAAAAGAAGATGGAGCTTTTGTCAAAGTTGATCTCTTGTCCAGAAGCAGCCTCATAGAATTTCAGAATGGACTTGATCACCCTAGCTTCCAAAATAGATGCCACTAAGAGCAGGATAGTGTCATCCACAAATTGCTGATGAGAAGTTTTTTGATTTGTAGATGTAGGTTTAGTGCCTTTTAGAAGACTATCTTTAACACCTTTGGTAATTGTTCTGTTTGGGGCTATTAGCTAGTAAAATAAAGATAAGAGGGCATATAGGATCCCCCGCCTTAGTCCCCTACTGCTGGTGAATTACCTCACATGTTCACCATTGACAACCATAGAGAATCTAGTCATTTGTTGAAATGTAGGCTTTAATAACTCTTCTGAATTTATCAAGAAATCCAAATTTGACCAAAACTTTGTCAAGAGAGGCCCAAGAAACTTTATCGAAGGATTTATTCATGTCAAGTTTAAGGACCATGCTATCCTTCTTATTATTATCCCTAGAGTGAATAATCTCATGAACCGTGATCACACCATCTTGAATAATCCTCCCTCTGATGAACCTGCTTTTTTGTTTTGAGATTAAATCATTCAAAATGACCTACAGTCTAGTGGCAATAATCTTAGTAAAAATTCTATAGACAACATTAACTAAGCTAATGGGTCTAAAATATTTGAAATATTTAGCATCCATTTTTTAGAGCCAACACTATGTGGGTATTATTAATCTCTTTCAATAAATCTCGAATCCTAAGAAATTCATTTACTGCCCTTAGGAGATCATCTCGAGCAAATTTCCCAATTTTTTTGAAAAAAATTGATAGAGAAGCCATCAAGTCCTGGAGCCTTATCTCCTTCTAGAGAAAAAATAGCTTTCTGAAGCTCCTCCATAGTAATAGCTTTGGTAATATCTTTAAATCCCTGCTCCTCAATTTTATCATGTGGGATAGCTTCAAGCATAAAAGAGTCAGCCACATCATTAGTAGCACTCTTCTCATTCAAAATTTTTCATAGAATTTGAGAGCCTCTTCCTTGATGATCTACAGATATTTTATGATATTGTCATTGCCTTTTGATACTTCCATAATCCTATTACAACCTCTATGCTTCAAAGTGGTCATTTGAAATAATTTCATGTTTCGTCTCCTCTTTCACCATATAGCCTTACATTTAAGTCTCCATAGGGATTCTTCCCGGCTACAAGCCATGTGTAACTCAGAGAGGATGTTTTTCTCCACTAAATGATCCTCCCTAGATCTCCCCTGTAAGTTTATTTTATTTTCCAAATCTTGGAGTCTCTACTTTAGCTCCTTTTTTTTCACAAAACATTCCCAAAGACTTCTTTATTCCATATTTTAACCTATTTTTTGAAAATTTTTTTAAGATTTTGAATGAGCCTATATTGAGCAGTTCCTCCTCCCCCCAAATCCACCAATCCTTGATCCTATCAAATATTTCATCATGCTCCATCCACATCTTTTCAAATTTAAAGGAGCTTCTGTAGGTTTAACCCAGTTACAAAATTTAAAACAATTGGATTGTGATCAGACCCAATTTTGGGAAAAGATGTGAGATGAAAATCTTGATGAAGGATCCAACTAGTTGAGATAAGGGATCGATCCAGTCTAACTTGAATCATATCCCTTCCCAACCTCCGGTTTGTCCAGTGTACTTGATTTCCATGAAGGTCCACATCCATGAGATTTAGATCAGCCACAAAGTCAACAAAATCATCCATACCCTTAGAGAAAGAAGAGTTTCCCCCTTGTTTTTCTCCAAGATTTAAAGGGGAATTGAAGTCCCCATAATGATCCAACTGTCATTACTATGTTGAATTCTAAAAACCTTTAAGTTTCTCTAGAGCTTCCTTCTTTCACTAACCGTATTGGGTGCATAGATATTGGAAAGGATTCAAGTATTGTTATTGTCAATGGGGATCCGAGGATTAAGCATATATTTTTAAAAATATGGGGATATTTTTAAATTAATATCCTAAGAGGCTAAGATTTATTTTTACACTTATGAGGTATTGTGTGTTAAACCTCACTAATTATTTTTTCTATACCCAACTTTGTAGAGCATTTAAAATTATGAGTGGAAACTTGGTTAAATAGATAGTAACATGAAACATTTTCACCGTAACTTTTGACTAGATGATTAGTTTTGAGTTCCATCTTTTGTAAAGGTATTTTTTTAGTTACCATTCATATGATATTATTTAATTTGTAATTCACAAGTAAAATTATAAAGTACCAAAAATGGGGGTCAACAACATAATTTCGTGGGGATGTATTATATTTTCTCCTTCCAAATTTTTCTTTCTACAATAGTCTACTTCTCATAATATGGATTCAAGTATAAATAATCCACTCACACCCTTTACCTATCATGAATGGAAACCTAAAATGAACACCATTCTAGGGGGAAAGCGTATTCATCATATATCCATGGTACTTGAAACTAAACTGAACCTTATTATAGAGAAAGTGAAATGGTATAACCACTTTGATGAATATTTTGGGTTGTTGTGTCTCAATATATTATCTTTCATGTTGAATATGCCATAAATTATTAAAAAAATTGGACCATATTAGAATCACTCTTTGGGAAAAAAGATGAGATGAGAGGGTGTAAATTAGAAATGGACTTATTAGTATGAGCCCTAGTAGTTTTGAAATATTTCATGACTTCTTCACAAAGTTCAAATCATTGATATTACATTCAAAGGAATGTGGAATCGAAAATGACTCGTAACTTATTCTTTATATAAATTTAAAACTAGTTCTAAGCTACTTAATTTTTTTCTATACCTGTCATGCCACCAAGGATGTAATTAGAGAAACATAAAAACACCCTCTTTTGCATTTTTTGTTTGTTAGTTAACTAGGGAACAAGACAAGTTGATATGTATGGGCATATTGAAGTATTATAAGTCACATTCCTTGATTACGGGGAATTTGAAACCAAATACTTAAAACAACAAGGAGAATAAATAAGAGAAGAAGGATCAATGGTAGGAAAAGGATAAGAAACCAACCAACCCTAAAACATACACTAAAACCTCCTCTAAAGATAACCATAAGAAGGAAAGGGTTAAGTGTGCATATTAGAAGAAAATTGGGCATGATGAATAAAAGTATATGAAGAAGAATATTGAATTCATTACTTATATTATTGATAAAAATAACATAGGGGTCACTGAATCTATCAAACAAGATTCGCCAATCCAAGAAACTTCTAAGGAAAAAGACAACATTAAATAAAAGAAGAATTGAAAAAATTTAGCTATAGTAGTGGCTCTAAATTCATCATGGGTCATTTAATACGGTGCTTCACACCACATGGGTTCCTCACATGGTCAATTTTCTTCAATGGAACCATGTAATGTGTCCTCTATCACACTAGGTGATGAAACATATGTAACGATTGCGGTGGAGTGAATCAATTTAAGTAAATGGTGGAAAATTCAAAAATGTTCTAAGTATTCTAACACTTTCTATCAATTTTATATAAATTTACAATATCAATCATATAGGGAATGGCATGTAAGTTATATTTAACCCAGATTCATTTATCATTAGAGAGTTACATAATGATATTATAGTTGTAGAGGAAAGGGAAGATCACCAGGAACAATTATAAACCTATTCGTAGTTTTCTCCCAAAACCTCTTTGACTACATTGTTGAATCACTTAAATGGGGTTACAAAGCTATGAAATGAGAATTTTTGGTGACCTTAACTGTTGTTAGTTTGAACAATTGAGAAAACATGGTATAGTCAAAAGCTTTCCTAGATTTAATTTTTCTAAATGTCTTTGTGAGGAATTCACCCTTTGAAAGAATATGAAAGAGAAATTTGACAAAGGAAAGGATTCAAGAGGTACACAAGTATTAGAGTTGGTACACAATGATGTCTCATGGATGTTTCCAAAACCTTCAATCACCAAGGAACTATACATTATCACCTTCATTAATGATCTCACAACACACTTGGGTTGATTTCCTCGGTAAGAAGTATGATATTTATGAATTCTTCCTGGGACTTCAAAGCTCTTTTAGATAAGCACTCGGTAAGTTCATCAAAATTCTATAGAAATATAATGATGTGGAATATGTTAATAACATGTTTGAGAAGTTATGCACCATAGAGGGGATTTAATTACATTATAAAATTACCTACAGTCCTTCATAGAATGGATTTTATCTATATGTTTCACTCTGATCCTGGCACCATAATACTGGGTAGGAACTATTAATTATGAAAATTACATCTATAACTATGTCCCTAAAAAACACTTAAAAAGAATCATTCATTTTGAAGTTTAACATGGTTGGGAACCATCAGGTATGAAATTTATAGTCTTTAGATCCACAACTATGTCTCAAATCCTATAAAAGAAACACAATGCTATGAAACCTCAAAGTCATCCTTGCATCTTTGTGGGATACCTAGATGTTTTTAAGGGATACAATATTATTATCTTACCACACATGATTTTTTCATTGAAAGGAGTGTAAAAATTTAGGAATTCCCACTAGATTCAACATTTGACACTTCTCTACCTCTATTAGCTTCACTTTTACTTTTCAAGAATGATTATAATAGTTTTGATGAGCCTAAGCATATTCCCCGAGTAGGTTCCTAAGATTATATCTAATACCAAGGGCTCTTCTTCTAGTTAAAACAATAAGAGTAGTGATGGAGTATCCTCTCCTTCAACTTCTAGCCACATATTGAATAATGAAGATTTTACTCCCAACTCTCCTACTTCCACCCACTTTGGGCTAAGTGAACATTGAAAAGTATAGTTACTTGGGTAGTTGATCATATAAATGTCAAATAGACATGTTCAAATTTTATGGATGGGCCACATGTATTATTTTCCTCTACCTAAGATCTAAAAAATTGTTAGGATGCATATGAAAATCTTGAGTGGAACACTACTATGTAGGAGGAATACAATTCCTTGTTTAGGAACAACGCTTGGGATTTGACACACCTTCCTAAGGGAGATAATATGGTTTGATGCATGTGGATATATCAAACCAAGTATGTTTTAGATGGGTCCACTAATAAGTTTAAATCATAATTGGTATAAAAAAATTTCACAAGTACCCGACATCAACTACACCGAGAGTTTCACACTAGTTGTCAAAATCAACTTTATCTGAATCACATTTTTGTTTCCACAACTCATCATTAGCATGTTCATCATATTGATGTAAAGATTTCCTTTCTTCATGGTTACATAGAGGAGGAAATCTATGTGGAATATCAATAAGCTTTTGTTGAATATTATTCCTTAGTTTATAGACTTAGAAAATATATATATGTCCTCAAATAGGCCCCTTGGGCTTGGTATGCCAAAATGGATTACTTTCTTCTCATACCATGGTTCATTAGATGCCACTCTAATCCAAATATCTAGATATTATGGTAGGATGATTCACGTTTGATTTTGGTTCTTTATCTTGATGACCTTTTGATCACATGGAGCTCTTCATTGTCCATTGTATTGGTGAAAGAAGCTCTATAATACATATTTTCATGACTAACTTGGGTTTGTTGCATTACTTCCTTGGGATTTAAAATTCACAAAGTATGACTTGGGGATATCCATTCTACAACCTATGTATGCTCTTGATTTATGTGCTCAATTTTGCATGGCTAATTGTAATCCAAATTTAAATCCCTTTCTATATGGTGTCAAGATTGTGGCTAGTTTTACTTCACCATTGGTCGATGCTACCTTATATCAACAACTTTTAGGCAGCCTTATATATTTAACTCACACTAGACCTAATATTTCATACGCAGTATACCTAGTCTCTTGGTTCATGGAGGACCCTCATGAGTTACACTAGAAATTAGCTGAGAGGATTATGTACTACATTTAGGGTTCACATAAATTCAAGATTCACTATGGATTTGGTATTGATGTTGACTTTGATAGATGTAGATATTTGGACATGGATGAGGATACTCATAATTACAAGTCCACTTCAAGTGATTGTTACTTGGTAGGATCTATATTTTTAAGTTGGTAAAGTAAGAAGTATAATTTTATTACTTTATCATATATTGATGCTAAATATAGAGGAGATGTGAATGCTACCACAAAGGAAATTTGGATTTAAAATATTTTGACAGATTTTGATATTTAGTACAAGTAACCCATTTACATCTTCTATGAAAAAAAAACATTCGGATTTGTAGGAATATAGTCCAACATTAGAACAAGTACATAGAGATTCAAATGTATTTCATCAGGGATTTGATTCATAGATAGGTCATCAATCTCATATATTTCTAGACATTGGAGTATATTGTTGCTATATTCACTAAAACCTTTATTGAGAGCAATCTTCTTCACTTCCGATCTCTTCTTGGGGTGTGGACTACATCAACATCATATTTAGGGTCCTTCTAGTCATCCATTTTTCTCTATTTTTGGGAGAGTGTTACCCACTAGGTTTTCTCCTATTCTTCACTTTATGAGAGCTTTATTGTACTTGGGCACCTCATCAAGCCTTATTTTCAGGACCCACCTTTTTTTTCCACCTGAGTTACACTTTAGGGGGTGTTGGTGTAGGTATATATTTTCCTTGTATTTATTTATTACTTATAATACTTTTCTTGTGTTGGTGTTGGTGTTGGCTACTCATATTTCTTAGGCGTTCTTTGAATTTGTTGGTGGGAAAATTTGTTGAGTAGAAAAATTGGTGGGTATCTTGCCAATTCTATGGGACTCTTGGTCCCTCTACTTGTGTGGTACAATGCCACTTCATTTTGAATTAATGAAAAGGAAAATTTATTGATGAAAAAATGTTGGGGATCTAACAGAACACTCAACTTGTACCTGAGAAAATGACTACAATGAATTGCAAGGGAAGAATTTTCTGAAAGATGGGGGAAAGGGAGTTATAAGTTAGGTAAGAGGAATTAAATATGTAGGTAGAAAATAATCTTCTTACCAAATTTAACAAGAAGTACAACATTCAAAACTTATAGGAAAGAAACAATCATGTCTAGAACATCAACCATGAGAGGAAACCATACACAAAAAATTACACACATTCATGCATCATGAAAAGAAGAAATTCCTTTCTTTATTGACATATTCACAAGTTGTACAATGCTAGAGAATGGAGGAAAATAGATAGGGAAAATAGAAGAATGTTATCTCCTTTACTTTTCTCAAATAGATCTCTCTCTTGAGTGCATAAAATTGACAACCGTTAAGAATGAGGGTGAATTTCCATTAAATAGATCTTGAGTAAACTCTTCACCTACCCCCACGCGACCCTTCATTTTTCCTCAAAAACTATGAATTTTTACATTCCTAGGAAATAACACTAAGTTCCCTTTTATTAATTAAGGGAAACTTATTACATTTTAGACGATAGTCACCTAAATGAATACGACATATGTTGTGATTTCTCGAATGAACATTTAGAAGGGGGTAAGAGAAGAGGAGGAAGAATGAAGAGAGGAGAGGGAGAATAATCCAAATCATGGTTGGGGTAACTTTTTCTTTTGTGAATAACTTGTCGATGATGATGATGCATGGACACCATGAACCATGAAAAAGAGTGTTTAGAAACATTGTTTCAAGACCTCCTAATGTGATCTTAGGATGAACGTGATAAATAATCATGATGATCATCCTTAATAATTGATTGATGAATATCCTTAGCTCATTAATCTCACCCTGAATGAATCAATTTAACTCGCCCAACTCACTGAGAGATGGTGATGGATTCACTTGATGTTCCTTGCGATCTTGCTACCTTTCTTTTGGACATAAATAAACTCATGATGATTCTTCCAGGACCTTTGAAGTTATTATTATTCTATTTGATCCATGATGTCATCTTACCATGCCATGAAGAGTCTAAAAATTAAAAATATGAGTGAAAACAAAACCATCCGAACCTTTCGCATTAGGAACTAAAACTTTCTATGTTAAGAACATGAGACCATAACCTACTATTTTGGGACATATCACCTCTTTTGCTCCAATTTCACCTTATAAACCTCGTGGAAAATTCCATTCTCTTATATTTTTGAGGAATTGATATTTTTATCACATTTCTATTTTTAGCAAGTTTCTTTTCATGAACTTGTTGTTTTGGTAAAATTGTCGTTTTGTGCCTTGTTTTCTATTTTAAATCTTTTTGACTACTCGAGTGATTAAACTTGTAATTTTAGAGACTTAATATTTTAGGCATGTAGAAGAGCATATGATATGATATTTTTAGGAAGTCTCCAAAATTTCCTTGGTTTGTGATGGGAATGATATTTTTAGATTCATCTCTTTTTCACAATGTTGTGCTCCAAATTTCACGATGATTCACCTACCAGAGCTTGAAATAAAAAATAAGTCAATCGGTGAAGATTCAAACATGAAGCATGAAAGCCACTAATGGATTCTTGATATTTTTGACACGGTATTTTTCCACCTCTGATTGCAATGAAATCAACTCCACTATGATAAGCTAGAGTTTGTGTTCACAATTTTAGCTTCACCCGCTCTGATTGATGGGAAATATGAGGAATGAGAGCCGAGGCAAAAAAGATGTTATTTTTTTTAGTAAATTAATATGGGAACACTTGAATATTTTTTTTGTTGCATCTTGAAGGTGTTTTGGAGAAAAAGATGTGGCAAAAATTTTAAGATCCTTTGATTTACAGTTCATGAGTTATGAAGATTTCTTCATTTCTTGTTCATGGAATCTTTTGGTAAAAATGGCCATGGTGCCTACTTGGAAAAAAGGGTTTAGAGGATGTTTCAGAAATGGAGGAATTGGGATGGATGTGAAATGTAGGAATGAAGAGGTAGAAATAATGGAAATGAAGAAAAAAAATTCCTTCAGGTAGCGAAGTTCTCATGCGCATAGGAAAGAAGTAGCAGAAGAAACACAAGAAATGCAAAAACTTAGAAATTTATTCAAGTTGAGCATGGATGCACTTTTTTTTTTCCAAAATATCCCAAATTTTTGGGATAATTGGTGTAAAAAATTATTCCCGTTTCCCATCGGTCCATGTGTCAACTCATGATTTAATGAGGTGGAAGAATGAGGGGGTGGGAAAATGGCTCATAAGCAACTTCCGGGTTGATGTGGGTGACTACGAGCCAAGATGGGAAGATGGTGAACTTTTTTTTTTCCCATCCATTTCAAAAATTTAGGATGGTTTTAACAAAAAATTATGCCCCTCTCTCGATTTGTCTACATAGCGCTTTATGATTGGATGAAGTTGGGGACTAGAAAATAGTGCATTAGGGTTTAATTGGGCTATTTGGGTTCAAAGGCAATCATATCATGGTCTAGGTGGATTCATGGGATATGGGAACACGGTTTTGTCCCAAAAATCCCAAACATTTGGGATGATTGGTGTAAAAAAGTGTGCCACCACCTAGGTTAGACATGTGTCCACCAAAAAAATGACCAACTCCTGTACATTGTGGAGCATAACATGAGCATCCAAAGGTCTTTTCATGCACTTTTGTATATGAAAAGACTAGAAATGGAATTTTGAAATTAATGGGAGTTGTCTCAACCTATGATTCTTCTTGAAACCCCATAAAAATAGGATGTTTTCTCAGGATTATTTCGTTATGCATGTAAAAAATAGTCAGTGGAAGGAAATGCTAATGCCTTGGGAAAAGTGTGAAACATTATTTAGATCTCTTAATTACCATTTTGACAATATTTTTTTACTTCAAACTCTTCACAGATCTCCTTGAATCAATTCCTAAAGCTCGGGGCTATTTTTACACTACAAGTTTCTTCACCCTCCGAACCTACTTTTTTGACACTTTGTCTCAAACCTATGAAAATTTCTAGAATATTCCATAGTCAAATTCAATAGGGAAAATTTTAGTGTCTAATATTCATAATTTGGATAAAAGTAGGAATTATGGAATATTAATTTGGCTATTTTTACAACCATGGCAGTGACCACGTTTCACCCAAAATTCCACAAACAATAATTTTTCCCATGTGAATAGCCAATAGATCTCCAATCTCATCATATATATGTTTTTTTATCAAATATCTTTGTGATAAATGGGTTGGGGTTTTAAAATGTTCTTATACCACCAAGAAATATATGTAACCTTCGTATTCATTTGGTCTCATTCGCCATGTTTAGATTTTTTTAAAATTTGATTAAATTCTCCATATGTGTGTGTGTGTGTGTGTGTGTATAAACAAACACACACGCAAAGATATATATTGGAATCCCTTAAACCTTTAAAAGACCCTCCAAATTTAAAAGTCTCCACTAACTGCCTAGGAAGCCGCTAAAATTTTCGATAATCCTTGGCACATGAGGAGCAACCAAGTTTCACCCATTCCAAGAACTTGAGCGTAAAGGTATGCAAAATGATCCCCAATGCCCGAAATTGGATATTGGTTGGACATGTTGTGGTATTTTGGGAATCCTAAAGGAAAAGGCATTTTGTGTACTCCAAGCCCACAGAATGAACCAATTCAACAAATTTTAGGCCCTCTGTTAGGTGAGGCAGAGTGACAAATTAGGGAAACTTGTGGCGATCTCTATTTGGACTTAAAAGTGTTTTGTGCTAGAAATATCCTTCATTCACCAGTCCATCTACAATTTCCTTTAAAAATATTATATTTTTCCAATGCCATGAACACTAATTTTAGATAATTCACCAACCCAAAAATCTGGTTTTGGCCACATTCGCCATGATTTCTAAAAGAAAATCACGAGGGTTCCTTAAAATTTTAGTTTAATTTCTCAACATTCTTATCTCTCTAATACTCCTCGATGAGTTTTTACCTTTCACTCTCTTTTGGGGGTGTGTTGCATCCTTAGAAAGACCAGAAAATAACCTTTTAAGCTTCTCAAAGAGATTATTTTGAAGGATATTTACTTGGAACTTCTTGAATGGATTTGATATCACTAAATCACATATGGAAAAGAAAAAAACACAAATGACCACTTGGAAGGATAGGATAGGACTGACATGTGGGTAAGGATGGTTTGGAGGAGGAATTAGGATGACATTTAAGTAAAAAATTTCATAGTAGGGTATGCTTATCATGCTTTTAGGTGTGAATTTTTCCCTTGCAAAATTCATGAAAACAATTGGCTCGACTTGGGCACATGTTTTGGATCAAGAAAAGTGAGGACATGACATGAGAACTCCATAATCTCAATTCATTTATAGAAAAGTTCCTTATCCATTAGGCTTTAAACTTGCACAACTTGTGAGAGATAGATAGAAAGGAGGGACACACACACACTCACGCAACGGAAATGAAACACACCACATTGAAAAGGAAAAACAAACACAATTTGGAAAGGGAAACACATTGATATCACCTATGGCATAATGCAAGGGAAAACCTACTTTCACTGAAGTGCTCTTCTCTTCTCAGAGGTTACCCTTAAATGGGTAACACTGAGTGATGATGCTCTACGAAGCCATTGACCGGTTCAAGAAAGTAGCCTCCTTTCCTCAACTTCTTATGAAAGCTAGGTACTTTCATGACTGAATGTATACTTGGGAGAAAATATCTTGCATTATATATTTAATTTTTGGAGCTTCACTTGGAAATTCCATTTCCTTTGCTCTCTTTGAAATCAGTTTTGGAATGCCAATTACCATATGTGTTCATCCACACTTGCTGATTTTTCATTGAACATCTCATTGTTGTGCGAGGATGATTTTTGAATGAATTTCTTGAACATCCTAAGTTTCCTTCTTCATCATATTCATATTTATCAACATATTTTCCACAAGAAACCTTGAACTCGTCTTTTTGATACATTCCACTATAAGGGGTTTGAATATTGATCGAGAGGATCGAAGTAACCTCATACCTATCTTGTATAGCCACACCATGAACTAAGAGGTAAAGACTCATCTCAGGATCTATCACATCCAAGATTTCTTACATGGATTCCTCCTTTATTACTTCTAGCAGCTTATCCTTTCATTCCTTCAAATAATCTTTATTTTAAAGTTCAAGGCAACAATTTGGAGGGATTACTTCATCACCCTGAATCTCATTACATTATGTTATTTCTTCATCAAGAGGAGCCTTGGCTTCAAAGTCCTCAAAACTGCCTACTTCAACTTATTCATTATAGAAATATTCCTCTTCTTCAAATGGGAAAGAAAAATCTTCAATCTCATCATCTCGTCCATCAACCATTGGTTTGGAAGGAACACCAAATTTATCATCTAGCTCTATTTCATCATGGGTAATCTTCAAATTGGTTGAGGTTTCCGAATTAGATTCACACTTTTCTTACGAGATCCATATATTTCATCAAGAGTTCAAGAATAAGTTGGGGATCCTTTATTTCTTATGTAGCTCTTACCAATTTCTCGTACAGAGTCTTCCTTTAAACCTCTTGAGATCTCATCAAAAGATAGATTTTCTCCCTCATGGGTGACATGATCAAGAGATTCTTCCTCTCCAAATGGGAATGAGAATATCTCCTCCTCATGGATATGCACATAGGTTGATTTCTCATCTTGGAATTCATCAAGGAACACTCCATCTTCCTCACAACTTGCATCATCAGGAAACTTAGGGCTATCCTTTTGTAATTCAAGATTTTTTAATGATTCTTTAAGACTAATACTTCTTCGTAAATGAATTTTTCCTATCGAGATGGGAATATCATCCACCTCATCAGATGTTACAAAATGGTTCATGCTACCACTATTTTGGTATAAGATGTTGGCTCCTCGATTTCCCACCTTTTGTATGGTATATCTCATTTTCTTCTTTGGGAGCAACTTTTCCATATCTCCCTTAACTAGAATGGTTGCGAGAAGACCAATTCATCTAGATTTTCCCTCCCAACTATTGGCAAAATATTCTACTTAGTAACATTCCAAATGAAGATGGAATATCTGCTACCAAGATAGTTATCGACACTTTCTTGTCCAAAATTCGGTGAGAACAAGTTGGGCATCTTTGATGTTTCCTAAAAGTGTGACTTCCTTTGATTACATGGAGTAAAAAATGCCACCATCTTGAGTCAAGGTGAGTTTGAGGGAATTGAAAACCTTCACAGACATCACATTGTCAGAGGAACTAGAATCTATTTTGTAATTGTTCAATCAATATCCTCCAATGAGAAGTGAAACATAGAAAATGTTGACCTTGTTAGACTTTGATGCACTCAAGGTAAACATATTTATTGATAGAGGTGTAGGTGGAGTTGGTAATATTAATTTAGAACTAGGATTTACTAGGATTTAAACTACAACCCTTGATATGATGGAAAAGCTTCTTGAATTATTCAAGATGAGTCTATAGATATTTATATTTTGAAATATACCCTTTTGTATTGTTCATGTGTTTCATAATGTCAAAAGTAGTAGATGCATATAGGGAGATGGAGACACCTGGAAGTTAGGAAAAAAATTCAAGCAAGGGTAGGGGCTTAAGGAACGGAGGTTGATTTGAAAGGTACATTAGGGGATCTTGAGAAGATATATTGTGAAAAAGTGGAGTTTGTTTTAGAAGAAGCATTGGAAGACTTACTTGGAATGGTGGGTGGCCTCTTTCTCGTCATAGGATCTACTTTCTCCAATGTAGACTCCATGGAGGGTGGAAGTGGAGATCCTTGATTGATAATTTTGTTAGATAGAGTCACCACAGGAAGATATTTAATCTTCTTCTTCTTCACAACAAAAATGAATGAAAAAGCTTCTTTTGAGATTGAGGACAGTGTGAATATCACACACGAGAAACCAGGTGCATCTTTTTCATCATCTACATCACCTCTAAGAATATTCAAAAATATTATTTGTACATCATTCTCTACTTCTTCAACCTCTAGGAAATCATTGTCTTTACTTTCTTATTTGAATCATTCTTCGTCTCCTTGAGCTATACAACTTGCATTGACATGTGGATCCTCTAAGGAAAGCCTTTGAGGTCTCCCTACAATTTGATTTATTTTATGACCTTGATGGAATTCTCATTGGGAAACTTACCTCTTTAATATCGTCACCTCGTTTTCCAGCTTTTATAACAATGGATCCGTTCTCTCATTGTTCGGATGTTGAGATTTACTCTTTGAAGGGTTTTGATCTATCCTAACATGATGAGGTTTTCTTCTACTTCAATGTCCATTATTTTTTCTTATAAAATATCCCTTGGTTGAACCCTCCGGAGAAAGAATCCTACCTATTTCATTTGAGAACTGATGAAGAACCATTTTAAATTGTTATCATAGGGAACATATTTAAGAGGTATCATTTTGAGTAACTTGTTATAACATGCTACGAAGTCTCTCATAGTCTTGTTATAACCCTTCTTCATTTGAGATAATTTGAATAAGATGTCTTGAAATTATTTGATAGATTTGAATCTTTCTTTAAAATTGGTTTTGATATCATCCCAACTAGTGATGGATCTAGCTAGCAGGAGGTAGAACCATTCAACTAATTTTTCTTATAGGGACTCCACGAACAATCTCACAAAGAACATCCTCATGTTCAATGAAAATAATCCTACATAATGTGATGAAGGTCAATATATGTTCTTAAAGAAATTATTTCCCATCACCTTTGAATTTTGGAAGTTCTTATGGGAACTTATTGGTAGATTGTTAAGAAGATGTGTAAAAGTGAGTGGTCATGTATTCCTTCCCCATGGAACAATGTGTTGAGGTCTTTCTGCTTCTTCTACCATTGTTTCTTCTACTTCAACTTTGGATTCTACTTCAACAACTTCTTCTCCCAATTATTATTTTTCGTTCTCTCTTCTTCTTGATTAGGAAATTCACTTTTCAATGGTGTTTGGAAAATGGGAGAATTTATAGGATGAGTATCAATGGGGGTTTATATAGGATTCTCATGGGTACCACCTGAAGAGTTAGATGGAGATGAGACTTAGGATAAGAAATAGGGGTTATCTCTAACTTTTTCTTGTGGATTTTGTAAAGCCTCAAAATTGGGATCAACAACTCCTTTCATCCCATTCAGCCTAGTATATTTCCTTTCAGCTAGTTTTGGGAAAATATTCTAATGGGAATATGAAAGGAAGCGTGGGAAAATGAAAGGTCATTCATGTGAAACAACATTGGTATTTTCAGCAATGGATTTCCATTATTTCTTTTTTTGTTTTTTCAATTTTTTTCTCATTTTTGTATTTTTGGAATATTTTACTTTTTTGGATTTTGTGATCTTATTTTGGGTGCAGATTGTTGCCATGTCTTTGCCATGGTGGGTGTAAAAAAACTCATAGTGAGAAAATTTATCGTAGAAAAATTGGTGGGTTTCTTGCCAAATCTCTAGGACTCTAGGTCCCTTTTCTTGTGTGGTGTAGCTCCAGTTTATTTTTAATGAATGAAAAGGAAAATATGTTCATGGTTGAAAGGCTAGGGATCTAATAGGCAAACTCCATTGTACCCATGGAAAATGATTGCAATGAATTGCAAGGGAGGAATTTTTTGAAAAATTGGGGAAAGGGAGTGAGAAGTTAGGTAGGAGGAATTAAATTTGTAAGTAGAAAATCATATTTCTTATTGAAGTTAACGATAAGTTTCACATTCACAACTTATAGGAAAGAAACAACCATGTTTAAAACATCAACGATAAGAGGAAACCATAGACAAAAATTTGCACACATTCATGCATCATAAAAATAATAAAATCCTTTCTTTATTGACATCTTAACAAGTTATACAATGATAGAGAATGGAGGAAAATATATAGGAAAATAGAAGAAAGTTATCTCCTTTGATTTACTCAAATAGATCTCTCTCTTGAGTGCATAAAATTGACAACTCTTAAGAATGAGGGTGCCTTTGCATTATATATATATTGAGGAGACTCTTCTCCTACCCCCACATGACCCTTCATTTTCCTCGCAACATGTGAATTTTTACATTCCTAGGAAAGAACAATATTTCCCTTTTATAATTAAGGGAAACTTATTACATTTTAGACTATAGTCACCTAAATGGATAGGATGAATGTCATGATTGCTTATAACGAATAATTTAAAAGGGGGTACATATTAGGAGGAAGAATGAAGAGAGGAGGGGGAGAATGATCTAAAGCATGAATGGGGATAAATTTACCGTTGGTGAAGAAATTTCCGACGATGATGATGCATGGACACCTTGAACCATGAAAAGAGTGTTTAGAAACATTGTTTCAAGACCTCCCAATGTGATCTCAAGATGAACATGGGAAATGCTCACGATGATCCTCCTCATTACTTGATTGACGAATATCCTTAGCTCATACATCTCACCCTATGTGACTAATTTTAAATCACCCAACTCACCGAGAGATGGTGATGGATTCACTTACTTGCACCTTGCGATGCTCTACCTTACTTTTGGACACAAATGAACTCATGATGATGCTTTCAGGAAATTTGAATTTATCATTCTTCTATTTGATCCATGAGGTCTCATCTTACCTTACCATGAAGACTCAAAAAAATGGAAAGATGAGTGAAAATGAATCCAATAACAAATTTATCCACTTGGAACTGAAACTTTCTATTTTTAGAACGTGAGACCATGACCTACTATTTTGGGACATATCACCTATTTTACTCCAATTTTACCTTCTGAACCTCCTGGTACATTTTGTCCTCTTCCGTTGTTGAGGTATTGTTATTTTAAGTATATTTCTATTTTAGTATGTTTCTTTTCCAGAGCCTTCTATTTTTGGGAAAATTGTCATTTTTACCTTGCTTTCCATTTTTCATCTTTTCTGACTACTCTGAGTGATCAAACTTATTTAGGAGACTTACTATTTTGGGAATGTACAAAAGCATAGGATATGATATTTTTAGTAAGTGTACAAAAAGGCATCACTTTTCAAGGGTAATGATATTTTTAGATTCGTCTCTTTGTAAGTCGTGATCTCATGCTCCAAATTTCATTGCAATTTTCCAGCTGGAGATCTTAAAATAATGAAAATATGTGGCCAAAATCTCAATAGCATTTGATTTATGGTTCATGAAATATGAATATTTCTTCGTTTCTTGGTCATGGAAGCTTCTGGTAAAAAATGGCTATGCTGCTAGCTAGAAATGAAAGTGTTTAGAGGATTTTTCAAAAGTGGAGAAATGGGGATGGATGTGAAATGGAGGAGTGAAGAGGTGGAAGTAATTGTAATAAATTATTTTTTTCCTTTCGGAAGCAAAGTTCTCGTGCCCACATGGAAGAAACAATAGAAACATCACAATAAATGTAAAAATTATAAAATTCTTCAACTTGAGCATGGGCACACTTTTTGTCCTAAACATCCCAAACATTTGGTGAAAAAAATTACACCCCTTTCCCATCACCCACATGTCAACTCATTATTTTTGAGGCAAAAGAATGAGGGAGGTAGAAAAATGGCTCATGAGTAACTTTCAAGTTCATGTGGGTGACCAAGAGCTAAGATTAGAGGAGGGTGATTTTTTGTGTTCTAATCATCCCAAAAGTTTGGGACGGTTGGTGCACAAAAGTGCACCCCCTCTCGATTTTTCCACATGACTCTCTGTGGTAGGATGAAGTTGGGGTTAGAAAATAATGTACACAGTCTTAATCGGGCTATTTGTTCTCAAAGGAGATCATATCATGGTCTAAGGTGTTTCATGGGAGATGGGTGAATTTGTTTTCCTAAAATTCTCTAAATTTTGGGACACTTGGTACAAAAATGTGGGTCACCGCGTACGTACCCAATATTACAAGGTCTTGCTCCGGAGCATAAAGTGTAACAAGCTCCCGGTGATGATACAGTCTCTTCGCAAGGTGTTCGGGATCCGGAAAAGCCCTCGGAGTATGCGTTAACATCCCGCATGCCCCACTTAGCCCCGCGCCCTTTGTTTTCCCCTTTTTCCCTCTTTCCTTGGCCTTTTGATCTTCAGTGACGAAACCGCCGCCCTGCAGGGTGGCGGTCTCGTGACCACCACCCTGATCAGGGCGGCGGTCCTGTAACCACCACCCTGCTCAGAGCGGCGGTCCTGCACGCATTTTCTAGAAAGCGTTTTGACGTGACTCACGTAAAATATCAACGTTTCACCAGCTTTCCTTTCCGACTTGGGCATGCATTTATGTTTTTGGTCCCCTGGAATAGTGTTTGGCCATTGTTTATGGTTTTTAGAGTTCAGTTTGGTTTTGATCTTTGGGTGAATGAAAGCTATAAATAAATGGTTTGTGCACAAACAAATGGTCTGAAGTTTGTCTCTGAATTTCTCTTTGCATTAGATTTAGCTATAATTTTGCTTAGAGTACTTGTTTTAGTTCATTTGCATGCTTGGTTAGCCTTATTCAGCTGTTGGTAAGCCACATATCCAGCTTGTGCAAGCAGTGTTGTTGTTTTATCCAACCAGGTCTGATCTTTCACTCTCATCTCCTCATTTCAGTAGTTCAGTCTATTATCTTGTTTAGAATCCATAGTTTCAGTTCATTTGCAGGCTTAGTTAGTATTGTCCAGCTGTTGGTAAGCCACATATCCAGCTTGTGCAAACAGTGTTGTTGTTTTACCCATTCCATTGAAGTAGAATAGCTTAGGAAGCCATTAAAGTTACAGGTTTTTCTCTTCAAACAGGGGTAGGTTCAGGTTACGGTCACTTTATGTTGCATGACTCATGATGAAAATCCCACTAGGAATTACATAAGCCAATCTCTGTACTCTTGCGCTATCCCTCTCCTACTCGCATTTTCAGTTTACATTCTAAGTTGTCCTTGTCCCAATATCTATTTCTGTCGATGCTAGCATTACACGATTTTCTGGATCCACGTGAACACGAAAGAATGAGGAGATCATGCTGAGGGGACAAGATCACATATGCCATCGGATTCGCCACTGTTCTGCGGAATCCAGGTTCTAGCTTTCAAAGTTCTAGTTAGAATCATATCAAATAAAGTAGTTAAAATTGCTTCATTTCAGTAAATTCAATTCTCGATATTGCCAGGGAAGCTGTGAGGATTGATAGTTTCTGAGAAACTATGATTCACTCCTCACTTCTGAGGTAGGATCGAGAATCTTGCAAGTAGATTAGGAAAGTTATTGCATTATTTAGAATAAATCTACAAATCGCACAGACAAATAACTACACTCGGTTATCTTGTTTGTTTTAAATTGTTATTTAGTTGTTATTTCTAGATACGTTTAAATAGCTTGCTTTACTAAAATTCTTAAGATATTTCTCAGAACAGTAGAGGTTACATATGTTTTAGGTTTATTCTATGTAGTTAGAATTTGCTCTGTTATAAGTTAGATTTACATTTCATTTTCGTATGACAATCACGGGACCTCGGGAGCCCAGAGAATACATATTCGAGCCAATCGTGCCTCAACCAAACCTTGTCATAGCAATAGTTGACATAGACCAAAATCTCAGAATACAAGTGTTCCAAACAACAACAGATTTGCAACTGATCAGTTCTCAGTTGAGAGGGTTAAATATAGAAGACAACCAAGCACACACGTTTTGGTCAAACCAACCAAACTACAGATTACCCTAGGCAAACATTTGCATGACTGTAGAAGGGTTCGAAAGAGAACAAACCTTTGGTTGTGATCCTTTGGTCCCATAGCCAGCGCAGGAGACACTCTCACAAACATAGATACTAGTTTAAGGATCCAGGTTGCACGAACGCCTGTGAGATATTATGAGAAAATCACACAGTTATTGGTCCTAAACATAGAAGCTGAGAAAGCATATGATTACTAGATACTAGGAATCAGGACTTGATTTCGTATATGACCATAACAGAACCGCAACAACCAAGAGTCTACGGTTGTGACCCACAAGTCCCACAGCCTAACGAATCCATAAGTCAATCGGATATAAACATTGGCCTACGCACACTAGTATTCCAATCCACTCCACTTCCACCCATCATCATCAAACAATTGTCCTTACTAGATATAGCGGCTAACGAAGCTAGAGAATTCTGGACTAGGCCAGAGAATCGTCCGTAGAGTCAATTGTTTCCACCATCCACCATATGACCTTATCTAGAGACATACACGAAACTATCCCAGGTCATTTCCCACGTATTCCACAACCCATAGATCGAATCACGCCAGAGCTCGATATTGATTGGAGCCTTTGAGCAGTCATCCTTGCCAATCGATCTATCACACCAGTCTAGGTTAGAAGGGCCTTCTTTGCCTTAGATTCACAAATTCCACTAGTGCGTGTCGAAGACATTAGATTGCTTAACTAGTCTGTCTGCATCCCACAAATATTCCATCCCCACCGGCTGTCTCGGCACGACCTTGGGAGGTCAGGTACGTAGAAGAGTTACCTGTAGATTCCCATGCTCGCTTGTCACTTTTCCGGTGTACAAAATTAGTGAACCCAACGTGAAGAAAAAAAATTAGTGAAGCTGACGTAAACTTCCTACTTTCTTGTTTGAAGTCATAGTATCACGTGTTCTTTCATGAATCACCTTTGTTCCTTCCCATTATTCTATGGGTATTCATATACCCCCCAAATATGTCAGGAGTCGATGAATATGGCAGACCCCTCTTGGGTCTTGAGGCATACTACGCCCAACAGAATAGACAATCATCACCCTCGCTCTCAGTATGGGGCGACAACTATTCAACTAATCAGTTGTCAACACAAACCCCAAGAATTAGATATAATTCATCTTTTCAAACAGGGGAGTTAGATCAACCTCATCGAATGCAACAAAACAGAGCCTTCAGGTTCGAACAATATGACGTTTACTTGAGAATCTGGTTCGTCTCCTCAGATGCTACTTAGACCACAAATTAGTAGACAATCAGACCCATATCTGGTCTTAGATGATGAACATTCAATACGTTATCCTAGGAGTGAACAACATTCTTGGGGTATGTACCCACCTATAGGAGGTTTACAAATACAACCCGAGGTCTCTTTTCAAGAAAATACCTCTATGCCACTGCATATAGGAAATGCTCTCGGAGAAACTTGGCAAGATAGCAATCAGTTCATGACAGGATATCACATGCCCATATAACACCAGGTATACAACAAACACCGCTCAGGCAAAGCACCGTGACTTCACCAAATGAAGTCATTTCAATGTTAGTAGAAAAAGTGAGAGGGTTAGAACTTGCTCAAGCAAGTCAAAATTCTCCGTTCATTCAAGCAGGAAGTTCCAACCCTCCATACCACCCTGGCCAAGTAGATCTCCTCACAGGAGTAGGCACGTTAGGCATGCCGCCTCACTATCCACAACAAACGCCAACAAGGCCCATCATCTCTAACACTATTCCTCCCGGTCTAGTATCAAACAATCCATTACTAGACAATAACCCGTCATACTTAAACATGTACTCCAAATCACCATAGGGAGATATGTTCTCCTCTCCTGGCATGTTTGCTCAAACACAGGGACTTCCCTATGCCCTTGCCAATGCATACACTGTACCATATCAACAACCCATCCCACCACCACTCCCTCAGCAACCACCATCAATGGTTGAAACATATGCGATAGGGACTTACTCAGAATATTTAAAAGAGCCCTTAGATTTCACCATACGAAGCGTCATGCTTCCAAGACCCCTTCCCAATTTACCCAAGTTCAAAGGTGAGGGAGATCCAAACGTGCATATCAAGGCTTACGCTACAGCCATACGAGAATTACTCCCTTGGGATGGGGTTGTTGCTAAAATATTCCCTAAAACCTTGGAAGGCATTGCTCTCGACTGGTATTATAGAATACCTGAGGCCTCCATCCATTCATTTAAACAGCTCGTATCAGAATTCATTAAGGCATTCGACATGAACAAACTGTTGAGAACAGGAATCAGGGAATTCTTGCACATCAAACAAGAACACAACGAATCTGTCACCCATTTCATCCAAAGGTGGCATACAGTCCTTTATTCCTCGGTAAGTGCTCCAAACATGGATCAGATGGAACTATGTGATTTATTCCTTCATTCTCTCAGCAAAGAGGTGAAGGAAGAAGTCCAGAAGTTCCCACTAAGAACTTACGATGAAGTACTTGAGAGTGCTCTTCGAATAGACCAAGCAGCGATAGATAGTGGTCGTAAGACATATGGAGCAAACGGGAGGTTAATCACCTCCAGCCAGAACACTACAACTACCACGAATGTCAACCAAGGACCCAAAATCCTTAACAAAAATCGGGGTGTAACAACGGATGGAGTAACCGACCAGCCCAAGAGGGTAAATGTTGTCAATACTCCATCACAAACAAACAACCAACGAAACAACAACTTTACCCCGACAATCAATACAGTGGATTTTAACCATCCACAACAACAACAACAATGGCGAAATCCTATACAAGGGCCGAGCCAAAACTCATTTGGTTATCAAAACCAAAGCCAGAAACAACAAATGCAAAATTTTAATCCTAATAGGCAATAGTTTGATCATAATTTTAGGCCACAATATACACCAAACCAACAAAACAGGAATTACAACCCCAATTCTTATTGTGGTTTCCACAAAATTCGGGGTCACGATACTAGAACGTGTCGTGACTACAATAAATTCATGCAACGTTTGCCAGAAGAACAAAGACAGTTCTTCACATATTTGTTTTTGGCAGATCCCATCTCATCACCACCAAATACGCTCGCAGGAGCAGTTTCCCCTTAGAATGCTCCCCTTAAGATCTTTAACGATCCACTCCCAAATCATGATAGCAATAGGCTGAATCCAACTGGAACAAACAAAGGTGCAATAACGGGAAACAATGATCATGAAGCCTCGACTTCACTAAATCCATCAGTTGCGCCACAGTTAGGAAGTCAACCGAGACCCAAGATAGTCAGTTTGGTAGAACTAGACGCTGAGCTACCTATCGAAGCTATAACAAGAACACGAGAGTATTTCTCTCAACCAAGCCCAAGTCATCTGCCAGAAACAGATAAGAGTCAGCAAATAGTAGAAAAACCCATCGGTGCCTATGATTTAATTAGTGACCTAACAAAGACCTTCTCACACATTTCATTTTTGGACTTACTAAAGAACTCTCCTCCTCACAGAGCTGCTCTTTTAGAAGCATTAGGTCTAGGTCATCTAATTAACATCACTCCACCTCCTAAAACACAAGTAAATCACGTAGATTTTGATATCCACCCTCCGGGAAGCCGGACAAGGATGTCGAATTCATATTCGAAATAAGTAAAATGCCTACAGATGCTGAGATTGCATGCCAAGGTGATCCAGCCTTACACTTACAAGTATGGGTTTATAATAACTATGTAAAACGGGAAATGGTTGACGATGGGGCCGCAGTTAACATAGTCCCTTTCTCTTTCCTCCAAAAACTAGGATATGGGGAAACAAACTGTTCCACCACTCGAAATACATTAAGAGGCTATGATAGCCTTAAAGCCACTTCGATAGGAATTATAATACTGCCGGTCACCTTAGGACCCAAAACAATCCTGACAGAGTTTTATATTATAGATCGGGAAACTAACTATAATATGATACTCGGCCACCATGGATACACCGAATGAAGGCAAATCCCTTCTATGTTATTTCAAGAAGTAAGATTCTTGCATCTAGGAAAGGTATTTGTAGCCAAAGGTGATCCCAAACCTTTCGATTTGCACCTAGTTGATTTAAAGAAAAGACCAGTGTGCACTCAATTTGAACTTCCAACAAACCAACTTAATAAACCCACTGACCCAAAACCAGAGGAGAAGTTGGTACCTACAACAGATCTTGAAACTATCAGCATAGCCAAAACAACCCCAACCCCTAACGATAAAGCTAAAGAAATGGTATCATTAGGGACTACTGCAAAAATCATTGAGTTAATAGAACAAGATTCACCAATGTTCTTACCATTTGATTCAGTAGGCATAGGGTATTCCCTAGGTGTTGGTTCCCTTCCAGCAGAGGACCTCTGTATGGTAGAAGTAGAGTGCTTAAACGCAGAGATACCCCAACATCTATACTCCCGGCTAAGTATTGGACTCTCCATTTCGATGGAGCTAAATGCCGTTATGGAGCGGGGGCAGGTATAATTCTTACTTTTCCCGAGGATAAAGTCCTCCCATTCGCCTTTAAGTTAAATTTTGAATGCACAAACAACAGTGCTGAGTACGAAGCCCTCCTCCTTGGCCTCACCTTAGCCAAGAGAATTGGTGTTGATAACATCAGAGTCTTAGGAGACTCACAATTAGTGGAAAATCAAGTTTCTGAAGTATATGAAACTAAAGCTGAACACTTGCAGCTTTACAAAGAAGCCGTATTAAATTTAAGCAAGGCATTTAACTTCATATCCATTGAAGAAATCCCACAAGAGAAAAATCTTCTCGCCGATTCAATATAACTTGCATCAAGTTTTACTCCAAGTAATGAGTTAGAAGATACCCAGTTCACGGTGTCCATTCGTGATGAACCATTGATAAAAACAATGACAAATTCCCTTGCAAGCGAAGTGAATCTACCACCCCAGACCATGTCGATAATGATATGGCCACTTTGGAATACTTAAACGCCTATGCAGCATTACATCTCTCCTATCATATGCTAGATTTGTCCTTAATTCCACATTCGTCTTCCTATTTTGGGAATCCCATGATGGATCTCCCTCACAAATAGAACCTAGCATATACGCAGATGAAAATGGGGATGATTTGGATTTACCTCCAGCACCACCTGAGTTCAAAGAGGGTAATGCCTCTTTAATCGAAGAGATAATCAATGTCAACATCGGGACAGATGACGAACCAAAAATCTTGAAATTAGGATCATCCTTAACCCCAGAAGAAGTGGAAATACATACACAGATCCTCAAAGAACATCAGAAGGCGTTTGCATTTAATTATAAGGAAATGACAAGAGTCACACCCCACATTGCGGTGCACAACCTCATCACTAAATCATATGCAAAGCCAATTAAACAAAAGTCAAGACCCATGAAGCCCAAGGTAGCTCTCATGCTAAAGGAGGAGGTAATAAAACTCCTCCAGGTAGGATTCATCAAGCCAGTCGACTACTCCCAATGGGTATCTAACATCATTCCTATTCTCAAGAAGAATGGAAAGATACACATCTGCATAGATTTTCGAGATATCAACAAAGCATGTCCTAAGGACAACTTCCCATTACCATCCATCGATGTTATTGTTGATGCAACAACTGGTTTTGAACTTTTGTCTCTCATGGATGGATTCTCGGGATACAATCAAATCAGAATATCTGAGCAAGATCAAGCTAAAACCACGTTTATAACTCCTTGGGGAACCTATTGCTACGCTGTTATGCCATTCGGTCTCAAGAACGCCGGTGCTACATACCAGCGGGCTATGACATACATATTTCACGATCTAATTCATAAAATCATGGAATCTTACGTAGATGACTTATTGGCTAAAGCCAAGAAGCGTTGTGACCATCCCGAAGTACTCCACGTCATTCTTTCACGTCTAATAGAATAAGAGTCACACTAAACCCAGAGAAATGCATCTTTGGTGTAACGGGAGGGAAGCTCCTAGGTTATATCATATCATCACGAGGGATAGATGTCGACCCAACCAAAATCCGGGCTGTCCTCGAAATGGTTCCACCCTCAAATGAATCTGGATTCAGATCATTTCTCGGAAAGCTGGGTGCAATCCGAAGATTCATCCCAGACTTAAGCTTTGCCGTTCATCCAATCAACAATTTACTCAAGAAAGACTATAGCATTGATTGGACCAAAGATTGCAATGAAGCCTTTGATGCAGTTAAGCGTTTCCTATTATCACCACCTACACTAATGCCACCTAAGTTAGATCACCCGTTAATTCTATACTCACGAGCTACCAATGTCTCGCTGGCTTGTATGTTGGCCCAAGAAGACGATAACAAGAGAGAATGTGTGATTTATTTCATTAGCCGAACGCTGCTCGACTATGAAACACGCTATACACAGGCAGAATGAGAATGCCTTGCCATAGTCTTTGCTACTAAACACCTAAGACATTATATGCTGAATCAAGAAACGAAGGTCATGGTAAAAACGGACCATTTACGGACTTTCCTCACACAAGGGTCATTGTCTAAAAAGGCTGGACATTTTATAACCTTAATGGGAGAATTCGAATTAACATTTGTAAATCAGAAGTCGGTTAAAGGGAAAATCATCGTGGATTGGTTAGCTGACAACCCATTAAACGGAGGCAATTTAGTAGATTTAGACTTTCCAGATGAATGCGTATACTACATCGAAACCCAACCCTCTATCTCTGAGTGTCCTTGGTACACTGATATCATTAATTATATCATGGACCATACGTACCCAGAAGGAGTTACACCACAACAAAGAAGGCGGTTACGCATAATCGTAGCTAAATACGTCATTATAGAGCAGGTGCTCTATCGAAAAGCATTCGATGGAATGCTCCTAAGATGCATCGACATGGAAGAATCCAAGAAGATTCTCCATGAATCTCACAGTGGAATATGTGGAGGCCACTTTGGTGGCCATGCCACCACTCGAAAAATACACCGAATGGGCTATTTCTGGCCCACTCTAGAACATGACGCGATAGAGTTCGTACGCAGGTGTCATAAGTGCCAAGAATTCTCCCATGAGATTCATATGCCGGCACAAGCTCTGCAACCAATCGCTACTCCATGGCCCTTTTCTACATGGGGTCTGGACTTAATAGGGAAATTCTCTCCCTCATCCACAGACGGCCATAATTTTATAATCACGGCCACTAAATATTTTACCAAATGGGTGGAGGCCATGCCTCTCACTACTGTACCTGGTTCTATGATTGCCAAGTTCATTTTGAACCAAATCATTTACAGGTACGGTATCCCGTAAATCATTATCTCTGATAATGGAACTTCTTTTAAGAATGAAGAAGTTCACGAACTATGCAATAAATTTAAGATAAGCCATCATACGGCTTCCTTGTATTATCCCCAAGCCAATGGACAGGCTGAAGTGACAAACAAGACACTGAAAGCCATTCTCCTTAAAACGGTGAAAGAAAACAAATGAGATTGGCATTTGAAGTTATATCCGGCCTTGTGGGCCCACCAAACCTCAATAAGAACACCAACGGAGAAACTCCTTTCTCGCTAGTATTTAGGCGTAGCGCTTCTCCCACTTGAGGTCGAAATACCCAGTCTCCGCATTTCATTACAAGGGATTCTGGATGAAGACGCTTACAGAGAAGCACGTCTTTCTCAACTAGAAATCCTAGATGAAACTAGGTTAGATGCTGAACAACGACATAGAATCTATGCTGACCGGATGTGCCGGCAGTACAACAAGAAGGTCTATGAACGCGATATATACGAAGGGGATCTAGTTCTAAGACTAGACAGCCGGATCGACAAGAAGACCGGCGAAGGAAGGAAATTCTGGCCCAAATGGTTGGGCCCATACCGAGTCATGAAGGACTACGGAAATGGTGCTTACCTCTTATGTATGCTAGAAGGTGAGGAATTTGGCGAAACAGTCAATTCCCTGCACCTCAAGCGGTTCTACGCATAAGCAAATAGCACTACTTGTATAATTATCTACATTGCATTTTCATATATATTAAGATCATTTTGTCCATTTGTTTCTTACATAAATTTTGATCAAGGAATCTATTCTCAAAGCAATTCATTACAAACTCATGATGTTGTTGGCATAAAGCTCTTTAATCATACCACTCCATCTTCACATATCATCGAATCATCTCGAAATCTTTTATCAAGTAAAGTCAAACATGACAAAGTCTTAACGGTAACCATACCAAGATCTGCAAGTTTATTCTCACTTTGATTTCTTCTTAGGATAGGTGTCTTGCCTATGGTCTGTTCTAGAAGCTTCATGGTGTCACATCTATCCCATATATACATCTCTTTGGAAATAAGCACATACTGACATTTTACTCAAATAAGCAAGTCAAAAAGTGATTAAATAGAAAATTTTTATTTTTACACATTTCCTTGCCCCACCAACCTTCGGTGATGAGCTTGCATCTCTTACTAGTGACGTAGGGTTGGGAAAGGATGGAAATGCCCTTACTCGCCTATGCCTTGCCCACGGTGATAAACCCATGCTTCTTACTAGTAGCATGGGGCAAAGTATAGGGGGTCCTCTTGACACAACAAACGTTAAAAGGTCATAAACAAACAATTCAAACTTTGAGTCAAAAACGAATGAATCAGATGTTCAAAATTCCAAGAGAGTTAAAATCCTAAAAACCCAGATCTTGTCTACTATGTGGCCATCTACGGGTCTAAGTCTAGATAAACCACAAAGCAAGTGCATTCTAAACTATGAAGTCATTCGGGTAGAGTAAGCTTGTAGCTTCCAATTTGGTTCCGCCAAAGCTTTGTCTGTCTTTCATCACTATCGTTTCACCACATTTCATAACTTGCGCCCTTCTTAACTCTCGGTGATGAGCCCTCGCATCTTACTAGTTGCGTGGAGTTAGGAATGGGGCAAGTTAATCTGTTCATCGTACTGGTTATATTCATCACTTTGCAAAACAAACATGAGGTATCCAAATTGCTCACAGAAGCTAAGATTCAAAATCACAATATATCTGCAATATCATGTATCAGCATCATGAAACACAAAAAGAAAGCAAACATTTGCATCATCTGTTCTCCATTGCATACATTCTAAAAGCATATAAACATACATCGTAGTATACACAAGGAAACTGGAAATAGAAAGGAAAACATGAGTGCCAAGCTTTTGATCCAAAAACGAATGCATATATATAAATAATCAATGTTTATATACAATGCCATCATGCTCTAAGCATGGTCAAAATACAAAGTACACAAGGGCCAAGAGGCCTCTCAGTCCCTATGCGACCCATCCAAAGGTGCACGCCCACACCTAGGACTCCGACTACGCCGACACTCTAAATGTATGGAGGGCTCAGGGTCCCGAGGGGCAGTCACGGTCTCACCACGAGAATGGCTCCTCATGAGGCGCTCAGCCGTCCTATAGCCCGCTAACTCTGTACGGAGGGTCGACACCATCCTGGCCACGTGCCAAATGGGAGTGAAGACATCGGTATGCCTACCGGCTACTGAGGGCTCCCGGCATCTACGGATAGCTCTGCACGGGTCCTATCCATGGGGATCATCAGGGAATCGGTACATACCCTGCGGATCAAATCCCGCCACTTGTCAACAGTCTCTACAAACAAAGGAGAAAAATGAATTAGAAACTAAGAAAGAAACTAAAAGATACAACAATAGAAACTAAGGAGAGCCTACAAATAAACATTAAAAGGGAGAAAGGGTAACTTACTCGGATCCCCAGGCATCCAAGATGGGTCGCTGACCGGCACCTGCTGCAGATGCCGCTGCCGACTGAGGGGCTGCTCCTGTGGCAGGGGCAACATGTCGCCCTGCAACTGACTCATCCTCTCCACCATGGCCCTGAGAGAGTGGCTCCTCTGAAACTAGAGTGTCCTTCTCTGCGCTCTGCTCAGCCCTCTCTGCCTGCATAATATCCTGAGTGTCATGCCACTCAGGATCGCTGTCCTCGGTCTCCTCCTCTGTCCCTCCCTCTGAAAACTCCTCGGAGTCGGAGTCAATATCTATGGGGTCATCACTACTATGAGTAGGACCCGCAGCAATCTGAAGCAAAGGTGCCCGAGGCGCACCGGCTCTCCCTCTAGCGCGAACTATCCTCCTGGCTGCAATAGGAATGCCAGGAGTAATCACTGTCCAACCTCGGCCTCTAGGCCCCCCTCTGGCCTCGCGAACTGATCTGTAAACTGGTGCCACTGGGGGAAGCATACCCATGTATGGAAGACCAAACTGCTGAGGAACCCGGCCGAAGGGATGTACCTCCACTCGTCCCACTCGATCAATAAGCTGCCCTGTGGTGGAGCAGGAGATCAGGGTAAGAGTCTCCTCACCCCATATGCCGGCCATAAGCCGGTATGGTGTCGCCTCCATATCTCGTAGTTGTAAGGAGGCAATTGGGCTGATGAGGTGCTCTGAGCACCGACATGTCCGTCCATCTGGCTGCCCTCACAGCCCCAGGATCTGCCACCTCCACACCCCTGCCATAAGGGACAAAATGCTCATACACCCAACTCATGACTAGAGTTGGGTGGCTCAATGACTGTCCCTGTAAACGGACCACCCTATATAGATCATGGTAGGTGGTCCCCAGAATATCTACACCCCAGGCGTATATCCGGCCATGCCCCTCTATCTGTGCAATGATGGGGGCCCAACAATATAACAGTGTGTCCCCTCCCTTGTCCCCGATCAATCTCGAGGCAAGGATCCCCATGATGGCCTGTCGAAATACGGGGATAGGAAAAGAAGGAATGGATCGAACTCTCACCCCCTTCTTCGACCCCATGGAGATGACTGCATCTCCCATATATGCTGCCCACTGTGCAATCTGTGCCCGGGAGCCTCGCTTGTCTCTAGTGTAAGTCACCTCCCGATGATCGGGACCCCCAGAATGTGGTAGACATCCTCTAAGGTGATGGTCCACTCACCACGGACCCCTGGCAGTCGGAAGGTGTTCCGATCTGCATCCCAATAAGAAAATAGGTCACAAAGGATGTGACTAGATGGTGCAACGTGGGGCACGCGTGATATACGCAATATGTCGGCCCTCTGTAGTGTGTCCTCCTCGTCCTGTGAGAGGGCATCCAGTACCCCTGAGAGCCAATCACACACTCTCTCTCTGCTCCATCTAATGTACTCCTCTCTCGCCTGCATACACCCAAAAACACACAAAACAGAGCAAGTTAATATCCGAACAATACCGAGAGAGTCATAAAAACACGTAGAAATGCTAAAAATACAAGTGCAATCTCAAATATAAGTTCCTTTTGCATTCTGTGCAAAACCGCCACCCTGAGCAGGGAGGCGGTTTTGTAACCGCCGCCTTAAAGGCGGCGGTCGTGTAACCGCCACCCTGGACAGGGCGGCGGTCATGTAACCACCGCCCTGGCCAGGTGGCGGTCATGGTCCGAAAACCCACGCAGTTTTTAATCTAAAATCCTAAAAAAGCAAAAAATACCATTTAACCTAAAAACGGAGCCTACCCAGTAGGCGCCCCCCCTAGATGAACCTTTTAACACTAGCATTTTCAAAAATGACCCCCCCATTACAACAAATTTAGCATTTCAAATTAAAGGGGGGAAAAACACAAAATTGAAGAAAACCAACCTGTGATCTAGCGGGCAGTGTTCCACACGTGGAGGCATGATCACAATCTTGCTGTGAACGTTTTGACTCTACTCGCGCAAGAAACCGTCACTGTGGGCCCAAGAGCTCAAAAACAATCAAATCAACTCGCGCAAATGAATAGGAAAATGGGCCCACTTTCATATATATAGCGCTCTGTTTCATTTTAAATAACTTTTTCGCAGGTTTGGAGCGCTGATGGAGGTAAGTTCCTATCCCCGCACGAATGGTACGTTCTCATTCCCTGTTTTTCTTAGCATTTATTTTTCGAATTATTGTGTCTATCTGCACTTGAGTTCTCTTTTCATTTTGCAGGTAGCGGGAATTTCGGATGGCGTCATTTCAACACACGGACGTGTAAGGTATAACTTCTAAACTTCCCATTTCGGGACTGCCATACTCGGACCCACCGTTTTATGCCTCTTTATGGCTAAAACACTTCTCCGAGGGGGCAATATGTACGTACCCAAAATTGTAAGGTACTGTACTACGGAACAGTGTAACAAGCTCCCCAATGATGATACAGGTCTCTTCGCAAGGTGTTCGGGATCCGGAAAAGCCCTCGGAGTATGCGTTAACATCCCGCATGCCCCGCTTAGCCCCCGCGCCCTTTGTTTTCCCCTTTTTCCCTCTTTCCTTGGCCTTTTGATCTTCAGTGACGAAACCGCCGGCCTGCAGGGCGGCGGTCCTGTAACCGCCGCCCTGCTCAGAGCGGCGGTCCTGCACGCGTTTTCTAGAAAGCATTTTGACGCGACTCACATAAAATATCAACGTTTCACCAGCTTTCCTTGCCGACTTGGGCATGCATTTATGTTTTTGGTCCCCTGGAATAGTGTTTGGCCATTGTTTATGGTTTTTAGAGTTCAGTTTGGTTTTGATCTTTGGGTGAATGAAAGCTATAAATAAATGGTTTATGCACAAACAAATGCTCTGAAGTTTGTCTCTCGAATTTCTCTTTGCATTATATTTAGCTATAATTTTTCTTAGAGTACTTGTTTTAGTTCATTTGCATGCTTGGTTAGCCTTATTCAGCTGTTGGTAAGCCACATATCCAGCTTGTGCAAGTAGTGTTGTTGTTTTATCCAACCAAGTCTCGATATTTCACTCTCACCTTCTCATTTCAGTAGTTCACCTATTATCTTATTTATAATCCATAGTTTCAGTTCATTTGCAGGCTTAGTTAGTATTGTCCAGCTGTTGGTAAGCCACATATCCAGCTTGTGTAAACAGTGTTGTTGTTTTACCCATTCCATTGAAGTAGAATAGCTTAGGAAGCCATTAAAGTTACAGGTTTTTCTCTTCAAATAGGGTAGTTTCAGGTTCTGGTCGCTTTATGTTGCATGACTCGCAGTAAAATCCCGCTAGGAATTGCATAAGCCAAGCTCTGTACTCTTGCGCTATCCCTCTCCTACTCGCATTTTCAGTCTGCATTCTGAGTTGTCCTTGTCCCAATATCTATTTCTGTCGATGCTAGCATTACACGCTTTTCTGGATCCACGTGAACACGAAAGAATGAGGAGATCATCTTTGAGGGGACAAGATCACATATGCCATCGGATTCGCCACTGCATTACTGGAATCCGTGTTCTAGCTTTCAAAGTTCTAATTAGAATCATATCAAATAAAGTAGTTAAAATTGCTTCATTTCAAGAAATTCAATTATTGATATTGCTGGGAAGTCATGTGAGGATTGATAGTTTCGAGAAACTATGATTCAATCCTCACTTCGAGGTAGGATCGAGAATCTTGCAAGTAGATTAGGAAAGTTATTGCATTATTTAGAATAAATCTACAAATCGCATGCATAAATAACTACACTCGGTTATCTTGTTTGTTTTAAATTGTTATTTAGTTGTTATTTCTAGATACGTTTAAATAGCTGCTTTACTAAAATTCTTAAGATATTTCTCAGAACAATAGAGGTTACATATGTTTTAGGTTTATTCTATGTAGTTAGAATTTGCTCTGTTATAAGTTAGATTTACATTTCATTTTCGTATGACAATCACGGGACCTCGGGAGCCCAGAGAATACATATTCGAGCCAATCGTGCCTCAACCAAACCTTGTCACAGCAATAGTTGACATAGACCAAAATCTCAGAATACAAGTGTTCCAAACAACAACAGATTTGCAACTGATCAGTTCTCAATTGAGAGGGTTAAATATAGAAGACGACCAAGCACACACGTTTTGGTCAAACCAACCAAACTACAGATTACCCTAGGCAAACATTTGCATGACTGTAGAAGGGTTCGAAAGAGAACAAACCTTTGGTTGTGATCCTTTGGTCCCATAGCGTAGGAGACACTCTCACAGACATAGATACTAGTTTAAGGATCCAGGTTGCACGAACGCTTGTGAGATATTCTGAGAAAATCACACAGTTATTGGTCCTAAACATAGAAGTTGAGAAAGCATATGATTACTGGATACTAGGAATCAGGACTTGATTTCGTATATGACCATAACAGAACCGCAACAACCAAGAGTCTACGGTTGTGACCCACAAGTCCCACAGCCTAACAAATCCATAAGTCAATCGAATATAAACATTGGCCTACGCACACTAGTATTCCAATCCACTCCACTTCCACCCATCATCATCAAACAATTGTCCTTACTAGATATAGCGGCTAACGAAGCTAGAGAATTCTCGGACTAGGCCAAAGAATCATCTCAGTAGAGTCAATTGTTTCTACCATCCACCATATGACCTTATCTGGAGACATACACGAAACTATCCCAGGTCATTTCCCACGTATTCCACAACCCATAGATTGAATCACACCAGAGCTCGATATTGATTGGAGCCTTCGAGCAGTCATCCTTGTCGATCGATCTATCACACCACTAGGTTAGAAGGGCCTTCTTTGCCTTAGATTCACAAATTCCACTAGTGCGTGTCGAAGACATTAGATTGCCTAACTAGTCTGTCTGCATCCCACGAATATTCCATCCCCACCGGCTGTCTCGGCACGACCTCGGGAGGTAGGGTATGCGTAAGAGTTACTGTAGATTCCCACACTCGCTTTTTGCTTTTCCGTCGTATAGTCACCACCTAGGCTTCACATGTGTCCACCAAAAATGATTAACTCCTTTACCTTGTCGAACAACTTGTGAAGAAGGTATAACTTGAGCGTATGAAGGTATTTTCATACACTTAACTATATTAAACTAACTAAAAATATAATTATGAAAACAATGGGTGGGGTCTCCACCTCTCTCGATTATTCTTTTAAACCCATAAAACATAGGCTTTCTTCTCGGTATTACCTATTGTGCATGTAAAACAATTGTCTGCATGGGAAGGAAATTTTGATTCCTTGGGGAAAATTTGAAACCACCATCATTTAGATATTTGAATTACCTTTCTTAATATATTATTTTGACATTAAAATCTTCACGGAGCTCCCAAAATCACTTTCTAAATCTTAGGGGTTTTTTTACATTGCAAGTTGCTTCATTCTCCAGGACCTACTTTTGTTAAATCTATCCCAAAACCTCTAAAACATTCTAGGATCTTCCAAAATATATTGTAAAAATTATAGCTCTATGATACTCCTCTTTTATGAGTTTTAACCATTCATTCTACTCTAGGGGGTGTGTCCTAGCCTTAAACTAGAATATAGCCCTTTGTAAGCTTCTCACATAGTTTGTCTTGAACAATCCTTACTTGGAACTTATTCAATGGACTTGATATACCTAAATCACCTATGGAAATTATGCCACAGCATAAATTACCAATTGGAAGGATAGGATAGGACCGACACGGGGTTATGATGGTATGGAGGAGGGCTCAGGGATGACCTTTAAGAAAAAAATTCATAGTAGGGTATGGTTGTCATGTTTAAAGGTGTGAATTTTTCCTTGAAAAACTCATGACATCAGTATAATAGGAATTAATTGAAAAGTATCATATGTCATACTATAGCATAGGAGTTACATTTGATCGACCATTCTGGAATGTAAATCCCCTTCCCATTTTCGGACTCATGAGCTCTATGCTTATAAAAGAGTTACTCATCACTCTCTTATTTGTACACACCACATTTGAGCTATTGATTTATTCCATGTTTTAGCCTATTATTGTGTTTGGTGAGATTATTTTCATATTACATCTACTTTTTTAGTGATTTTGATAGTCATGTAACTTCTTGTACATTCATTTTTATCCAAAGATTCTAATAAATTTATCTCTTCTTTAAGGGTATTATTACCATTAAATTTGGAAAAAATCCCCAAATAGATTTGAGGAAAAAGGATAGGAAATCATGGAAACGATCTTTATTAGTATGCTAATATATTTGATATATGAATATGCCTATTTGGAACATAATGAGAATTCATGGACACAAAAATAATAGTTTGAAAAACTAAAATCACAAATAAAATACATCCACTCGAATAAACATAGGTGTGACCTAATAATAAACTAAGAAAGAGAATCCAAGATAGAGATTTGTATTTCATAAATACCCTTTTTTTTACCAACAAATCAAAGCAACTTATCCGATCCACACAAGAAATTTCAGAAAAACCAAAAGAAGGATTCTCCTATAAAAATGGAAGACCATCAATTATGAATATTTTTCCAAATCTCGGAAGAAAAATAAACAAGTATATTCTTTAAAAAAATAAAAATTCTAATGCATACTTGGTTTGTAGATCAACACAGAGTCGCCACTTCAAATTAAACACAATATATGAAATCTTTATAAATATATAATAACTTAAACTAACATAGATGACATATCTAAAAATAAAATAGTGGGAGTCATAAACAAAAATAAAATTGGCACATCCCTAGTAACAAATCTAATGTTTTGGATTTTAAATCCGTTTCACTATCTAGATGAGTGAGGAAAGAAAGATGAGTTGTTGTATATGTAAACCTCTTCACCAATAAATAGAATATTTAAGGAAATAAATTAGAGGGTGGTCAACCTCTTACTCTTTGGACTTTGTGAAACCTAGGAGAGGTCCTACAACAACCAAATGTGTCAAATAACATAGAGTATGCATGTATTAGTTTAACAAACCCAAATAAGTAGCCTAGCCACTATGATTTCCTACCCAATTAGACATCACTAGTAGGATGAATCATATTACTAACTAAGATTGGAAAATTTTTGTAAACAAATAGATTACTACAGAAAAATGAATCTAATGTTAAAGAAAATATTCCTATAAATTTATGCATGGTGAAACAAAGGTATCAAAAGGGTAAAATTTTGAGATGAAGGAATTAGACATAACATAAGAACAACACTAATTTACATAATTAGTTCAACTCCTCACAATTCAAACAATTAGTAAATCACATACACTCAATTTTTCCTAACTATGGGATCTTTATAACTCAACATCCAAAGTATACCATTAAGTAAGTTTATTGAGTGAAAATGAAACTAAAATTCCACAAGGGTTTTTATAACCAAATACTTTAGTGATTACACATCAAACCTCTACACGTAATTACCAAATGGAGAAGCTAATATAATTTAAGTGAAAACACTTCAAAATCAAATGACATCTTCCTTCCTAATCCACCAAATCATTTATGATTCAATAAAACATACATTTATACTCTATGAGACATTTACTATGATATTCTTGAAATTTTTATTAAATTATTCCTTCTTTAAACACCTAAAATTGTGCTAAAATGGACATTAGAGAGTAAATTATGAAATGGATTAGAGATCTAACTAAATGGTTAACCTGATTTTGTAAGTTGAAAGATGATTTTAAACAATCATATAACTCATAAATTTATGCAATTTAAGAACACTCTAGAAATGGAAATAGAGGTAATTTAAGAGTTGTAAAGAACCAATGAGAGAGTGAAAAATAGCATGCATAGAACACCCATGGATCAAATAATAACTAGAAAATAATCATGATACTGAAAAAATTCAAGGGTCCTAATAGATTTCTATGAGAAACACACAATATTTAAATATCACTTGAGAGGTTCCACATGTGTGTAGAAGTGAGAAAACTAGAGAACTGAATTGACATATGGAACTAAAAGGTGAAAAATAGTATTAAAACTATAACATAGAAATATCATAGATCTTGCAACAACTATTCTTATAGATGAGTTACTCATCACTCTCTTATTTGTAAACACCACATTTGAGATATTGATTTGTTCCATGTTTTAGCACTATTATTGTGCTCGATGAGATTATTTTCATATTACATCTACTTTGTAGTCATTTTTATATCCATGTAACTTCATGTACATTCGTTATAATCCAAATATTCTAATAATAAATTTGATAAGTGCCTTCACTATCAACCTCAAAATATTCAATCAAGTTAATAAAGGATTTTTATGTATCTCTTTCTTAAGGGTATTATTGTCATTACATTTGGGCATAAATTCCTAGATAGATTTGAGGAATAAGGATAGGACATCATGGAAACAATCTTTGTTAGCATGCTGATATCTTTGATCAATAAAAAAATGTCTATGAATAGGCCTATTTAGAACAAAATGAGAATCCGTGAACATAAAAAATAATATTTTGAAAAAGCTAAACTCACAAATCAAATATATCAACTGAATAAGCATAAGTGTGACCCACTAATAAGCTAAGCAAAAGAATCCAAGATAGATATTTATATTTCATAAATACCCATTTTTGTAACCAAAAATATGAAAGTAACTTATCCGATACACACAATAAATTAGGAACAAACCACACGAAGGATTCACCAATAAAAATGGAAGAACATCAATTATGTATATTCTTTCCAAATCTTAGAAGAAAAATATCCAACATGTATATTCTTAAAAATAAAAAAATCTAAAGCATACTAGTTTGTAGATCAACACAGAGTTATCACTTCAAAATTAAAAACAATATATTAATTCTTTATAAATATACAATAATTAAAACTGAAAGAGATGAAAATATGAAAATAAAATACTAGGAGTCACAACCAAAAGTAAAATCAGCACATCCCTAGTAATGAATCTAATTTGTTGTCTCTTAAATCAGTATCACTATTTAGATGAGTGAGGAAAGAAAGATGATTTGTTGTATATGTAAACCTCTTCACCAATAAAGGGAATATTTAAGGAAATAAATTAGAGGGTGATAAACCTCTTACTCTTTGGACTCTTTGAAACCTAGGAGATATCCTGACAGCCAAAATGTGTTAAATAACACCAAGTATGTGTGTATTACTTTAAAAAAACCCAAATAAGTAGCCTAATCACTACGATTTCCTACCAAATTGGATATCACTAGTAGGATGAATCATATTGCTAATTAAGATTGGGAAAATTTTGTTAAAAAATATTAATAAAGGAAAAATTAATCTAACATTAAATATAGAGGCCTCTAAAGTTATGCATGGCAAAACAAAGGTATCAAAGGGGTAAGAAAAAACAAACTTTGATAAAATTAGGGGGTTAATTATTCATACTTCACATACACCTTTCCCATTAGGAAAATATAAAAATCTTGAGATGAAGGAGTTAGAGATAACATAAGAACAACACCAATTTACACAATTAGTTCAACTCCTCACAATTCAAACAATTAGTAAATCACATACACTCAATTTTTCCTAACTATGGGATAATTATAACTCAACATCCAAAGTATAAAATTAACTAAGTTTATTGAGTGAAAATTAAACTAAAATTCCACAATGGTTTTTATAACCAAACTCTTTAGTGATTACACACCAAACCTCTACACCTAATTACCAAATGGAGACTCTAATATAATTTAAGTGAAAACACTTCAAACTTAAATGACATTCTCCTTCCTAACCCACCATATCATTTATGATTCAATAAAACATACATTTCTACTCTCTGAGACCTTTAATATGATATTATTGAACTTTTTTATAATTATTCCTTCTTTAAACACCTAAAATAGTGCTAAAATGGACATTAGAGAGTAAACTATGAAATGGATCAGAGACCCAACTAAATGGTTAGCCCAAGTTTGTAAGTTGAAAGATGATTTAACAAAATCATATAACTCATAAATTCATACAATTTAAGAAAACTCTAGAAATAGAAGTAGAGTTAATTTAAGAGTTCTGGAGAACCAATGAGAGAGTGAAAATGACCATGTTTAGAACACCCATGGATCAGATAGTAACTAGAAAATAATCACAATATTAAAAATATCCAAGTTCCCTAATTGATTTATATGAGCAACACACAATATTTAAATATAACTTGAGAGGTCCCACATGTGTGTAGAAGTGAGATAACTATAGAAATGAATTGACATATGGAAGTAAAAGGTAAAAATATTTTATAAAATGTAACATTGAAATATCATGGATCTTGCAACAACTTTCCCAAAATATATAGCTAATGTGTAGACCTTTAAAAGATATTTCCAATGGTACCACTAACGGCTTGATGGAGATATCTGTGAAAATTTACAACCCAAAAATCAATCCTCTGTTTTCCACCATTTTGATTTCCTTGAGCTCAATTTTATAATAAGCCATAACCACTAAATTTAATTTGATAAATAATTAGTTGGCAGGCCTTTACCCAACAAATTAGTGCCATATGTGCTTCCTATTTACACCATAACTATATTTAAAACGAAACTTATTTGATTTTAATGAATAAGTACACTAAAGGATGTAACAATTAGAAATAGATGGATAATATGATTAATTAACTTCTAAAATTAATTATCATAATTGGAATAATACTTTTATACTTATAACTGATAAGATAAATAAGAGATAAACTTGACAATAAAATGGAATGAGTTCCCTTAGCAAACTCCACATGATTCGGAAGGTTATGGGAAAATGAAATACATGTAGAGGGAGATCTAGAATTGAAATAACTTCATTCTAGAGACTATAACTAGAAATTAACCTAGATAAGTATCATAAAACAATATTAGGATCATATCGTATGGTCTTGGACCTACTCAAATATTGGCTCTACAAAATTTTGATATTGTTAGATGTTTAAAACTTCTTTTCACCGTCATCCCATAATTTGTGATCATATTAAAAAGCTCTTGAAATATTCTCATCATCATGTCAAACCCTTTACATGGATGAGTATTGTAGAACAACTAAAAATGCTTACACCTAGCAGCTTCCTCTAATTTAACCAATTGACAATAGTTAATTAATTCCCCATTATTCACTCCATTCTCGAGATGCCCATTCACAACACTCTTTCAGGTTGTATTCCTCGTATAATAATCTAAATGGGCTAAAATCACTCTTATTACCTAAAAATTCCTCCTTTATATCATTCAAAACCTCATTAATTCTCTCTAGATCACTTCTATTGGCTTCCTAGGCTATCTATCACATAATTGATTAACCGTAACCCTTCCAACTCTCAATGAGTCTCTAATCACTCACTAATCATGTTTAACTAGCCTAAACCTAGCTTAACTAAGCCTACGGATGTTTATCCTAATCTAATCCTAAATTGATTTTTAGACTTTAGTCCCACATGCACCCAAATTAAAAAGTCTCCGAAGTGGAAAACTATAAATACAAGGCTAAGCCTACCCATTCAAAGACACAACTTTACATAACACAAAACCAAAACAAGCCTAAGAAAGCTTATATATCATTTGTATTATCGTAATGATAATTAGAAATTTGATCTAAAGCTTTCCTTCCTCCATTGACCTTAAGCTAACACCTCCATTTGCATCCTTAAACCAAGTTTTGAGTAATATGGAGAGAACTATTGGCCTTGAAACCATTACTTGGTGAGACTCCATTCTTGAAATATTGAAAAATATAAACAACTAATCACACCTTTGATTACTAAGTTGATACTCTTAGGTTTAATGTCTGATTAGTAATCTAAAGAGTAGAGAGTAGTATATATGCGAGGTTTTGATATTTTTGTCAAAGTTATGATGCATGTATAGGATTAACTCTTGTTTAGCTTTTATCTCATGGTGCATGACTAAGTTAGTTAAGATTTGAGGTTCTTTAGCCTCCTTCCATAGCTTTGAAACTTTCCATTACATAAATTTGGCATGCTAAGTGGGACACTTAGTCCATCCTCCATTAATGAGGTCATTTTGAAGCTTTTATTTCAGTTTTTAAGTTTTTAGATGTTTTTGTAGGGTTAAATATTTTCCTTGATCCTTTTAGCTAGGTTTTATGTACTTAACCCTTATTTTCATACTTATTTGTTAAGTTCATGCTAGAAATTAGATTTAATGGCTAATTTCTAACTTGGTGACACTTTTAAAATTTTGTTTTCCATAATTTTTGGTTGTTTTTTAGGCAGGGGAACATACACCCTTCGCAAAGACAGTGCATTCATACTTTCATTTTTAGTAGAGGGGAGAAGGCACCAAAACCATGCATAGGTACCTGAAATAAGGTGCACATACCCAAAACATGTTGCACATACCCTTCGCCAATGCATACACCCTATAACTGTCATTTTTACTAGGTGCATAGGCACCCAAAACCATGCGCAAGCTCTGTGTACTCTCGGCCCTCTCATCATTTTTTTACCAGTGTGCAAACATGCCAAAACCATGGTGCATACACCCTTTTTCTGGTGTAAGAACCCTCTACCAACACACATGCACTTTCATAGCTTTTACAATATTTTCTCTCCCCAATAGCGCATGCACTTATTTTTGGTGCAAGCACTTACATTGGCACAGAAATCTCTCGGGTAGTGCAAGCACCTTGCAGAGCCTTTAAGTTTACATAGAGGGGCACAAAAACCATAACACACGTGCACATACCCAAAATGGATGCATACACCTTGAAGGGGGCACATGCATCTTTATTTGATCCGAATTTGTTGATATGATTTTTAGTGCTCCTAGTTTGGGTCATATCTTTTGCCACATTGACCGTTTTGAGTTTGAATAGGCATCGGAAAGAGAACAAAGCAAAATTTTCAAGGGAATTTTCTAAAATAATATATATTTAGTATCATTTCTTCTATCATAAAACTCCCAAAGTGCCCCGAAGACCTCCAAAAATGTAAAATACTAAAAACCATTGAAAAACTGCTAAAAATAGATTTCGGAATTTTTTTATTTTCGTGGTTTTCTAACTTTTTTACAGGGTTCTAATAGTGATTTTTGGGTTTCTTTTCCATCATATTTTTTTGCTAACTTAGTTGAGTGTTCACATTTTTCATTTGTGGGGGTCGTTTGAAACGTGTATGTTCTTCCCTCGCACCTTCTAGGTAATCTTGTGAATCAAAAAAATTTAAGAAACGTTCTATTTTTCTTCAAAAACACTTCAATTTAAGCTTTAAAGTGGATTAAAGTCCAAATTTGGATAAAACGAGTTTCCTTTTGCAAAACACTTAAAAGTATTTTTTCATAAAAACTTGTTTTAATAGAGTTTCCATATTGTGTATTCTCTTGATTCATGCCTTTTTGGTGATATTAGGAATAAAAAACAACGTGAAAAATATCTTTCTCATTTGATGAAAAATGCTAACTCCTTGCATGTAGGGCCTAACACTTTTCAAAGAAAGGAGAAGTTGAGACAAAACAAAAACTTCTAATACACGTGTTTTCATGCAGGTTGTTGAATGGTGTCCTACTTAAAACCACACTAAGCTAAGAAAAATAAAAAGACACCATTTAACCTCATACTATATTACGGTTTGAAAAATGGTACATCCCTATCCACTCAATAGGAACATAAACCCATTTGGCATAACGCCTTAAGCTACAACAATGGGGGTGGTTCTAGGAACCCTAAAGTAATCCACCACTAAGTAACCTCATGGATGAAATAGGAAGTGCTCCGCTTACCCACTTGACTAGATTTCACATTGTAAGTTAGAGTCAAAGTTGTCTGTATCGTGACCCTAGTGATGGTACAACTGAACACACTAGTTTCTCATTATATCATAAGGGGGTAAAGTAAAGTCGAGATACTCCCAAATCAGTCAGTGTGACTCTTTGGGAAAATTGAGCTCACTCCTAGACAACTTGTGACACCTAGTTGAGAGATATTATTAGGGAAGCCATTCTTTCTTGGAGCCCACTTTATTAGTCTGTTGTCATGGTAGGCCATCACGAAGTAAATAATTACTTGAAGTTTGAACCTTGTTTCTCGAACAAGGCAAAGAACCCATGTAAGTTATAACTAAGTTTCTTTCATCACGGAATTAAACGACGTCTCACTTAGCTCGCTTTCATTCTTGCCTTCAGACGAGGTGAAACTCTACCCAAGTGGTGCTTAGTTTATTTTCATCTTTTGATATATACCCTTACATTCTCACCACCCATTGTCGGGGTGATAAGGAAGCATACCTCACGAGTCTTATCAAAGACAGTATTCACCACTTTTTTGTCTGTTTACACCCATCCATGTTTGCGGTCTAGGTTGTTAAATGTCTAAAGTGTGCAAGTATGTTTTCATATCTTTGATATTCCTTTGATCTTGATTTCAAGATCATATCCATAGTTAGGATTGGTTCATCATTTGATCCCCTTTGATGTGTTACCTTGTTTGCATTACCTTAACATAATTAAGATACTTATGTCATGTTTTTCGTAAACATGATCTAAGTATCCACATTGTGGCATTGCATGCACATTTTAACACATCCTTAGTATACTTTGATTTGGTTTAAATTTGAACATTTCTCCAAATATTGAAGAGTGGTGCTTACTTTATTTTGTGGTGTTTCAGTACCAATTTGACACTAATATCTCACTTCTCCACAAATCTTGATAGACGTACCTAATTGGTGTGGTTATGTAGCTTATATTTGTAATCCTCTCCCTTTGATGTTTAGGTCTTGTTTGTCTCTAAACTGGTTGTAGTATCCTTTAAGTGGGAATTATATTTACCCTTTGTTAATATTTATGTCTTGTTCATTTTTATCTTGACGTAAGTATTGAAATTTTGTTGATCATATTTGCATCGAACTATCATTTTACACACATTTTATAGAGGAGCATTCCCTTATTGATTGTCTTTGTGTTTCACACTTGCATGATTATTCCTTGTGATTATTCATCTGGAAAACTTGTTCCTAGGATGTGCTTTTGATCTCATCGAGATCATGTCATCACAATGTTTATTTTCCTTCGACCTTTTCAGAGAATCATGTACACATCTTTATACTTACAATATGTCTAGTTATTTGCCCTTATGCTACCCAAATCGACAAGGAACTTTCTTCGCTTTGAAGTAATTTTATCACACTAGCTAACTCTAAGAATTTGTACATAAATGATGCTAACAATGACTGACTATCATGCGGTTTCACACACTTTAAAAATACGGAACCTAGGTTTAGGATTTCAAATAAAAAAATCCCATTATGATTAAGCCTCATTTGGTTCTTCACGTTAGAAGGACCATTCGGTACCCTATTCCCAACCTTAATCTTATAGTTGATGGTATGGTTAGGACACTTTTGATCCAAATTATTATCCGGTTTCTCCCAATCTTATTTTGTTTCAGATCTAAACTACTATTCGATTCCCACTCTTCTTCTAAAGATTCGATCCCAATTATAATTCAAATACCCTAGATCAAATCTTGAATCACGAGTCCTCCTTTTCTTGAAGGACCTTCATTCCAAATCACATCAATGATGCCTTCCTCTTTTTAAGACTCATGAAACTCCAAGTTCCATCAATCAAACATATAATTTAGTTGTTGTGTCATAATCATGTCTTTCTTCGCAGGACCTCCTTCATTAGTCATCTTGACGACCTCTTCCTCCATCAAAGAGTTCCACGATTCAGATTCCCTCTATTCAATCATCTAATTTGAATTCTACATCACAACTTAATAGATGGCTATGTGATCTTGCTTTCTATCCTACATTATGTCATCTTCTAGAAAAATGATATAGGTCCGGATCTAAATCATCCATTCATGAGACACCTACCTCCAAGCCTACTTCCTCTCTTGAGTTATCTTCTGCTATCAAACCAAATTTGATCCTTCTTCGGCCCTTGAGCCATTTCAACCATATCATGTTATTTCCTCATCCATCTTCTAAAAATCAATATCTGTGACCACATCAAACCATTAGAAAGAGGCCATGTGCTAAGATATATTTTCAAAGCACTATCGAATCTCTTCATGGGAGTGATAAGGTCAAGCCTTCCCATCGTTTACATCATCGAACATATTCATATTATTTTGCCAATCAATCTTTAGCTCTTGTTAAACCCATTTCTTGTAGTCAACCTCACATATTTGAAGAAGAACAACCTTTCTTGATTGATTTTTCTCATAATGAAGGAACAATTAGACTACACGATTATATCCCTTTAAAGGATTACAAAAACGGGTTATTTCTTGAACTTGATATGCTCACGTATTAGAGTAAAGAAGTTGATTCCTTTTATCAAAACACAGAGGAAGTGCCTAAGGTCATGGAACTTGACTCTTCTTCTAGTATTCCATCTTGACTTCTTAGGAGCATGATGAGATGTCAAGGTCTAGCATTGATACGTGGCCTATCTTCTCATTACCAACTCATTCCTTATCTATGATCATTCCTCAATAAAAATATCACCTTGGGTCACCACTGAGTAGCCCATTTTATTCTTCTATAATGAATCCAACCTCGGGTAGCCCTCCATTTTGTACTTGTGGTTCAGCTCCTTGTATCCCATTACCTTCTATTATTGGGCCATGTTCTAATAGCCCTTCCTCTTCTATCTATGGGACTACTCTTGGTCGTCCCTTCTCATCTATACTTAGGCCACACCCTATAAAAACTTCTTTATCTTATTTTATTCTTGGGCCATGTCCTTGTAGCCCAACTTCTTCCATCTTAGGGCCATATTCTAGCATCCTTTTGTCATCTTCTATCAATGGCTCACCTCCTGGTAGCCCATCCTCTTCAATTCTTATACTGTATCCTTTTCATCCATCACACCTTTCTTATATCAATGGTTGTGGAAATCCCGAGGTCATTTCTCACATCAAGTCTAAATGTCCATGTTCACTTTCTTCTCCCATGTCTCAAGATCAAACAAGTCACACATTAGCTTATAAGAAACCCAAATAGGTTCATTATCAAGCTAAGATCAAAAATCCAAAGAGCTTGAATCTCTTAACAACTCACATGATCTTAATTTTAATAATCATATGCAATTCAAAAATGTAAACCAACGTAACCATCAAGTATGGCACAAAGTGTAGAAACCTATGGATAATGAACTCAAGGTCACACAGAACAATCCTTGTTTCAGGGAAAAATTACATCATTTATTGAGTATGAGCTCACCTTGATCATTGAGATCAGGGATAACATGACTCTTGATAAAAAAATGCACCTAGTCTCCCTTATTAAGGAAGTCACAAACATTGTTGTTGGATCTTACCATGCAGAGTGACTCTGTTGTTCCCACCTTTCCAAAAACTATCAAAAATATAAAAATCAAATCAATTCAAAATTATTAAAAATTGATAAAACATAAGTAAAATCAAAGGTACAAAGATCAAACATTGCGAATCGGTCTTGCATACATGTGGATGTTTCTTTCTTCCCTTCCTTGATATTCTTATGCAAGTCTTCCTACCATTTTCATCCTTTAGGTGATATTTTAGTTAGCATATTCACACACATTTTGTGACATTTATCTCTATTGTATCTGTTTTACCTTACTCTTTCATCACCTTGGTAAATTAAAGAATGACTGGCCTCTTAGATATCCTATCACATTCAACATCTAATGAACTTGTTGTGAAGAAATTTTGGAAATATTTGTTGACACTAGCCAATGTCTTCATCAAAATCAGCTCCACCTCCTTTCATCAAGCCATCGGTGGTTCTTAACCCTTTTTAAGTAAGAGAGATGAAATAAGTTTTGAAATGCAAAAGAATCAAAATCAATCAAAAATCAAAAGCTAAAAGATAAAATAAAAATCAAATTGATATATTACTCTCTCGGTAGTAGATCAATGTTGCAATTAGAATCAAATACATTTTTGTTAGGGCTATGGATGCCTGGATAGCAGCGAGAAATGTAGGACTCTCCTTCCACCCTCCATTTACAAATCACCTTTTAAAATCAACCATTCCTACACATTGGCTAGTAAGTCTTCACTTGTTGTCTATTAAATCTTCCCTTCAAGAGGTAGTTAATTAACATGTGCATGCACTAGATCTCTATGAGTGGGAAGGATTAGTATGTTACCAAGTGTCCATTTTTGGACCTTGTTGAAGCCCTTTCTTTATTACATATCTCATCTCACGATTTGTGCCTTTGGCTAATCACTTCTTCATCACGAGGCTTATAAATCTACATTCATATCATTCACGCGTTCTTCTACTTCGTTCAAAACATCCATGTGTTTGGTATTTCTTTTTTCAATGTTTGTGGACACCTTTATCCCCTTTCATAAAAATAATCTTCTCCTTCCTTTCTATCATGTCCTTGTAGGGACAACTTACATTAGGGGGCATCATTGCTTCTTCCTTGTACTTCATTGTTTTACATTCACCATCATGTTGCACCTATCCATAATGACCTTGGGTCATGCTTCTACGCATGAAGAGTTTACCTTTGAATACTCCCACCTACTACTAAGGCATTTTCACATCTTCACCTTTCTCATACGCACGTGGCATTTTGCCCTTGTACATCCCATCTATTCTTAGGGGCATCCACACTTCCTCGTATTCCTATAAATAGCTTTAGAAAAATTCAAAATAAAAAAACATTTAAATATGTTTCGAGAAAAATAAAAAATGATATAAATCATCCTAAAAAAATTGCTCTTTGGTTCTCACCTATTTGTATGCACGATTCATGGATCATCTGGTTCTACCTCCATAAACCAAAGCTAGGTTGTTTACTCCGTCTCGTACTCTGGAGCACAAAGAGTTTCCCGGTACTATTTTGTAGTGCACATTTATTTTTCATTAGACCCAAGTGTCCTCTGTTATTCCCCTTACATGTATCCTTTCTTAGGGCACCGTCATTAACCGTTGTCATTAATTCAAAAAGGTTGGGCTGAATATCAATAACAAAAACATTACATTATATTTCTCTTTTAGTTTAGCTTGTTTACTTTCTCGTATTGCATCACATTTTGTATGTTGCATGGGGTTAGACATCTTTTACTTTATCATATTGTATTACATTTTTATGTTGCATGGAGTTGGTTTTTTTAGCAATGGACATTTGTTCGTATATGGATTTTCATGTCATAATACACTTTGTTCAATCTTTTTAATAAAGACCGATGATGAAGATCATTAGCAATATGATGAAAAATAAAGTTATTTAAAAGCCACTTGATGGATATTAGCTCATTCCCCCTTCCTCATACTCCTTTTATTCTATATCCCCTTTATTTTCTTCACACTATTCTTTCTTTTGTTCTATTTCCTTCATCTTTTCGATCATTGATCGAGTTCTTCCATCACCCCATTGACAATCGAGGGGGCATCCTTCATTCTAATCATTTTGCTTCTATCCATTAAAAAAATTTCACTTTTTTATGCTTGTCCACTTTATTTGAAGTGACGTCACTTACGCCATCCCAAAGAGGGACAAATGTAGACACCTAAATATGCTTACACCTAGCATTTCCTCCAATTCAACCAATTGACGACACTTCGTTAATTACCCATTCTTCACTCCATTATCGGATGCCCATTCATGACACTCTTTCAGTCATATTCCTCTTATAATCATCTAATTGGGCTAATATCTCTCTTATTAGCTAAACATTCCTCCTTTCGACCATTCAAAACCTCTCGATTTCTCTCTAGATCACTTCTATTGGATTCTAGGCTATCCATCACACCATTGATTAACCAAACCCCTCACAACTCTCAATGAGTCTTTAATCACTCGCTAATCATGTTTAACTAGCCTAAACCTAGCTTAACTAAGCCTAAAGCATGTTTATCCTAGTTGTCCACTCAAAATTCCCTTGCTTTTGAGAAGTTGAAACTTGAAAATTTTGAAGTTAAATGTCTTTTACGTCGTCACTGTAATGTGAAAAGTCAAGAAATTGGAAAATCTACGTTTTTGGGTCATTTTGTGTGATTTTCGAGCTGTCAGGACATTTTTGTCCCAAGTGTCCCAAGTTCATTCGGCCTCTCTGTTCCCCAATCGACCACTTTACTCAAATTCCGTTCCTTTCGTGCCGTCGACATTTTTGTCCCAAGTGTCCAAAGTTCATTCGGGCTCTCTATTCCCTGATCGATTGCTTTACAGAAGTCCGTTCCTTTCGGGCCCGTCGGAACTTTTTGTCCCAAGTGTCCAAAGTTCACCCGGGCCCATTGTTCCCTCTCCGTCCCATTCAGCCAATCATGTACTTCACGTACTTTCATCCCTCATGTCCCAGAAGCATTTGTGCATACTTTTCCCGCATTGCCCATATCAACCGAATCGCGCTTTCCGTCTCGCGTGTCCCAAATGAACCAAAGGCCATTCGAGCAAATTTTTCTTGCTCTTCACAAATATCTTGATTTCCAAGTTGGTAGGTGTGTATTTAATGTGCATTAATTATCTTTCTCTCTCCCAAATGGCTATATAATGAATTGCCCTCATGTGTTTTGCACACTACTTTCTTGCTATCCTTTGCTCATACCTTTGCGATAAAGATTTCTACGCGCATACTCATTTCCCCTGTAATTTCATCCTGAGTCCAGATTGCAACCTTGGCCCTTCAAATTTCTATCAAAATGAAGATTAAATTCCAAGTCCAGTGCAAGTCTCACCGCTCGAGTCTGCATTCCCGATATCGGGGACAATGAGTTTTGCCACCTTGACTTTGGAGATTTTTGGGCAAGAATGACAGACGAAAACCCTTCACCTATGGCACAGGAAATTCATGATAGTGGTTTGGCATTCACCTGGTTTCCTATCTAGATACAATGTGCGAGATCAATGCTCTCTGCGGTGCTCATTTCAACCACGACTCGAGTGAGCTAACAAACGTGCATGGGGAACTCATTGCCAAACTTGATGCTACCACCATTGGTGCTGCCCTAAGAATTCAAGAGATGGACAATGCTATAGTAATTTCTCAAAACCGGTGTAAGCCCTCTTCGATCGGGACAGGAGAAATATAAGGCGTGGTGGCGAAGTCTGGCTTAAAAACCCTAAAAGGGGTTGTCTCACCTATCCAAGGTTCTTTTATGTGTAAATTTTAATGAAGAATTATCATATCTTATAATCCTACTAGCTCGGGTCATGGGATTACCCTCTACCAATGAGTTCCATTTCTGGATGTGCCCACTTATCAATATGATGTGTGAAGGGACTCAAAATATTAATTGGGTAGAGATCATCAGTATGAACCTAGCAGAGCAGCTGTCCAATGTACAACAAACAAAGAAATTTTACATGACTTCATACTTGATGTATACTCTGGAAACATCAAGGTAATGGTTTGGCTTCTCATACATTGATGCTCATAAGAGTGACCCCGTATATGCCTACTTCCCTCAGTTCACCTTGGAAACCAACAATTACAATTTTAGAAGGGTGAATGACACTTTCACCATGTACATTGTCAGGCTTCTAGAGAGCGACACAGCGAGGAGATTTTCTAATGAAGCTATGAATCTGATATCGCACTACGATGCCTACTTCATCCAATTTATAAAATTTTCCTATATAAGGCTGGCTGGCTATGAGAGCACCCCTCTCAAACTCGCCCATGTTTTGTAATGATAAAATGGCCTTAATAGAAGTATGCAGGCAATTGGATAAGTTGCATTGAACCTACAGGGATAAGAAAATTACTAGCTTGCACTTCCCCATCACTTTGGGAAACTACACCTGTAAAATGGCTCTAGATGCACAAAACATAGAAAGAGCACTAGCTCCCATCACTGTTCATTTCTTCACGCCAAGAACCTGTTTTGACTTGAAGAAGTTTATTGAGAAGAATATCAAGATTACTTATCATCATAGGGCAGACACAAAGGATTATTGGGCCGACTGTGCTGATGATTTTGAGGCAAGGAGGAGACACTACGGTAGATTTTCTCTTCCACTAATTCAAGAGCTTAACCTATACCAAGTTCCTGAAGGGCTCTAGGATGATAATTCTAACCTATACTCATATGAGTATGACAACATGGTCAAACACACTCCTTGGAGGATTTGGATTGGTTCAAAATGAGAAGGATGATCTCGCGAAATCCTAGCTCTGTCTTGTAAGAACCAAAATATGGTTTGACAGAGAGTTCGCAAACTTAGAAGGCACTCAAGTGAGTCCTCCAAATACACCTCAACACCAAGAAAAGAGGCATTGTCACTTAATTCCAGAGCACATATGCAGATCCCTCCTGCCTCGTCAACTCAAGGTCCCACAGTCTCCACTCCTTCCTCATCCACCCTGTATATCAAAAGAAAGTCAGAGAAGTCAAGAAGGATCCTATGGAGGAAGATCCCTAAGGAAGCATACGGAGTTGCCCTCAGGCCCAGAGAACATCATTGTTCTCAGTGAAAGTGAGGAGAGCAAAGTGCCGGTTTCTAAAAGCGCTCCAGAAGATCCCATGGATAAAGAAAAGGAGGTCCAAAGCACTAAGCTTCTGGTCTTTAGTGACTCCTCTGTGCAGAAGCCCCAAGCACTCCACTCATATCCCAACTAGAGGAAATAGTAGTGCAAACCTTGGGTGCCATGAGTTCTCTGTCTCTTGGCCCTCTTGCCCCACCTTCTTCTTCCTCCTCCTCTTTTGCATGGGTGCAGCCTCTTGTTGATAGTAGGAAGAGAAAGTCTTCCTCTCGGACCTCAGGGCCCAATTTTGATGCTGTGGCGGCCTTATTAGGTACTACTCCTCCTACTCCCACTAAGAAAGCCAGGACTACCTCCAGGATAGTATCTAATGCTCAGGGCCAGCAATTCTTGGAGATAGCCAAGCCCAAAGTAGACAAACCAGAGCATGATTTACAAGCATCTGATCTGGAGCTCTCGAGAATTCCCATGGGAGAGTCCACCCCTGAAGGTGAGATCCACAATCTTCAGGAAACAGTCACCAGAGTCATTGGGAGGGTAGAGAAAGGGCAGAAAACCATAGAGCAGTTGGAGGAACAGGCCCAGATTCTTACAAGTTTCATCAAGTCCCTGCTGTCCAAGGATAAAGTTTTGGATCCTACCCCACTGACTACCCTTCCACCACCTGTGATTCTCAGCCAAGATGAGGTACAGAGTATCAAAGATATACATAGGTATTCCATATACGGAAGGGCTATGGAGGCCATGGTGGATGACATGCTCATTGCGGGATTGAATTTCATTGGTGAAGCCTTCAAACTCAATGAGAAGGTGAATAATCTGCAACAAAAACTCTCCTCCACTATTGGGAACATAGATAAAGAGCTCAAGCTCTGGAGCAGCTGTATAGTAGACCTTCGCCTTATGGGGCAAGCTGATGAAAATATCTTAATGGCAAGTAAGGTCTTCGATGATGCCAAGGATAACTTGTCAAAATCATGGGTATACAGTGTAGAATGGAAAATCAAGGTTCTGGAGGAAGCTTTGGGAGAGTTAAGAAATAGCTGGCAGAAGGGTGAGGCCTTCAAGACTTTGGTTGTATCTACCTTCAAAGATATACACTGCCATCTTCATGATGAGACTTCTGGTGTGCCCTTCTCTTTACAAGAAATCAAAGCTCAGTTCAGAGCTTTTGTTAAAAATAACTTGTTCAAAGAGGATTCTATCTCCAAAGAAAAGATGAAGGAAATCTACTCTCTCCAGTCCGCTATCGAAGAAGCAAGCAAGGATTATCATACGCACGTCAAATTCGACAAAGAGATGGAGAAATGTCTCGGATTTTGGACTCAGTCCACCAACATGTCAGTTCCACGTGGCAGAGACATAGCAGAAGCATTGAAAAGATTTAGACAACGGATCCTCAAATCAGTGGGTCCCTCCCAATCCTGAACGCTTGTCTTCTTCTCCTGATTCTTCTCTTTTCTTCCCTTCTTCATCACGAATTTATTGTAATTAGTTGGGGTATTGCGATTAGCAGCCCTTTAACTAAACATTAGTTAAAAGAAGTAGTTACCAAGAGTAACTAATTTGTAAACTATATAATGGCCTCTCCTCACCATTTTTAGGGGGAACTTGGCTTATCTTTGAAAGTGTAAAGAAATCATAAAGAAATCAATACAGAAGGATTTTTGTTCTCTTTCTATTTGGTTCTTTTTATTCACAAGCTATTCATTAAATCTTATTAGATCATTTGTATCGTATTATCTTGAGAAGCTTTGTATTCTTGTAGATGTTATTCATAGAACTTTGTGTCTCTTCAAATTTCATCTTATTAATGTGATATAAATGATCTTATTCCAATTCACTGTACCCTTGCATGCATAAGGAATTATTCTGTCATCTATAATTCTGAATGGTTCCTTTCTTCTCGTTTCCACATTTTCATTCCTCTGTCCTTTTGTGATTGATGATTTATTTAAGAAAAACTTTCATAGTATCCAAGTTCCATAGTGAAACCATGCTTTATATATGTGTAAATAGGCTTGTTTCCAAATAACCGAACCTCTCCCACTAAAGAGGAGGGACTTCTTGTCCCCTGACTGTTGCTCTTCTTAAAGTTCCTTTTCGATGACCAATAGTTTTTGGTGACTCCGCTGGGGATCGTATTCTAGTTCCATAATCATTTATCAATCATCTTTTGATCTAACAACTCCACATTTTACTCAATGGAGAAGGGCCCTTGGTATTGAAGATTCTCAGTTTCATCTTTTGGAATAGTAGGGTTTTCCTTTCCCTTCAGCAAGAAGAAATATAAGAACTCATTCAACAAGCACTCCTCCTATCAAAGATAGAACCCCTACGGGTGGTATTCCTTCAAAGCAAATCAGTCCTAATCTCCGAGCTCTGATTCTTGTTGGTGTTTCAATTCCTCTTCAAGCCATTTTTCCAAGGATGGTGGTACCATTGCCTTGGGGCCATCGTGTTGGGCCTCTTACCCTTCCTCAGCCTTTACATGAGTTACCCAGAGGTAATCGAAAGAACTTTCCTAAATTCAAGGGTGATGGCAAGGTACATCCTGATGAACACATCGCGGCCTTCATAGTTTCATGTGGAGTTCTAGGAGTTGAACATGAAGACGTCTCTGTAAGGCTTTTTGTTGAGACTTTACAAGATAATGCTACTGATTGGTTCTATCACCTTCCAACCGGAGCTATCACTAGCTGGAACACAATGAGAACTAGGTTTGAAAACCGTTTCAAACCGGCAGAAGACATGCATGCTTTACTGGCCCAAATTTCTCAAATAAATAAGGAATCACAAGAGCCCATGAGAGAATTTTTGGCTTTATTCAATAGGTTAATTAACAAAATTTCACTAGACACTCAACCTATAGATCAAATCCAAAAGTGCTTCTTCCTAAACGCCCAATTGCCTGAAGTTAGTTATGCATTAAGAAGGGCTAGTCTTGCAACATTGGCCGAGGATCAAACTCTTGTTGTTAGTGTTGAAGATGATTTAATCATGTTAGGAAAGTTGAGGAGAGATTCTTCTAAATACAAGTATTGTTCTCCCTCCTCTTCCACTTCTGGGCATAATAATGAACCATTAGTACAAAAACTTACAAATGATCTCATCGCCATTAAGAAACAATTGGCTCAGCATGCCCCCTATGTAGACATTCTAAGGAGGAATTTTTAGCCCAAGAATCATTTTCTTGCTTCTCAAACAAGGCTGGTGCTTGAGGGACCCCTATTAAAGTCCCCACATGTCAATGCAACATGTGAATTTTAAGAACCAGAGGATGAGGAGGTTAATGAAGATTGTGAAGAATTTGTTGAAGAAGTCGATGAAGGAATAGAAGAACTTGAGGAGTCTTGAGTTAATTTCTTCACTACTTTGAAGGCGTTGATGAAGGAGATGATTATGACAAAGTAGTAGCTGACATGAATAGCGAATCATACGTTGTCATGACTCGGGAAAACAAATCGAGAGGGAAAGTGATGCACCGACTAGAAGATCTAAGGAGCAATGAAAACTATCTCTGTAATTACAAAAAGAGGATCTTCTATCCCCATTTCATCCACACCAAAGGTGAGTCCTGTCAATTCTACTACTAAAGTTACTTCTTTTTCCCCTAAAATTGATAAACCTAGAGTCCCGAGTGATGACACTGCCTACTGGTCTTTTGATATTATTGATCATTTGAAAAAGACTAAGGTTCAAATCTCGAGAGGATGAATATTATCAAACCCATCCCAAGGCTTTTGCTAAAATGATTAACT